>CM069554.1:22202526-22647526 GCA_035773235.1 Eospalax fontanierii | reverse complement strand
ATTCATTCTGGAGAAAAACCTTACGAGTGTAAAGAATGTGGGAAAGCCTTCAGACAGCACGCACAGCTCAGGCGACATCAGAGCGTTCATACTGGTGACAGACCCTTTGAATGTAAGGACTGTGGGAAAGCCTTTAGTCGTAATTCATACCTTATTCAACATCAAAGAATTCATACAGGTGACAAGCCCTATGAATGTAAGGAATGTGGAAAAACCTTTATTCGTGTTTCCCAGCTGACTAATCATCAGAGAATTCACACTTATGAGAAACCCTACAAATGCAGGGAGTGTGGAATGGCTTTTATCCGAAGTTCACAACTTACTGAACATCAGAGAATTCATCCCGGTATCAAACCTTATGAATGTAGAGAATGTGGGCAGGCTTTTATCCTTGGCACTCAGCTCATCAACCATTACCGAATTCATACTATCTAGAAACACTCAAATTGACTAGAAACTACCTAGTCTCAAACATCAGGGATGTAGACAAGCCTTTATGTGGAGTTCACACCTGGTCAGTGTTAGACCATTCGTGATGTAATGGAACTAATGTTGGAAAACCTTCACTTGTCCCTTCTGTTGTGGGACATCAGAGAACTCATACCAGTGGAAAATTCAATAAATGTGGGGATTCATTTTGCTTTGTTCACGGTTTACTAAGCATCAGCAAACCTATGCTAAAAACAACCTATATGAATGTAGAAATGTCTTCCATTTCTACGTTGACTTAAAATATGCTACCTTTCTGAGAATTCTAAATAGACAATGACCTGACTAAAAGACTATGTGGCTTGTCATACATATGTGGAAGATTAGTTGGGTGCAAGAGTTTGAAACTAGTCTAGGCAATAGAGCCAACCCATCTCAAAGAAAAAAAAATTGTGCATGTACCTTTTGGTTGATATATCATAGAACCAACCGTTCTAGTTTGCTTTCAATTTCTGTGATAAAAACACTGTCCAAAACCAACTTGGGGAGGAAAGGGTTTATTTGGCTTACAGCACAGTCCATCATCGGGGGAAGCCAAGGCAGGAACCTGTAGGGCAGACCATGGAGAAGCACTGTTTACTGGCTTGCCCCCCAGCCTGTGCTCAGCCTGCTTTCTTATACAACACAGGACACCTGCCCACGGGTGGAACTGCTCCCAAGGGGCTGGGCTTTCCCACATCACTCAACAATCAAGAATATGCCCCACAGACTTGGCCACAGGCCAGTCCAATGGAGGAAATCCCTCAGCTGAGAGTCCCTCTTCTGAGGTGTGTCAAGTTGACAACTGATGCTGTCAGCACACTAATCTTGACACTGTCTCACTCTGCTGACTACTATCTGTCATTGGACATACACAATCTCTTTGTCCCTTGTTTTTACTTATTTTTAGGTACATGTATGTATGTGTCTGAATGCCACATATATGCAGGTGCCCTTGAAAGCCAGAAGAAGGTATCAGAACTCCTGGAGCTGGAGTTACAGGTAGTTGTGAGCTGACTGATGAGGGTGCTGGGAACTGAACTCAGGTCCTTTACAAAAGCAGCAATGCTCTTAACCATTAGCCGTCTCTCTAGCTTTTTACTTTTTGTTGTTATTTTTAAGACAGTCTCCTGTAATCCCAGTTGGCTTCAAACTTACTATGTAGCTGAAGATGACCCTGAAATCTTAATCCTCTGGCCTCCCAAGTTCTGGAACTGCAGGCATGCACCACCACGCCCAGATACCTTCTTGCTTTTTAAAGAAACTGTTAATTGCCTTGATATCATGGTGTAATCTAACATGCGTTGCCATCTCTGGTATTTCCTGAAATGGGTTCTTAAGATTTAGAAACTCAGGACTAGAGAGATGGCTCGTGATTAAGAGACTCTTGCCTCTTGGAGAGGATCAGGGTTCAGTTCCCAGCACCCACAAAGTGACTCACAGCCATCTGTAAATCCAGTTCCAAGGGATCAGATGCCTTCAATAAAGTGCTTACTGTTAAGAGATACCTAAGAACCAAGTGTCAGGAGCTCTCACATATAAATCCCAGCGCTTAGAAGGTTGAGGCAGGGAGTGAAAGGGACCGGAGCGATGGCTCAGTGGATAAGAGTAGGTACTACTCTTCCAGAGGACCTAAGTTCAGTTCCCAGCACCACCCACAACAGGTGGCTCAAAAAGACCTGTGATACCACCCAAGGGAATTCAATGTCTCTGGCTTCCACAGTTGCCCACACAAATTAAAAATAAAATCTAAGGAGCTGGAAACAGTGGTTAAGAGCACTGAGTACTCTTTTAGATATTCCCAGCACACACATGGCAGCTAACAACTATTCTTAGTGCACTTACATACATGTAGGCAAAACACTCATGCACTCAAACAAACTTAATCTTAAAAAAGTATATGTAATATTTAGATATTAGTAGCCACTTAACGCTTAATTGATAAATCTTTTAATTCATTTCAAGGAAGTGTCGCCTGGTTATTTCTTCTTTATTAGCTACCTAGAATGTTTTTTCTTCTTTCCTTGGCGGGGGCGGGGTGCTAGTGATCAAACTTAGGAACTCAAGAATCCTAAGCACATGTTCTTCTACCGAGCTCTCCCCCCAGCAGGAGATAATGTATTATTTTGTAGTGTTGTGGGCTTTACATTATTTTTATTTTATGTGTATAAATATATTGTCTGCATATGTGTAACTGCTCCTGTATCATGCAATGACGTTGGAGGTCAGAAGAGGTTGTCAGGTCTCCTGGAACTCATCCTAGAGTTATGGATGGTTGTTGGCTGCCATGTGGGTGCTGGGAATTGAACCTGGATCATCTGCACAGCAGCCAGTGCTCTTAACTGCTGAGCCATCTCTCCAGCTCCAATTTCCACCTTTTAAAAAAATTGTAGTTATTTTGTGTTAGTGTTTCACCCACATGTATGTAAGTGCACTTAGTTGTGCAATGCCTGCAGAAGCCATATGTGTGCTGGGAACCAAACCCGGGTCCTCTGCATGAACAACCAGTGCTCTTAACTACTGAGCCATCTCTCCAGCCCCATAAAATATTTTTTAAAGGGCAAAATTGTAGGCTTATTTGGTTTTGGGTTTTGGGTTTTGTTTTTGTTTTGAGAAGGGGTCTCACTATGTATCTCTGATTGACCTAGAACTCACTATGCAGACCAGGCTGGCCTCCAACTCATAGAGATCCTTCTGCCTCTGCCTCCCCATGTTGGAATTAAAGGCATGTGCCACCAAGCCTGACTAGGCTTTTTTTTTTTTTGAGAGAGAGTCCCATGTGACCCAGGGTGGCCTCAAGTTCTCTATGTAGGGCTAGCCTTGAACTCTGGATCCTCCTGCCTCCATCTCCAAATGCTTTGACTGCAGGCACAGGATACCACACCCAGCTCTCCCTTTTAAAGTTTTGATACAGGATCTAATTAAGTGATCCTGGCTGACCTTGAACTCAGTCTAGTTCAGGCAGGCCTTGAACTTAGGGTCTTTCTACATCCAGCTGAGATGATAGATCTATGCCCTCAGGCCTGGCAAAAGAAAAAAAAAAAAAAAAACTAAAATCAAACAAAAAAATGCAAAATATATAGGTATTGATATTGCAATATGTCTAGTTTATTTTGAGACACAGTCTCACTATATAACCCTGGCTGGCCAAGACTCAAACTCACAGAGACCCACCCACCTCTGCCTACTGAGTTCTGGGATTAAGAGCATGCACCACCATACCTGGCCAGAAATATTTTTTGAAACTTGGGTTTAAAACATGTTTATATTGGAAAGTTTTTGGAATTCTTTTTCTTCCTGGCACCACATCTATACTCTAGCCAGACGCTGTGGCACATACCTATAATCCCAGCACCCATAGGCTGAGGCAAGGCTTGAAATGGGGTCAGGGCCAGCCTGAGTTACCATATAAAATGCTGTCTAAAAATATCCAGAATGAACTTGGAAGACACTTTTACTTTTTTGTGGGGAGGGAACTGACAGGGTCTCATGTAGCTCAGGCCCTAAATTTGTTACGTAGCCAAAGATGACCCTGAATTTCTGATCCTCCTGCCTCCACGTCTCAAGTGCTGGGATTGCAGATGTTTTTCACCATTTTGAATTTGTTTACTTACACTGGATGCAACTCTGAAACCTCTCAATAAAAGAAATACATAGGATGCCGAAGTATGGGTTACAGACTGGGGCCTCTGTGCCCCTCGGGGCACACTAGCCTCCTGATCCCGTGGCCCTTCAAAGCCACCTGTTTTGTTACATGGAAAGGAGTTTAAGTCATTGGCCACAGGCACTTCAGTTCATCCCCAGCTCCTCTCCCTTCCCCAGAACTCCAGTGATGGAGAGGAGGGGCTGGATGTTCCAACCTTTGCTTGATGCCTTGGTCCTTCTGGCCACCAGCCCCCATCCTCAAGCTATCTGGGGGCCACCAGACATCTCATTAATATGTGAATGACATGGGCTTTGTTCTGATGAAACTCGAGAGATTCAGGAACTGTACTCCAGGAGCAGGAAGCCAAGACTTATTTCCCATTATTCCACAAACAGAAATGTGAATGGTTTTTGTTTGGAGACAGGATCTGAATACATAGCCTTGGCTGATCTAGAACTCAAGATCTGCCAGACTTAGCCTCCTGAATGTTTGGATTACAGATGTGTACTGCCATGCCCAACTCTCCAGTGCACTTATGACCAAGGTTAAAGCCATGCATGGTACATTTGCTTTCTTTTTTTTTAATTTTATTGAGAACAGGGTCTCATATGTAGCCATGGCTAGCCTGGTACTCACTATGTAGACCAGGCTGACCTTTGCCTCCTCCATGCTAGGATTAAATACATGTGACACCATACCTGGCTTTTTTATTTTTAATTGTGTGTGTATGATAACTGTGTGATTATGTGCACATGAGTGCAGGTGCCCACAGAGGCTAGAAGAGGGCATTGGATCCCCTGGAGCTGGGGTTACTGGTAGTTGTAAGCCACCCAAAGTGGGTGCTAGGAACCAAACTTTGGTCCTCTGCAAAACCAGCAAGCTCTCTTAACCACTCAGTCATCTCTCCAGCCCCCATATTTGTTTTCCAATGTTGATTTTAAATATTTTATTGTGTGTATGAGTGTAGTGCCTGCATATATGTAAATGCATGCAAAACGCACGCATGTCATGCAATGCCCAAAGAGGTCAGAAGAGAGCATCGGATTCTCCTGGAACTGGAGTGGGTGCTGGGAATCGAATCCCGTCCTCTGCAAGAACAGTCAGTGTGCGCTTAATCACAGAGCCATCCCTCCAGCCTCCTCCAATGTTGATTTTAAAACAGCAATTCTAAGCTGGGTTTGGTGGTGCATACCTATAATCTCAGCAGTCAGCAGGCCAAGGAGTGAGCTTGGGCTGTGCAGGAGGCCTGGGAGGAGGGACAGAGCTGGGTTTAAAAGTCAAGTCCTAAGTTAACATCTGTCTGGTTTGCTTCTCCATTGCTGTGACAAAACACAGTCAAAATCAACTCGGGGAGGAAAGGGTTTATTTCATTTACATCTCCCAGATCACACAGTTCATCAGGGAGTCCAAGGCAGGAACTCAGGGCAGGAACCTGGAGGCAGGAGCTGGAGCACAGGCCGCAGACGAATGCTGCTTACTGGCTTGCTCCCCTGGCCTAGCCTGCCTTCTTATAACGTGTCCAGGGGCAGCACCACCCACAGTGGGTGGGTCCTCCCAATCACTCAACAATCAAGAAAATATCCCACAGACTTGGCCACAGGCCTGTCCAATCCAATTCCTCAGTTGAGGCTCCCACAACCCAGGTGTGTCAAGTTGACACTAAAGCTATACAGCAGACAATCAGAGGACTGGAGTATTTGGGGAGGGCAGATGAATGTTTCTGCCACAAGGTAGGAGCAGAGGTTCTGGTCTTTGGAAGGCTCCTTGGGCCCAGGCCTGAACATGCCAGCCACCAGTGGCAACTTGTTTCTGGTTGTTTCAGTTGGTTGTTTTCCATTTTGATTTGGTTTTGGTTTTTTGTTGTTGTTGTCTGTTTTGAGGCAGGGTCTCACTATGTAGACCAGGCTGGCCTGGAACTCGAGAGATCCTCTTGCCTCTGCCTTGCAAACACTGGGATTAAAATTCTGCGCCACCACAACAGGCTGAGCTTTATTAAAATTACATTTATTTATTTGGGGGGTGCACAGTTGCCACAGGGTGCATATGGAGGTCAGATAAAAAGAAAATGAAATAAATTAAAAAATATTTGACCCCCGGGAACTGGAGAAAGGGCTCAGTGGTTAAGGGCACTCACTGCTCGTTGCATGAACTGGAGTTCACCCATGTTGGGCGGCTCCAGCGTCCTCTTCTAGCCTCTGTGGGCACATACTAACACACAGGCACACATACACATAAATAAAAATAATAGCTGGGTGTGATACACATAAATAAAAATAATAGCTGGGTGTGATAGCACACATCTTTAATCCCAACACTCAGGAGGCAAAGGTAAGCAGATCTCTGTGAGTTTGAGGCCAGCCTGGTCTACATAGTGAATTCCAGGCAGGCCAGGATGGCACAGTAAGACTTTGTCTCAAAAATAAGTAAATCTAAATTAAATAAGCCATCTTACAAAAAAATTTACCCTGGTGCCAAACAAAAAGAATTGGGGGGGGGGGGTTGGTATTTTGATACAAAGTCACCCTGTAGCCCCAGCTGGTCTGCAACTGGAGTTCCAGGGAACAAAGGTGTGCACCACCACACTGAGCAACAAAGAATTTTTTATTGTTGACTAGAGGTGTGGCGCAGGGGTAGAGTGCTTGCCCTGCATATCCTAGTACCTGGGTTTGGTCCCCAGCATGGGGAAAAACAATATATAAAGGCTTGCACTACAAACAATAGCCTTTGATTTTCTTGCAATTACCGTTTTTTCTTTTTCTCCTCCCCCTCCTTCCCTCCCCTCCCTCTCCTCCTCCTTCTCTTCCTCCCTCTTCCTCTTCCTTTTCTCTCTCTCATACTTTCTCAGACAAAGTGTCAAGTAGCTCAGGCTAACCTGGAACTCTCTGTAGCCAAGGTTAACCTTGAACTCCAGTCTCCACCCCACCCCCAAGTTCTCTTTCTAAACTTTGTGTGTGTGTGTGTGTGTGTGTGATGGCGGGGAGAATGTGTGCCACACACCACAGGTGTGTAGAGGTCAGAGGAGCTATCTGTCTCACTGAACCGTCTCTCTTTTTTTAATCTTTTAAACTTCGCTAGCTTAATTATCCTTTGAGCTCACTTTACGGTCTCACAAACCTCTGATTACAGAGACAAAAAGACCAAAAATAGAAAGCAAAATTGCCCACTCTCCAGCAGTCAGTCCCAGTGACCTTTGGGCCTTATTCCTGGTGACCCTTGATGCTTCACCCCAGATAGCCACCCCAAAGAGGTCAAGTGGGGCTACAGGGCTTACTACAAGACGGGGAATTGCTACCAGGAAAGGACTCCATTCTCTCTCTCTCTCTTCTCCTCTCTGTTTGCCCCTAACAGTTTCGTCCACAATGTCTGTTCTGAAAACATTTTCTTAGGTGGCTGCAGAGATGACTCAGCGGCTAAGAGCTCGTGCAGAGGACCCAGGTTAAGTTCCCAGCACATGGCACCTAACCACCGTCCCTAACTCCAGTTCCAGGAGATCTGACTCCTCTGACCTTCGTGAGCATTGTATGACACAGGTGCACCTAACAAACATGCAGGTAATACACTCATGCACATAAAATAAAAATAATACGATAAAAAGTCTTTTAGTTAATTCTGGTTTGGTAAATACTTTCACCCCCGCGCCTCCTTGGTACGAGCTGCAGCCGCGCTGTAAATAGAATCCGGGTTAGTTTACCTCTGTCCGCCGTATTCCTCTCAGATGCCGGCGGGGTAGGCTGGATGGGGGAGGGAAGGTACTTGTTCCGGGCAGCTGTCTGCAGAAACCTTCCCAGACGTATTCCCTGGCATCATCTGATGCCTAGGCTTGGACCAACCCACACACAGAAACAGAAGGCCGGACGGAGGCCACACCCCCAGCAGACAGCGCGGTGCGGAGGGCGTGGCCTGGGATTCCCTCGGGGCCGTGCTCTCGTGTCCTTGGGCGGAGTGGGGAGGTGACTGCGGCAGCGGCGGGACGGCAGAATGAGGGTCCTGCGGGTGAGACCCCCAGGGGCTGGGCAGGGACGGGGACCCCCCAACCTAGATGCTCTAACCTAAACATCCCAGGATCTGGGGCTTTGGAACGTGAGTCCCTTCAGGGTCTGGGGACTCGCTTCTGGGATGGCCTGGGACCCCTCCCAGATAGCTTGAGCTGAACCCCTAACATGGACCAGGATCCCGGATTTAAACCTCCTCCCTTCAGCTGGGGCTCCTTTAATGTCCCTAGGAAACGCAACTCCTCAACTCCGGGATCTTATCTTGGGCATCCTGGAAACTCGTGGGACTTCCAAACCACTTCTGACCCCTTTTTTTTATTTGGTTTTTGTTGTTTTGGTTTGGGTTTTTTGTTTTGCAGCAAACTCTCCTGTAGCCCAGGCTGGCCTAGAAATTGCTTAGTAGCAGCGGATGACCTTGAATTCATGATCCTCCTGCTGCCACTTCTCAAGTGCTGGAATTATATAAGTATAAACTAGGTTTTCCTTTTGTTTTGGTTTTGTGACAGGGTCTCCCTATGTAGCTCTGGCTGGCCTGGAACTCACTGTATAAGCTAGCCTTGACTAGCAGATCTCTGCTTACATCTGCCTCCAGAGCTCTAGAGTAAAACTGTGTGCCACTGTGCCTGGCTTTTTTGCAGGGGAGCGGAGGGGGTACTTAGAGAAGTTAGACAGTGGTCCTGACAGTGGTCCTTTTTTTTTTTTGGACAGGGTCTCAGGTAACGCAAGCTGGTCTGGGGCTCCTGATCCTCCTGCCTCAACTTCCCAAGCGGGAAAACCGGCCGTGTGCCACCTTGCCTCTGTCTTTTAAATTAAAAAAAAATATTTTTATTTTATGTGTATGAGTGTATTGCCTGCATGTGTGTAAGTGCACCCGTGTTGTGCAATGCTTGTGGAGGTCAGAAGAGGGTATTGTATTCCCCTGGAACTGGAGTTATGAACAGTTGTTAGCTGCCATGTGGGTGCTGGGAATCCATCCGAAGTTCTCTACAAGAGCAGCCAGTGCTTTTAACCGCTGAGCCAACTCTCCGGCCGATCTGTCTTTTTAAAAAGACAATTTGTTTTTATTTCATGTGTATGAGTGTATTGCTTACATGTATGTAAGTGCACCTGTGTATGTAAGCCAGAAGAGGCCGTCAGGTCTCATGGAACAGAGTTACAGATGGTTGTTAGCTGCCGTGTGAGTGCTGGGAACTGAACCTAGGTCCTCTGCAAGAGCAACAAGTGCTTTTAACCGCTGGAGTCTACCTCTAGCCTCACCCTAGCTCCCTCCCCCCCCTTTTTTTGAGGTCTCACTACGTAGCCAGGACTAACATGGAACTCCCAACACTCCTGCCTGAGTGCTGGGATTATAGGAACCATCATGCCCAGCTCCACTCTTGCTGGTGACATATCTTACATTTGAGATGTTTGCCAGACAGGATGGTCCCAACCTCCTGGCCGTGAGCAGCATTCTTCCAGCCAGGACCCACATGGGGACACTCCTCCAGGAGTCTTCAACCCACCCACCTCCTATCCCTGTAGGTCTCCCAGGCGCTGATTCGTTCCTTCAGCTCATCTGCCCGGCACAGCCTGGAAAACCGTGTGGCAGAGAAGCAGAAACTTTTCCAGGTACAGTCTCTAGACCTTAGGGTGAGGGTGAGGGGCGGGGACAGGGCGGGGACGGAGCTGACCCAGGACTGCCTGGAGCCAGGGTCCCGTTCTCATCTGCACCTCCCACACCCAGGCTGACAACGGCCTCCCAGTACACTTGAAAGGAGGAGGAATGGACAGAGCCCTGTACGCACTGACTATGGCGGTGACGATGGGGGGTGAGTGTAGAGCCCACTGGGCTGGGTTGTTTAGCTTAAGAACTGCCAGGTGTTTGGGGGGCAGGGAGGAGGGTTTGATACTTAGACAGGGGTTGAGTCCTGAGCGTGACCAGGTTTGGACAGTGTTCAGGAAGGGCATAAAGAGTTATCTATGTCCCAGGAAGAAGCTGGACTAGTGATGGATCTGACCCCCACCAAAAACAGCTCTTAGCCTAGTCCACATCAACACAGGGAGGTCCCCACCAGGAGTCCAGTTTGGGAGGGAGCCAACACCTGACCTGGAGCCTGTGACCCACGACGCTGATGGAGGAACCCGCAGAGGGGCTTTTAAAGCCTTAAGTGAGAGCCTGTGTGGTGGCGCACACCTTTAGCCCCAGCACTCAGGAGGCAGAGGCCGGCAGATTTCTATGAGTTCCAGGCCAGCCTGGTCAACATAGTGAGTTCCAGGCAAGCTGGGGCTACAGAGACACCCTGTCTTTAAAAGAACATTAAAAAATAAGCTCTAAGTGAGGTTGGACAAGGGTTAGGGTTCTCATCCTCTATCCTCCGACTCCCTCTTCCTAGGTACTATCTACGGCTTGTACTGCCTGGCCTGGGCCTCCTTCCCCCACCAGAAGTGAAACAAGGAGCCTGGAGGACTTGGACAAACATCAATAAATGTGTTAATGTTTTGAGAACCACGCCCAGCTCTGGGCCTTTGTATGTGTCTGTGTGTCCCAACTCACCCACCAGCCACAAATGTATGCCCTGTGGACAGTCACTTACTCCAGCCCTCGGCCCCTCATGGTGGACCAGTACTGTATCTAGGATGGCCTGCTTCTCAGACCTTGGGCTAAAGGGTATAAAAAGCACTCCAGGGCTGTCCCATGGGAGCTGAGGAACTGGTGGTGACTGAGTAGGACAGAAATACTACATTATGGTTGGCAGACCCTTTCCATACAAAGGGGCTGGGGAGGAAGATGCTGAGCATGGTCTGTTTGCCAAAAAGGACAGAGACTGGTTCAAAGACTGAAGATGACTAGTGACATAGCTCAGTAGTAGAGCACCTGCCTAGAATCCCCCAGTGAGGGCCTGGGGGCGGGGCTCAGTGGTAGAGCCCCTGCCTAGAATCCCCCAGTGAGGGGCTGGGGGCGTGGCTCAGTGGTAGAGCACCTGCCTAGAATCCCCCAGTGAGGATGTGAGGTGTGGCTCAGGGGTAAAGGGCTTGCCTAGCATGTACAAATCCCTGTGTTCCATCCTCAACCAACCAACCGATCAACTGAAGGACTAAAGCTCAGAGAGGTACAAACATGGTCCCGAGCAACAGAGTACAGGGTGTCACTCACCAAGATCCCCTACCAGCTTCAGCAGGACCATCCAGGCTTCTAGGTCCCATTCTGAGCCTCCACGGATGGGACCGCAACAAAACCAGACGATGGCTGAACTTGGAACCCAGTATGAGAAGAGGCAGAGCAGGAAATACGCAGACACAGCCCCGGAGACAGGCAGGCGTGTAAAGCCGCTCTCACCCAGTGTTCTGTGGAAGCCAGGCCCCCTCCTCCCCTCCTCTCCACTCACAACAGGAGGCATCCCCGTAGGAAGCAGCAGGAGTGTTTATTTCCTCCTGGGCCTGGCAGGCTGGGGAACAGAGGACAAGCAAAGGCACTAGGGTGTGTTGACCTACCATGGCCTGGAGTTTATTTGGCTGCCTGGGTGGTAACAGTGCGTAAGAGTGTGCCAGGGTGTGTAGGGACAGAAGTGATCCTCCCAGAACAGAGACAGGGCCCTTGGGACATGGAAGCAACTCAATTGCTGGGTTTTGGCACAGGTACAGCAGGACGGGAGGTGTGGAGTGGGTGTGATGGGGTGGGGTGACCTTTGGGCAGAACACGCTAGTGTGTTTTAGAGCCAGGAGTAACTCAAGGTATGGCAAGCTGGGGCATGCTGGGCCCTGGCTGTTGACTAGGAAGCTGGGTTCGAGGGCTGGGAGAAGAAAGACCTGTGGGGAGAAGACGTGACCATGAAAAGTGACTGCAGATCAGGGTCCAAGGTGGCTCCACAGTGAGCAGTGAGGGGCAGGTCTGGGCTCCCATTCAGGAATACATAGTCAGCTGCAGCCACTGGAAGAGGAAAGCACTGATGAGCAAGGGCCCTGGGGCACCACACACCTCACTTAGGACTGCAGGGCACATAGGATGGAGGGGGCTAGAACTCAGAGCTGAGCACTCAGCCGGCAGAGCAGGGGACCTTACCTCCTGGATGTTCACTTGGATCTGTCCAGTGCCATTTTTGTCAAGAGATTTAAAGGCACCTGGGAGAAAAAGGAAGAAAGGTGAGGGTATATGTATGAATTCTTTTTAATGTATATAAGCGTACTGTCTACATGTATGTAAGTGCACCTGGGTAGTGCAATGCCCGTAGAGATCAGAAGGAGGCATCAGATTCCCTGGAACTGGAGTTACAGGTGTTTGTTAGCTGCCATGTAGGTGCTGGGAATCAAACCCAGGTCCTCTGCAAGAGCAGCCAGTGCTCTCAACCACTGAGCTGTCTCTCCAGACCTGTGAATGATTTTTTTAAATATTTTTTATTATAATTTATTTATCTATTGTATGTATGGGCATGAATGTGCCATGGCTCCTGTTGTCAAGGTCAAGGACAACTTGCAGGAGTCAGCTTTCTTGTTCCACCATGTGGGGATCTGGGGATTGAATTTAGGTTGTCAGGCTTGGTAGTAAGTGCCTTTACCTGCTGAGCCATTTTACCAGCCCCTAAATGGCTTTTAGGATAGAATTATACTGATATATGGGATTTTAAAATAATAATAATAATAATAATAATAGTCAGTACTTCATTGATCTTTTATTCTGTTCCAAGAGGTGTGTAAAGAATTTCTAGTGGCTCACACCTGTAATCCCAGCACCCGAGAGGCTGTGGAGGGAAGAACTCTAGTTTAAGCTCACTCTTAGCTACATGTGGGAGCTCAAAGCCAGATGGGCTTCACGAGACCTTATACTTTAAAAAGTAAATTGTTTAAATCTCCAATTCTGTAAGTGGCATTTTAAACTGAGGCACAGAACTTGGAGTATAGCTCAATGACAGAGCATGTGCCTATTATGCATGAGGCCCTGGGTTCAGTCCTCCATACCCCAATAAATAAACAGATAAATAAGCAGAGGCTGATTGCCAGATGTGGCAGCACATGCATTTTATGCCAGCACTTGGGAGGCAGAGACAGGCAGATCTCCAAGTGTCAGGCCACCCTGGTCTATAAGGCCAGGGCTACACGGTAAGTCCCTATCAATCAATCAATCAAGGCACAGAGAAGTGATGTGACATGCTGCAGGTCACACAGCAACACAGTATAGGCACTGGGATTGGAACCCGGCCTGAGCCTTCCAAGATCTGTGCTACATCCTCTCCAGTCACAATCCAAGCAGGATACTGGAAGGAGGCAACTCTAGATTTCTGCTTCCTGGACCCAGAGTCTGATGTGGACCCCACTTCTGTCCTGGAACTCAACTCCATGCTGCCCCCCCACCGCCACACTAAAGCAAAGAGCTACACACACTAGGTCTGCTTCTTCCCCCAGCTGTGTTAGGCCTTGCTGTAAAACCCAAGGGACGTCTTTTGGGGCCCTATGAATTCACTGTGTAGACCCAGTCCTCTTAACGTCCTCTACAGAGCTTCCTGCCACCCTCACTTTTCTTTCCCACCCAACATCTCATTCACATTTTTTTTCCTTACTTATTTCATGAGACAGGACCTCCCGTATCCCGGGCTGGCCTCAAACTCACTAGGTAGCCAAGGATGACCTTGAATTTCTGATCCTCCTACCTCCAACGTCTAAGTGCTGGAATTACAAGTGTGGCCCATCATACCTGTGCTGATGCAGTACTTGGTAACAAATCCAGTTTCATGCATGCTAGGCTGAGCTATATCCCAGCCCTTTTAATTAACTAATTAATTAATCCATCCATCCATTCATTCATTTTGAGACAAGGTCTCACAAAGCCCAGGCTCCCCTTGAATTTGCTATGTAGTCAAGGATGACCTTAAACTCCTGATTTCCTGCCCCAGCTTCCCAAGTGTTGGGATCACGGGGTTGCATCACTGCACACAACTCTAGTTGTTGCTCTCTTAATGCCTTCTCTTCCTGGGCTCTTAGGAGGTCCAAGGATCTTTGGAAGCCAAACCTGACCCTGTCTCTCTCCCTTACCTTGAACCTGCCGTGGCTCTGCAATGCCCCCATGACAGTCTGAGCACCCCTGGACTTGGCGTTCAGACACTGCATACGTATCATGCCTACGCCCATCATTCCTGCTACTTCCCTTGCTCAGTTAAGACCTCAGAGAAATACAAGTTCAAAGTCTTACCCTCCAACGACCTGCTGAGTGGCCAGAGGCCAGCATTTTGCCTTTCTGAACCTTACTTAGGCTCTTCATCCATAACATGGGAACTGATAGTTCCTACATCTCAGGGAGTCTTAAGTATTCGTATATTAATCCTTATAAAACTCCCAAGGCAGGAGGATCAGGAGTTCAAAGCCTAAACTATATGAAAACCAGCCTCAAAAACCAAGTTGGAAAAAAAAAAAAGAGAGAGAGATGGAGACAGAGAGAGGAGGAGAAAGGGAGAGAGACACAAACACATACAGAGAGAGGAGAAAGAGAGAGACGCATACACATACAGAGAAGAGAGGAGAAAGGGAGGGGAGCTCTGCCTGGCGGCTCCCTGATTCCTGGGCTGAGTCAGATCCCTCCTTGGTTTGAACAGCCTCAAGGGCTTCTCCTCACAGTCCAACCAACCTCACTAGCCTACCCATCCCAGCCCTACCAGTCCCAGCTGTCACTACCTGGTGGCTTCTCAATGAACCAGCTCCAATGGACTGTGAGCTCTGTCACTGGAAGGCCCCTAGCATTGCTCATGTTAAGGTTAGGCTTAGAGGAAACCTTAGCCAATGGAGGTTGAACAAATCCCCAACCACAAAAGGAGCTGGAACATCACTCACGGAACATGGCATCCAGCCTGACCAAGCAGCTGATGAAGTTGTCGAAGTCCATGTTCCCACTCTCATCCGAGTAGCGCCGGATGATCATGTTGTAGAGATGTTCATTCAGGTGGAACCCTGAAAATCGATCAGTCCCTCAGGTACGGGGCCCATACAGCCAGCCCTGAGTACCACCATTCAGGCTCAGACCAGAGCTACAGGATGGTCTCACTCACCCCAGCCCTGGCCCTCCATAGCCCTGACAGCCCACCTGCAGCCTCAAAGGCCCCTGGGAGTTCACTGCTGCAGATGGTTCCTGATCGGTCAACATCAAACCGTTTGTATATGGCCTGTGGAGACAGAAAAAGCCCGGTCTAGCTGAGCATCATGGAACATGGTACCCCCATGGCTTGGGGGCCTGGGTACTGAGAATTTCAGAGGCTACCACATACCTGCCACTTTTTAATGTTGTTCCAGAGGTACTTGAATTCCTCGAAGCCCAGCTTGCCTGTGGTGTCGCTCTATCAGGAAGTTGTTGAGGAAAATATGACAAAATTACTTGTATATAATTTCATATATAAATTTATATGAAAATTCCTTAATGGAATCCATGATTTTTCAGTCTACCTTAAAAAGATTAATAGGGGCTGAAGAAATGGCTCATTGGTTAAGAGCACTGGCTGCTGTAACAAAGGACTGGGGTTCGGTTCCCAGCACCCATATGGAGGCTAGTAACTGTAACTCCAGTTCCAGGGGGTCTGAACTCCACAGGTATTGGGTGACACAGGTGCACTTACATACACACAGACAATACACTCCATATACACAAAATAAAAATAAAAATATCTACAAAAATAAATAAATAAAAAGATTAATAAAGAGCCAGGTGTGGTGGCCCAAGTCTCTAATCCCAGCACTCAGGAGGCAGAGGCAGGCTGGTATCTCAAGGCCAGCCTGATCTATATTGTCAGTTTCAGGCCAACTGGGGCTACAGGGAGAAGCTGTCTCAAAAAAAAAAAAAGATTAGCGAAAATAAAATAGGCCGAAAGCCTACCACTTAGTGAATTCTCACTAAACACCAGATATGACCAACACTTACCAGTTTACCTACTACCCTCCAGTTACTCAACTTTTTAGGAACATCCCTTCTCTCACACCCTCAGATCAAGAATCCATTTCAGAAATCATTTCTGTAGTTCATTACTAAACCCTCAGATCACCAGCCATACCCAGAATACACAGATTCGGCCAGGTATGAAGGCTTACACCTGTAATCACAGTACAAATAAACAAGTAAATAAATAGAAACAGATTCAAAGCTGGAAAACTGGAAACCTGGTACAATGGTACACACCTGTAACCCCAGGGCTTGGGAAGTGGAAGCAGGGAGACCAGGAGTTCAAGGTCATCCTTGGCTATATACCAAGTTCAAGGCTTGCCTGAGCTACAGGAGACCCTGTCTTGAGAGATGGCTCAGTTGTTAAGGGCACTGGCTACTCTTAACAGAGGATATGGGTTCAGTTCCCAGCACTCACATAGTGGCTAACAACTGTCCTTAATTCTAGTTCCAAAGGACTCAACGCCCTCTTCTGTCCTCCATGGGCACTGCACTTACACGCAATGCAGGAAATACACTCATACACATAAAATAAAAATAAAATTTTTAAAGAGCTAGAGGGATGTGTATGGTGGCACATGCCTTTAATCCCAACACTCTGGAGGCAGAGACAGGTGCATCTCTGTGAGTTCAAGACTAGCCTGGACTACATAGAGAGTTCCAGGCCAGCAGGGCTACAGGCAGACCCTGTCTCAAAAAAAATAAATAAAATAAAAATTCTAAAACCTGAAAAATCTTGGGCTCAAAAGTTATGAGCACTGGCTGCTCTTACAGAAAACACAGGTTCGGTTCCCAGCACCTACATGGCAGCTAATAACCTTCTGTAACTCCAGTTCCAGGGGATCCAACACCTTCTTCTGACCTCCCTGGGTACTGCATGACACATGTGCACTTACATACATACAGGCAATACACTCATACACAGAAAATAAAATAATTTTTTAAAAGGTAAAAAAATCTACCTACATAAATAAGATCAAAGCAACAGCTAATTACCTAATGTATGCAGACCACTTACTATGGGCTACAAACTGTGCTTAACCTTTTGCACAGAGCTCTAGTCACTTTACTTGTCTCATTTAACAAACCGGGAAAGTGAGGTTCAAAAAGGGTCAGCACCTGGGCTAAGGAGCACAGCTAGGCTATTCCACCCTGTGTAATATATAAAATATCTGTGTCCCAAGTGTGTTTATACTCATGACTGACTAAAAATGTACATGTGTGTTCTTGCATACATTCCTTCATATCCTGTGCATATCAATGTGTTCTTGGGCATATATATATAGTTAGATAGATAGAAATAGATAAGTATATGTGTGTATGTGTGTGTATATATATATATTTATTCATTGTTAGACGCTTAGATCTGCAAGCCTGAAACTCCTGAGTCCAAATTCTAATCCTGCCATTTGCTCTTCAAATGACTTCTCCTATCTAAGACCTGATTTTTATTAGCCTCCAAGATCATGATGTATTCAGGTTGGTATAGTTAAGACACCAAACTCAGTATGTCTCCCTGAACATGTTTCCTAGTAAATGCAGTGCAGTAATTGTGCCTATCTAGCAAGGTTGGGTCCATTAATCTAGGTATAGTACCGTACCAGCTATGACAGTTGATGTTATTTACTGTCATGTGTCTTGAAGTAGGCAAGTGTTCTCATGTATGAGAGCTACACCCTTAAAAGAAAGGAAGGAAGAAAAAAAAAGAAAAATACCAGGCACAGTAGTAAATGCCTATCCCAGCACTCAGGAGGCAAAGGCAGGTGGATCTCTTTGAGTTCAAGGTCAGCCTGGTGTACATAAGTCAGTTCTAGGCCACTTAGGGTTATACACTCTCAGAAAACCCCACCCCTTTACCCAGGGCCTCCCCCAGACTGTCCCCAAAAGGATACATCCATCACAGCCACCATACTGCGACATGTGTCAAGGCCAAAACCATCAGTTTTCAGATCTGGGTCTGAGGGGGAGAGGTTGAAGGTCAGAGGTCAGAGATCACAGCAATCCCAACCCCTTATTCCTCTAACTCTTCCCCATGCCCTGTCCCTGGTCACTCACGTCGGGTCACGACCTTGTTGAGGATGTTCATGAGTTCTGTGGCGCTGACCTCCATGTCCTGAGGGCAGAAGGTTAAATATAGTTCAAGGGAGACTGAACAGGGTCTGGACATGTCATAAATGAGAGTGGGAACTTCTAGGTTGTTCCAGTCAAGTATGTGCATGCAAGGGACCACACGGAAGGGTTAAGACTGGGTGGGACGCCCCAGGTTACTTACATCTCCAGCCAGCTGGGCAAAAAGTCTCCTGAACTGCCGGACCTCCTCACTCTCATTGGCTTCGATGTTGGAGTAATGGCTTCGTGGGGGCTGCGGAAGGAGAGGATCTCAGGGCAGAATGAAGAAGCTCCCCACACCTAAGTATCCCCAGGGAAAAGTCACAGAGGACCGGGCAGCCTGACGGTCCAGGAGTCGGAAGAGAGGGTGGCAAGGGGCAAGGCTGAGACCCTGGGCTAAGTCTAGGGCCTTCAGAAAGGGCAGTCTTAAAGGTAGGGAATGTCCTAAGAAGGGAGTGCTTCTCTATAGGAAAAGCAAGGATGATGCCGGCAGCAAGCCTCAGGTGGAAAGACTTACCGGGGGCTCGGGGTTGTACTGCGCAGCCGCCTCACTGCAGAGGGAAGACGGGGGTTAGAGCCAGGAGCAGAGCCTCCAACCGGCACAGAACGACCAGTCCAACCCCTCAGGTTCCAGCCCTCCGCCTTCAAGTGGTCCCTCCTCCTCCATTCGTCTACCCCGGTTCTCACCTGTTCCGGTTCGCAACGGTGTGGTCCTGCCCCTCCTTTCCCTCCATCAGGCCAACCCCTCCCACGGGCCCACCCCCACGGAAGCATTCACACCTTGCCGGGGAACATCCACCCAATCGCAGATGTCAGAATCATCTAGGCCCCAATCAACAACCTGAAATCCCGCCCACACTCAGCAGACCCCGCCTCTTCAAGAACTGCACTGACTAACCTAAGCATCTTTATGTCTGCCCACAGCCTCACTCCGTTGCTCCGTTAGTCCCCAACCCTCCTCCCCAAGAAGTCACTGCTTGGCTGTTCAATAAGTGCCAACCACCTGTCCTACTCCCACCACAGATTTTTCCCCCAAAAGACAGCCAGTTCTGGATCCCACCCAACCCTTTCTGGGCCATTTCTAATTAGTAGCTAACCCTGGTCTTTCCTGGATTCACTTTCCCACTTTACTGAAACAGCAGGCTACACCTATGTCAAGTCCTGCAACCGGATGTGTCCCTCAGATTTACAGGCTCCGCCCCTTGAATATAATATTATTCTCAAGATTAAACAATGAAGGCTGCAACCAGTCCTATTAAGTGGCACTAACCCCAAACCGAGAAGAGTCTCCTAAGAGACTGCATCCTTGACCCATACGCATCATCATGTCAAGCCCGCCCCATAAAGTGACTTCATTAGGATCCTGATTAAGGGGAGGGTGTCACCTCATAAAGGGACCTCCTTAGGGGCCTCTTAAAGCCAGTTTTCCTGCCTAGGCCTAATAGAGGGTCCCACCCAGGTCGGGACTCCGAGTGAATCCCAAACTCTATTTGAACCACGCCCAGGCCCCGCCCCTCTAGGCCCCGCCTTACCTGATGGCGCTAATAACTCCACCCAGGATGCGCATGGCTGTTCCACCGCCTCCGCCGCCTCCTCCCATTCCCATTCCCATGCCGCCACTGCCGCCGCCGCCGCCGCCGCCGCCAGCTCCGCTGATGAGGCCTCCGAGCACATTGCCCAGACCCCCACCTCCCCCGCCGCCGCCGCCCTTCAAGAACGAATTAACCAGGAACATGACTGCTTCTCCTGTAGAGAAGGGGTGGGTCAGGTGGCCGCCGCGCCCAAGGCCCGGCCCCTCCCGCGAAAATATGCACTTCCGGCGTCTGGACTTCGAGCAGAAACTGAGGCCCAAGGAAGGGGGCGGAGCCTCAAGCTGCTGGGGGGGCGGTCTGGACTTCTGACAGAGGGTGGTCTTGGATGGATGGGACAGGAAACAAGAATCAGCTCTGAAGTCTCCTGGGGTCTAGAAGGTACCTGTCAGTCTTGGGGGACCCTGGTCCTGGACTGAGGGTGCATGTGAGCATCATTGAGATCAGGGGTACAGATGGGAGTGGAGGCTAAAGGCTGAGGCTGGGGTGAACCCCAGTCTCACATGTCCTGTGGGGGTTGTCCAACTGGGGACCCCAAGTTGGTGTAAGGCGTACCGACATCTATGCAAGCACAAATCTAAGATACAGATCTCTCAGAACTGAATTCAGGGGTGCTGGATGGGTCGGAGTTGCGGCCTGGGGCCCGGGGCAGGGGGGTGTCAGTCTAGGAAGTTCCTAATGCGGGTTAGAACACTACTGGGTCTACGGGTTCGGGCCTAAAATCATGGCTGTGCACCCTGGGGATAAGGATAACCGGGTCCCCCACACACGCTGCAATTGAGCACAAGGATCTAGGAACTTAGTTCTGGACGCCCAAAAGAATTTGTAGGGTGCGTCCAGACCTTTGGGCTAATATCTGTGATCCTGAGACCAGGGATCAGAAGGAGCCCTAGGGAGGGGGTAACCGGGGTGGAAGAGGCCTGGGGTTCGGAGCGGAGACCTCGGGTTCGAGGTCCCCCTTGGGCCAGGACTTTGGGGTCTCACCGGGTCTGAGGACTCAGGATCCGGGTTTTCGCGGTGCAGGGGTACTGGGCCCGCCACTGCCCCTCACTTACAGGTCCCACGGTCCGCCGTCGGGCTCGGCTGCTCCCCGGTCTCCCGCTGCGTCCGGCTCGGGAGGGCGGGGCGGGTGACTCAGGCCGGAGCTCCGGGTTAGACCCCGCGGGGCGCCCAATCATCGTCCGCGCGGTCCTAGAGCCGGCTCTGCAGACTGCGCCTGCGCGGGGAGGCCCCGCCCCCGGGTAGCGGGTTGTGGACGCTGAGGCCCTGCTTTTGCTAGTTTTCCGGCGCCAGAGGTTCGACCAGTACTGACTTTATAAGAATGAGGCCTTACCTTTCTAACGACCACAATCTGGAACTTCGAGGTGACATTTCCAAAGCCATAATATGAAATTTTTTTTTTTCCTTTTTTGGTCTTTTTGAGACAGGATCTCCCTGTAGCCTCAGCTGACCTAGAACTCGCTTTGTAGACCAGACTAGTCTCCATCTCACAGAGATCTGCCTGGCTCTGCTTCCCGAGTGCTAGAACTAAAGGTGTGTGTCACCACGCCTGGCTTATAATGAATTTTTGGCCTGAGTCCAACACCTGTCCACCGTTGCAGCTTATGATCTCCAAAAGGAACTATGTATTTATCCATTCATTCATTCACTCATTCGGCTGTTTGAGACATGGGTTCACTATACATTCCAAGCTGACTTTGAACTCATTCTTTAGCCCTGGCTGACCTCGAACTCAAAGCAATCCTTCCTCTGCCACCCAAGTGCGGGGATTACAGATAAGGGCCACAAATGCCTGGCTGTGGAGGACCCTTGGTTTTACTAACAGTTTGTGCCTCTGGCCCCAGTCCTTTTGGGGGCCTTCTACAGTAGTCTTGCTTTATGGCTCTTAGTGGCCCCCTAGGGACCGTGTAAACTTCCATTTGAATCTTGGTTCTGTCACACCATAACTGCTTACTCCTAAATCAGTGACTTGATGTCTCTCTGCAAGAATCTTCTCATCCATAACACAAGAACATAGCCAGACAAGGAGACACACACCTGTAACTCCAGCATTTGGGAGGATCAAGGTCATCCTTGATACAGATCAACTTTCTAACCAGCCTCTCAGAATTATATGAGACTCTGTCTCAAAGGTGGGGAGGAATATGGGTTCCCCCTGGGTAGGCCCTTATCAGGATTAAGTAATAAACACATATTAAATGACTGCTTATTCTTTGTGTCCCCATGCTGTTGCCTCTGCCTGGAGCCCACCTGGGTTCCTCAACTCATAGGCTCTTGTTCATCCTTAAATAATACGGACAGATAACTGTCTGGCCTTAGCCAGGTGTCCTTATGACAGCCTTGTGGAGTAGATGCTATTTATCATCCCCATTTTACAGATAAGAAAATTGAGGTTAAATGCAGGCATCCAGTCTCCCTTACCTGCCCCTTTCACTGCCATCCCTAATGCAATGACTCTTCAATAATATAATTAATATGATAACAACTCATATAACAAGATCACAGCAGACAAAACTGTGGTTGCTGCTTACACCCCTGAGGGCTTGCTGGGGCCAGGCCACGTAATTGCTACTCCAGCCCGTATGGGAGGCAAGATGCAACCTGAGAGAAACTAGAGGCTCTGACAGGCAGGGTCACAGAGGCGTCAGGACCTTGTCTAAACCTGGGCTGGGCTGATGATAAATCATTCCCTGATGACTAATGTGGATATCCTTCCTGCCACACCCCTCCCTGCCACACTGAACGGCCTCAATACTCTGTTCTGACCTTAGGCTCAACTTAGTTGCCCAGCCTGTGCACAAGCTGTTTCCTCTGCCTAGAAATTCTCTTATTTTGTTTCTGCCTGTTTGTGTAATTGGCTTTGGAGGGCAGCTCAGGCATTTCTCAGGAAGTCCTCCTGGATCCCACACCTACCGAAGGCTTGGTAAGGCTGCCAGGTTCATGCTAACAAAGCTTCGTGGAGGCAAGCCTCGTGGCACAGGCCTGTAATCGTACGACTCGGGAGGTGGAGGCAAGAATCTAGAGTTCTAGGCCATCTAGAGCTACACTGCAGGTCTACGTCTAAAAAGCAACAACTTAAAGGTCTGGAGAGATGGCTCAGCAGCGGTTAAAAGTACTTCCTGCCGTTGTAGAGGACCTGGGTCTGATTCCCAGCGCCAACATGGTGGCTAACAACTAACTGTCCTTAACTCCACTTTCAGCTGATCCAACACCCTCTTTTGGCCTCCAAAGACATGAGTGCACATGCAGGCAGAATATTTATATACAAAGTGTTTTAAAGTAGTGTTATTAAAAATAATTTTTAAAAGCTGCTCTTTGTAAAGACTTATTTTATTTTTAAGTGTATGTGTGTTTTGCACCATGTGTGTGCCCAGTGGCTGTGTAGGATAGAAGAGGGCATTGGACCTTGGGAACTGGAGCTACCAGTGGTTGTTAGCCACCATGTGGCTGCTGGGAACCAAACCCCAGACCTCTGCAAGAGCAGCCAATGTCCTTAACCACTGAGCCATCTTCTTAGGCTTTTTCATAACACTCACTGCCCACTGTGATCATGTGATCATCATCTGTCTCCCTGACTCTTAATCCTGGGCAGCAGTGAGCCCTAGATATTGTCCCTCCCGTCTGTCCCACTCCTGCCATAGGCTACCTCCCTGTTGTTTTTATTCTTTTCATGTGTGTGTGTGTTTTCACGTATCATGGTCTCATGTATCCCCAGCTTGCCTCAAAAATCACTGTGTAACCAAGCATGATGGCATACATCTTTAATCCCAGTACTTGAGAGACAGAGGCAGACAGACCTCTGTAAGATCAAGGACAAGTTGGTCTATATAATGAGTTCCAGGCTAGCTGGGACTACAAGAAGACCCTGACTCGAAGAACAACAAAAACTCCCAAATCAAAACTCATTGTGTTGTAAGATGACTGTCTTTGTTTTCAATTGCTGTGACAAAACACTCTGACCAAAACCAATTTGGGGAGCAAAGGGTTTATTTGGCTTGCATCTCCCAGGTCATAGTTCATCACTGAGGGAGCCCAAGGTGGGAACTTGAGGCAAGAACCTGGAGACAGGAGCTGAAGCACAGGCCATGGAGGAATGCTGTTTACTGGCTTGCTTCCCTGGCGCATGCTCAGTCTGCTTTCTTGGGCAACATAGGACAACCTGCCCAGGGATGGCACCACCCACAGTGGGCTGGGTCCTCCCACTTGACTCCACAGTCAAGAAAATACCCCACAGACATGCCACAGGCCAGACCAATGGAGGCAATTCTCCAATCCAAGCTCCCTCACCCAGGTGTGTCAGGTTGACCCTAAAGCTCTCAGCACAATGACCTTGAATGATCTTCCTACCTCCACCTTCTAAGAGCTGGGATTACAGGTGTGCACCACTGTGCCTGGCCGTGCATATCTTATATTCCATCTCTAGGCTATTAACATCCAAATCTCCATGTCCATCCCGGACCAAGGTTCTGATAACCTGCTTCCTAGATACAATTTCCTTGGAGGATGGAGGATGAATTTTCCTAGAGGCAGCTCAAGTGTCACCTTCCTCCCAAGCCCACTCCTTTTCATGTGTTTATGTGTTTACATTTATGGGTATGAGTGTATTTCAGTGTGCCCATACATACAGTGCGTACAGAGAACGGAAGAAAGTATGTATGTACTCATATGTACAGTGCCTGACTCCTGGACCTGGAGTCAGGAACCAAACCTGGGGCCTATGAAAGATCAGCCAGTGCTCCTTCACTTCTGAGCCATCTCTCCAGTCCTATTTATTCTTTTTGAGACAGGGTCTAGCCTGTACCTTTCACTGGCTTTGAACTTTTGGTAGACCTGCTTCGGCCTTCCTAGTGCTAGAATTGGAAGTGTGTGTCACGACACTGACCTCTGTCTTCTTTATGTCCCACTTTCGAACTGGTCATTACATCTAACTGGCTAGAACTACCCCGATCTGGCCTCCGTCCTTTTCCTCTGTAGTCATTAAAGCAGCTCCCTTCATGGTCTCTGTTCTCACACTCTGTTGCCACTTGAAGTAAGTCAGAGGAAGCTTGTGTACCCGAGTCAGCCCAGGCTGTCCTGACTCAGAGTTCTGTCCTGCCTACACCTCATTCCAACAGAATCAAAATTCTCACTCCAGGAAGTGCAGCTTAGCGGTGGAGTGTGTGCCCAGCATGCGTGAGGCCACAGCACTGAGGAAAACAAAAGTTCTTACTCAAGTCTCAAAGTTCCTACAGATCTGTCCAGTCCCCACACTGACCCCCTCTAAGAAAGTTAGAAGGAGCCCACAGGCAGCCTAGCCTGGATGTTCCCAGGTGAACAACCTTGCAGACAAAACTCCGTGGGAGGCTCTGCAAGCATTCTGTATCCAAACAGCTTTCTTTCCCTGCGCACAAGAGGCCTCAGGGCTTTTTCTAGCCCTGAGTTAGAGCTGCCTGTTAGTGTGATCCTTGAGGAGCCTCTCAGCTCGCCTCTTCCATATTCCATCACATCAGTGTTTTTTTAAAGACAAGAGTCTCACGATATAACCATGGCTGGCTTGAAAGTCTCTATGTAGACCACGCTGGCCTTGAACTCACAGAGCTCCGCTTGCCTCTGCCTTTGGAGCATCCGTTGTACTGGAGTTAATGACTGATCCTGTTTCATACCTGTCTTCTGCACTAGAATGTAAGCTCTCTGAAGATAAGGGTTTCTGCATTGGTCACAGATCCCCATCCAATTTCTACAATCGTGTTTTCTTATTGTGCTAAGGACAGAATCTAGGTTCTCAGGCTCATGAATCAAGTGCTGCACCACCCAACTATATCCTAAGCTCTTTCCAGCTAACTTTATATGAGCAAGGAATACATTTTGGGCCCTGAAAGTTGGTGCACACCTTTTAGCCCAGGGTAAGGCAGGAGGTCCCGGGTTCATCCCTAGCTTGGCTCATCCCAGGCTGGCCTTGAGCCAAAAGATGATGTTGAATTTCATTTTATAATTTGTTTTAAGATTTTATTTTATGAGTGTTTTGCTTGCATGTATTTAAGTATACCATGTGCATGTAGTGGTTCCTACAGCGTTCCCACAGAGGCTAGAAGACAGCATTGAATCCCTTGAACTGGAGTTAAGGGTGGCTATTAGCCATGATGTGATGTTGGGAATCGAACCCAGGTGCTCTGGAAGAATAGTCTTAACCATTAAGCCATCTCTCCAGTCTCCTTTTCTTAATTTTACTTTTTTATGTGTGTTTTGCCTACATGTGTGTGCACTCATGCATGCATGACCCATGGAGGCCAGAAAATGGCATTGGATTCCCTGGAACTGGAGTTACAGATGGTGTTAGCTGCCATGTGGGTATGGGGAACCAAACCCTACACCCAAGACTCTTAACCACTGAGCCATCTCTCTACCCCTGGTTTTGGTTTTTTGTTTGTTTGTTTGTTTGTTTGTTTGTTTTTTGAGACAGGGCCTCCCTGTAGCCCCAGCTGGCTAGAACTTGTAATGTAGACCAGGCTGAGCAGAGCTCTGCCTGCTGGGATTGAAGGTGTATGCCACCATGCTTGGTTAGGTTTTCTTTTTATTTCTCATGCATTTATTCAACACCTATTTATTGAGTACCGACTAAACCCAGGCCCCCAGATAGGTAACAGGGATGCAAAACCTGTGGAGCCTACACCCTCTGTGTAAATAGAGACAAGCAGCAGAGATGACTGAAGAGCACGGCCCTTCCTTATACTCACAGCACCGCCCAAGTGTCCGAGGTTGGCTAATGATTCACTGAAACTGGGCTTCCAAAGCCAGACCGCATTTCCCATCCTTTGCTGCCATGCGTAGCCTCTGACTTGTGGCCAATGTCCTGGAAACAGGTAGGATTCCTCCAACCTCCAGGCTGGATTCTGACGTGCAAACTGGTTGACAAGAAGACATGAGACAGGCATGTAGGTCAGCCTAGGCTAGATGAGAATGTATGTAACAAAGAGAGGAGAGGGCCTCTGTTAGTATGTTAAAGAGAGTTCCAAGGTCTGGGGAGGTAGCTCAGGTGCAGAGTGCCTGCTTGGCATGTATACAGGTCCTGGGTTTGAGACCAGCCAGCACCACGAAAGAAAATAAAAAAAGAAAGAATATTCTCTTTCTCTCTCTCTCTCTCTCTCTCTCTCTCTCTCTCTCTCTCTCCCTCTCTCAGTTGTTTTGTGGGAAGTTTTTGTTATTGTTTGTTTTAGTTTGGCATTTTTGTATATGTTTATGTGTTTGGAGACAGGGTCCTAACTATGTAAGCCTGTGGTGTCTCAGACTTGCTCTTGAGTCCAGGCCAACCTGGAACTCGAGTCATCCTCCTGCCTCTGCTTCCTGGATGCTGGGAGGCATGCCATGCCTGGCTACAGAAAGAATGCCCTTTGTGGCAAAGCGGGGCTGTCTTAAGAAAGAACTTGACCACAGTTTGAATGGTGGTACATGTTTATAAATCCCAGCATACAGGAGGCTGAGGCAGGAAGACACAAGTTCTAGGCTAGTCTGGGCTGCATAGTGAGACCTCATCTCAAGAAAAAAGGAACGGTTACAGAGATGGTTTATAGGTTGAGAACACTTACTGTTACTTCAGAGGACCTGAGTTCAATTCCAGTAGCCACATCAGGGGGCCCACAACGACTTCTAACTCCAATAATAATAATAATAATAATAATGATGATGATGATTAATAATGAAGAGGCTGGGACATAGCAGTGCCCCTAGCAATCAGGAGGCAGAAGCTGATGAATCTCTGAGTCTGAGGGCAGCCTTGTTTAAATAGTGAGTTCTAGGCCAGCCGGGCTTCATAGTTTGAGACCCTGTCTAAAAAGAAAAAAAGAAAAAAGATCTCTGTGGCCTCCTCTTGAGTCTGAGTGGTCTTGTGACTACTTTTTTTAATAGACGGTGCAAAGGTGACAATGTGTGGCTTCAGAAGCTAGGTCAGAAACAACCTCGAAGCTTTTGCCTGCTTTTCTCTGAACACTAGGTGTGGATAGAAATAGAAAAATTCCACCTGCCCCAATGCCATGACTCTGGAAAAGCCATGCGAGGTCTAGTTACAGTCCTCAGTGCTCAGCCTGTAGCTAGTGTCAATCCAGCCAAGCTGGTGAGTCACTTTGGACATCTTGCTTTGTCATACTGACATTCAAAGAGACAGCTCTTAAAGAGGAAAGGACCAAAGAATTGGTGGACATATTTCAACTTTAAAAAAATTTTTGTTGTGGGGCTGGAGAGGTTGCTCAGTGGTTAAGAGCACTGGCTGCTCTAGTGGAGGACCAGGGTTCAAATCCCAGCACCCATATGGTGGCTAACAACCACCTGAAACTCCAGTTGCAGGAGATCCAACACTTTGACCTCTGAGGGCATTGCGCAACATGGGTGCAATTAGATGCACGCGGGCAAGACACTCATAAACATACAATAAAAAAATTAAAATATTAAAAATAATTTCGATTGTGATGAGGATGGAAGCCAGAGCCCAGGGCATATTAGGCAAATGCTTCACCACTGTGCCACTCCCTAGCCCTTGAACATGCCCGCCCTGGTGGGGGGGTGTGAACACATGCCACAGCACACATGTGGAGGTCAGAGGACAGCTTGCAGGAATTGGTTCTCTCCTGCCACCACTCGAGTCACAGGGATCAAATTCAGGCCATCAGATCTGCTGGCAAATGCCTTTACTTTCTGAGCCATCTCACGGGTCCTTTATTTTGAGACAGGAAGTCATATATCCCAAGTTTGGCCTTGAACTTGCTGTGTATTGGAGAATATATTGAACTCCTGATCTTCCTGCCACCACTTCCCAGATGCTTGGATTATACGAATTCTATGCTGGTTTTCGATGCTAAGAATGGGATTCAGGGCTTTATGCATGCTAGGCAAGTACTCTGCCAGGTGAACTACATCACCAGCCTTTCTTGGACATTTATATATATGTGTGTGTGTGTGTGTGTGTGTGTGTGTGTGTGGTCTGGGTTCAAGAGACCCAGCAGAAAGTGGACCAGAGATTCCGCAGGAGAATTTACAGGACCCGTTTATTAAGGGTGCAGGCACCAGACTGGCTTCTCAAGTCAGGAAAAGAGAGAAAACCAGCTGGGACTAGCTTCTCCGCACTGGGGAGTGGAGAAATGCTAGCCCTCCTGGGGCTAGCCTCCCCGAGGAGGTGGGAGGAAATAGCCCCCTCATCTTGGAGGGCTGGCGTGCCTGGCTCCAGATCACGATGGAGAAGCTCCCTCAGGGAAAGTGCCAGAGGCTAACTCTCTGGGAGAGAGAGATAAGCCATTAGCACCGCCTGGCTGGTCAGTAGGCCTTTTTATGGGGAGGGAGTTCCCATGACTACTGATTGATGTTTAAGGTAAACTTTTGGCTAGGAAGGAATCGTTTTTTTTTTACAGCTGCTTGTGAGTTCTGAGTCGGGAATCTTATCTATTCAAGAAGTTGTAAAAGTCAGTTCCTTTCTCAGTTCTCTGTGGGCTCTGAGAGTCTGGCTGGAGTTGCCAAGGTGTCTGTCCTGGAACTGCTGGAGGGAGGGGATTTCCTTCAATCACATCTTACAATATATATATATATATATAAACAATATATATATAAACAATCCATATATTTATTTATTTATTCATGTATTTATTTGGGGGTTGGAGAGATGGCTCAGCTGTTAAGAACACTGGGCTGCTCTTGCAGAGGACCTGGGTTCTATTCCCAGCACCCACATGGTGGCTAACAACTGTCCATAACTCCAGTTCCAGAGGAATCTGATGCTCTGTTCTGACAGGCATTTGCACATATCACTGCTGTACTTACATACATGTAGGCAATACACTCATACACATAAAGTAAAAATAACATTTTTGAAAGCATTATTTGCTTTTGGTTTATACGTATGAGTGTTTTGCCTGCATGTATGTAAGCTTACACATGTGTACAATGCCCATGGATGCCAGAAGTGGGCATCGAATCCCCTGAAAATGGAGTTGTAGGCTGTTGTGAGCCATTATGTGGATGCTGAGAATCGAACCCCGATCCTCTGTAAGAACAACCACTGCTCTTAACCACTGAGCCATCTCTCCAACCCCCACCCCCACTTGGATATATTCTTAAACCACCAAAACAAGTTTATAAATACAGCTCTAGCCCTAACTCTGAAATAGTCAGACATGGAATCTAAGTCAGAGAGTGTGGTCTTGTGTGGGACACCAGCAGAGTGGGGCCCCTGGAGCACTGGGGAACTCACTGTAGTGCGCTGGGCCATGTTTGCAGCTGTCAGGGGTGGCTGCACCCTCCCTTTGCTGCCAGCGTGCTGGGGTTGGTGTCATCCCTCAGCTGCATGCAGCCAATAGGGATTGTGGGCAAAGAGCGATGCAGAGCAAGAGGCAGGGTAGAGACTGGTGTGGTGTACCACCCCCTCCTAATCCAGCGCTCAGGAAGCTGAGACAGGAGGATTGCCGCGAATTTGAGGTCAACCTGGGCTGCATACTGAGCACCACCAACAAACTAAAGGAAAAATGACACCCAAGTCTACCTTCAGGAACCGATGAGTTTAATCAGGGTCACTTACAGGAGTGTGGGCAGCTTATAAGCAGTGACGCCATTGAAAAAAACGTTCCTCAGTCTGCCAGCAACTGCATAAATTCCCAGGTTGGGGTGGGACCTTGTGAGCCCCTCCCAGCTCCATGATGGGCCCTTAATGGACCCAATCTTATCTCGTTCAGGTCTCCTGCCTGCCATCCAGCTCTGAGAGTTCTGAAAGGCAAAGGCCGCTTCATGCCCGAGGACAGCCTGTAATCTCAGCACTTGGAAGGCAGAGGCAGGAGAATCATCAGTTCCAGACCAGTTGAGGCGACATAGTGAGTTCAAGGCCATCTACATGAGATAGGTCAAACAAAAAACAAGCCTAGGGATGGAGCAGTGGTGGAGTATGTATTTAACATGAGTAAATCCCTGTGTTTAATCTCCAGCATGACCAGGGAGGTGGGAGAGAGAACAGAAAACAAACAAAAGGTCAAGCTAATCCTCCTCTTTGTCCCCGTACCTGGGCCTCCTCCAAAGCTGCAGCTCCTACCTAGACAGTTCCACTGTTTCCGGCTCCCGCTGCAGGGATGTGTCTGGACTCAAGTACACCTCCAGCTCTCTTTGTTCCTCCAGCCCCCCGGGGCAGCAGCCTTCTGCTACTGTTCTGATGGTTTCACTGGTTCCTATTTGACCCCTTAATTCCTCCAGTGCCTCTGTACCAATGGCCATGTATTAATGTCCATGAGTTGGGGGAACTGTGTAGCCCAGGATGACTATGAACTTTTGTTCTTCCTGCCTTCTTAGTGCTGGGACTGCAGGCATGGGCCAGCATGATCCAGCTGTAAGACTGCATCTTAACATCCCAAAGACAACCAAGCCAGAAATTGTAGGAAAGACTTCTGGTTGTGTGTTCCTCTTACCTAATCTTGTAACCATAATTAACCTTGTTTTTACATCATTTGACACTATCTAGTCAATATTCCTCCATACTGTGCCGGCTTTTAGATAACAATGGGAATGATTGTTATGAAGCCTTGGCCTCCTCTTGTAAACAATTTTTACAAGGTAAGTAGAACACATACCTTTTATATTAAACTATGTTCCCTGTTTTTCCCTCATCCTTGCCCACAATCCAAAAAATGTGTATGTTGTGAAAATCGTTTTGCTGAAAACAGCAATACCGACAATGAATTATCCACTGTATATTTTGCAAAACAGCACGTGGACATAGGTTGATAACATTTGTTTGTGGTTTTCTATGCTGTTCCAGGCAAGGGTTAGAAAAGGAAAATTCTTCCCTGATAAGACAAAGTTCAAAGTTCCTCATTTCCAAATCATGCTGGATGCACTGTTTAATTAATTAATTTTTGAGATAGGGTCTCTCTGTAATTCCAGCTGGCCTGGAACTTGCTATGCAGGCCAGGCTGGCCTTGATCTCACAGAAATCTACCTGCTTTTGTCTCCCAAGTGCTGGGACTAAAGGCATGCTTACTGCTCTTGCATTTAAGAGATGACCACATACTTTTGAATACCAACCATATATTAGATAAATAAAACTTAAAATGACCGCACTTTTAGTCGCTTAATAAATAGGGGGACAGAGAGAGGGCTCAGTGGTTAAGAGTACTGGCTACTCTTGCAGAAGACCCGAGGTGATATCCTAGCACGCACATGGCTCGTAACAACGCTCTGTAGCTCCAGTTCCAAGGGATCTGACGCCCTTTTCTGACCTCCGTGGACACTGCATGACACAGGTACACTTACATACCTGCAGGCACTACTCTCATACACACAAAAAAATTAATTAAAAATGCTTAATAGAGACACAGAAACCTTTCTGGATGAGATGTTAATTACCTGAGGTTCACTTTAAAGTAATGGGAGAGCCAAGCATAGTGGTACATGCCTATAATCCCAGTACTCATGAGGCAGAAGCAGTCACCACCCTGGCTATATAGTCAATGCCAAGCCAGTCAGGACTACATAGGAAGTTCCTGCCTCAGAACAACCAAGTTGGGAGATGTGAAAAAAAAAAAAAAAAAAAAATTGTAAAACAAAATGGCCATTAGTTAACAAGAAACCTGAGTCAAGTCATGCATGTGATGGTACAGGCCTGTAAAGCCAGCGTTCGATACGGAAAGGCTAAGCACCGGCGGGAATTCAGGTTAGCCTGGATTACACAGTGAATTCCAGGGTTTCAGCGGGCCGCCTGCCCCTGCCTAGCACCACCCTCCCAGGGGTGCATAGCCAAAAATCCCCACCCGACAATTCCCCCTGCACCGCAAGGAAGAAGAGAAACACTGGCTTCTAGACAAGCAAGATGAGGATGAGATGCCGCAATGGTTTCTGGGAAATGAAGTCCTCTTACTTTGCTGTACCCGCAGGACTGTGCGCTCCACAGTGCGCCGCGTGCTCAGTGCTTGAGCGGTGCGCTGCTGCCCTCTAGTGGCATCTGAGCGATTATGCAAGGACTTGGGAAGAGAAGACATGCCTAAGGGAAACGTGACGGGAGTGGGGGAGTGGGGGGGTGGCGGGGTGGGGGGCTGGGGAGCTGGAGGGGTGGGAGAGCCAGAGGCAAGGCCCCTGTGAGGATTTCTTGAAACCAGCAGAAGACCTGGGTTTGGATTGTCTGTCAGTTTTGGCTGCATGTAATATGTGATTGCACTAGCTAATAATGAGCAAGCATTTCTATGGGCTAGGCGCTAACTAATGTTAGCTGTTAGTCACAACAACGGTTTGTGGGTAGGTACTGTGATCAGCCTGCTTTATAGGAATGAAGCTGTAACTTTGTTGAGCAGTTAGAGCTGGCTTTAAACCTGGGCTGTCCACACTAAGCCTACAATTACACCTCTCTTAACCAGTTTAATAATCCCAAGTTTGTAATTGGCACCAAAATCAACTCATTGTTAACATGAATCCTTAAGTTATAGCTTTAAACAAAGACTGAATTCAGAGTCAGAGTCGGATAACACCAGAGTCAGGTTTCTGGTGACATGGGGTCATCAAAGGGATTGCTTGAGGCCTAGAAAACTCTATCTCTATTCAAGTGTGTTCCCATTCGTTTAAAAAAAGTTTTAGAGTTTTATTTTATTTTATGTGCATAAGTGTATTGTCTGCATGTATGTAAGTGTATCTGTGTCCTGCAGTGTCCACAAAAGTCAGAAGGCATTAGATCCCCTGGAACTGGAGTTAAGGATGGTTGTTAGCCACCATATGGGTACTGGGTTCTCTGCAGGAACAGCGAGTGCTCTTAACCACTGAGCCATCTCTCCAGCCTTTAGTGTGTTCCCCCATTTTTTATTCTATGCCGGCAGATTTGGTGATTTTGTTCCTCTCTACCCACAGTCAGCAGGAACCATCATGTAGCTCCCCTGGACTTAGAGGACTCCAGATCTATCCATCCCAGCTTTCCAACTGTTGGGATTACTGATGTGTGCCACCATGCCTAGCTGCATTATGTGTTTGGTGGCACATGCCAATAACTGAAGAACTTGAGCAGCTGAGGCAGGAGAATTAGTTCAAGTTCAGCTATTGTGATGAAACCGTTTCAAAAAAGCCAAAAAAGATCTGCATCTATCTACAATACCCCAGAGTGACAAAAAACAAGAAAAAAACAAACAAAAAAAAAAGGAAAGAAGAAAGAAATCAGCACTGGCCAGCTTATTTCTTTTAATTAAAAATATCTTATTTTTATTTTATGCGTATAAGTGTATTGCCTGTGTGAGTGTGAGCGCACCGTATTGTGCAAAGCCTGCAGAGCACAAAAGAAGGCATCAGATCCCTGAAACGGGAGTTACAGTTCTTAGCTGCCATGTGGGTGCAGGGATTTGAACCCAGGTCTTTTGTAAGAAGTGCTCTTAACCGTTGCGCTATCTCTCTAACCCCCTTAAAATTTTTATAAAGGGGACTAGAGCGATGGCTCAGCAGTTAAGAGAATGAATTCTTGCAGAGGACCTAGGTTTGGTTCCCAGCACCCATATTGGGTGGCTCATAGCCACCTAGAACTCCTTCTGACTTCCTGGGCACCTGCACTCGTGTGCACATACCCACACACAAATACACACACTCAATTTAACAAAAAAGGACTACGGTTTTGGGTCAGTGGTTGAGTGTTTGCCTTGAATTTTGAGGATCAGAGTTCCATATTCAGTACTACAGAAACAAAACAAAAACAAAACTAAAAAGAAAAAGGAAATTACTAGTCCAATATTGGTGGAATGCTTGGCCAGAATCCAGCAGTGAGAAGCTTGGGGTATGGCTCAGTAGTTGAGGGCTAGCTTAACATGCACAAGGACCTGCATTCCAGTGTTCCATCCCTAGCAGTGTGCGCACGTGCATACACACACACACACACAGGCACGCACGCACGCGCACACATATACACATTATCCCTTCCATTATCAATTTACTGCTGGCCATCTTAGAGACTTTAAAATACACCCAAAAGTTAGTATTTGGTGGTGGGGAAGGCTGGAGAGATGACTCAGTGGTTAAGAGCACTGGCTGCTCTTGCAGAGGACCTGTGTTCAATTCCCAGCTCACAACCGTCCTTCACTCCAGTTCTAGGGGATATGGTGCCCTCTTCTGGCTTCTTTGGGCATTGCATGACATAAGTGTACTTACATACACACGGACATAACATTCATACACATAAAATAAACACTTTTTTAAAAGTTTGTGCTTTGATGTCCAGCTGCTTCTTCGTCATCTTCGTGCACACTGACTGTAAATCTGACCTGGAGTGTGTAGGCATGATTTTGAGATGTCAGTGTACCCATGGAGGGTACAGGAGCCTCCTCTTGCCTTTCATTTTGGCTCCATTGTATGAAAGTACACTCTGAGGAAGGATCTTAAGAGTGAGGCTCAGGTCCTCAGTGCTAATTCTGCTGAACTCTAGCTGAAGTTAGTCTGGTAGGTACTATAGTCTGGATCTTGGGCTTGGAGGCTGAAGACGTCGTCACCAGCCTTTGCCACTACTGGAGATGGCAGAACTTGTAGGGGGGAGGTGCTAGTTGAACCAAGTTAGGCCATGACAGTATATGCTTGCAGGGGATAGCGGGATCATGGCCCCTTTCTCTCTCTGCTCCCGCACCATGAGATAAACAGTTTTGCTGTGGGTTTCTTGCCATGATATTCTGTCTTACCACAGGCTAAAAAGCAACAGGGCCAAGTGACTAGGGACCAAAGTAAATCTTTCTTCATTTCCCTGTGGTTCATGAAGCTAGGGATCAAACCCAGGACCTGGCGCATGCTTGGTGAGTGCCATATCGCTGAGCTACACACAGGCCCTCTTTCCTCTACTAAGTGAGCTCACGTAGGGGCTGGGGAGCTGGCACAGTGGTTAAAGCACTTGCCATGCAAGTGTTGAGGACCTGAATGCGGATCCCCAGACCCATGTAAATACTGGACGGGCATGGCTAGGTTTCCCACTATAGCCCAGGCCAGCTTGGAACTCATTTTAGCCCAAGATAGCCTTCAAAATCACGGCTAGCCTCCTGTTTATAATTCTAGCCTTAGAAGGTGGAGACGGGGATGCCCAGAGCAAGCTGGCTAAGAGACTAGCCGGACTGTCAAGCTCTGCCTCCGTGAATAAGTGCAAGCAAGGATGATTCCCAACATCAACCTTGGACGGACATCCACATATATGCTTGCACACACATGAGCACACGCACCCACACAACATATACACACATACATGTGTGGCTACACAGGCAAACATGCATGCATACCACACACACAGAAAATGGAAAGTCAAAGTTATCTCAGGTGTTGGCCACAGCAATTGAAAGCTGACTAACACGGCTGGTTGGAAAGTTGGGGTACACTTCCTCATGTGGCTACCTCACTGATAAGTCATTGAGAAGGGACCAGAGCTTTGAGGCTCTTTCAACTATCTTGTTGATTTGTGGGAGTTGGGGTGTGTAGGTATATTCTATGACTCTCTCCCGATTTTGTTTAGATAGGGTCTGACTATGTAGCCCTGGCTGGCCTTGAACTCATAGAGATCCTCCTGCCTCTGCCTCCTGGGTGCTGGGATTAAAGGTGTGCGCTACCATGCCCAGACTCCTCTCAACATTTGATGTCAGTGTGTGAGGTGGCTGTGTGGATCATGTGTGTGAATCTGTACAGTTTCTGTATGTGACTTCTTATATATGTCAGCCTGTATTTGGGGAGGGGGTCCTGTCCTGGGTTTCAGGGTGAGTGCAGGTGTGTTGGGTGTTCTTTATATCAAAGTGAGTCCATGCCTGTTGTGCAGGGAGCTCCTAACATCTGGCTGTGCCGAAGGACACGCCCCCCACGCCCCAGTCTCTGGCAGCTTCATTTCCTTCTCACCGTAGCTGCTCTCCCAGGTTGTAATTAAGTAATTGGAACAATTAAGCAGTCTCCAAACAGTCATTAAGCCTGGAATCCCTTTATGATGGGTTTTCATTCTGTTTTCCTTTTTCTTTTGGAAACAGGGTCTTCCTGTAGCCCCAGCTGGCCTGGAACTTGCTATGTAGACCAGGCTGGATTTGAACTCACAGAGATCCGCTTGCCTCTGCCGCCTAAGTGCTGGAATTAAAGGAGTGCACCACCACACCCAGATGCCCTACAGTTTTAATATTTTACTGTTATGTAAGTGCACCATGTGTGTGCAATGCCCACAGAGACCAGAAGAGGGCCTCAGAGCCTCTGGAACTGGAGCAACAGACAGTTGTTAACTGCCATGTGGGTGCTGGGAACTGAACTTCGGGCCTCTGTAAGAGCAGCAAGTGCTCTTAAACACTGAGCCATCTCTCCAGGCACCACCTCCCCCCTTTTTTGAGACGTTCTCTATGTAATCCTGGGTGGCCTGGAATTTGCTATGTAGACCAGGCAGGCCTTGAATTCAGAGATCCACCTGCCTCTGCCTCCTGAGTACTGGGATTAAAGCTAGGTATCACTATGCTTGGCTAAAACTTTTTTTTTTTTTTTTGTAAAGAGGGGCTGGAGAGATGGCTCAGTGGTTAAGAGCACTGACATCTCTTGCAGAAGGCCGGGTTTGATCCCCAGCACCCATACAACAATACAAAAATAATCTGCAACTCCAGTTCCAGGGGATTCAACACTCTCTTCTGTCCTTCATGGTCATAGGTGAACTTACAGGCATGCAGGCAATACAGTCATACACATAAAACTAAAGAAATAAAAATATTTTGAAAAAGAAAGGGGGACTGGGGAGATGGCTCAGTGGTTAACAGCATTTGCTGCTCTTGAAGAGGATCCAGATTCAGTTCCCAGCAGTCACATGGGGGCTCATAACCATCCCTAATTCCAGTTCCAAGGGATCCAATGTCTTCTTCTGGCCTTCACAGGCACCAGGTATATATGTGGTGCACTTACATACATTAAAAAAAAAAATCTCAGGCTGGGTTGTAGTCCAGTGGTAGAGCCCAAGGTCTAGGTTTGATCCCAAGCAGCATTAAAATAAATAAATGGAAAATAAAAAGTACAGTGTGCAATCTACAGCATGAAAGGGATGTGGCAGGAGACGTGGCTTGAAGAATTTACTAATAGGTTCATGGTATCAATAATAAAACTTAAAAAAAAATTTTAAAAGAGGGCTGGAGAGCTGGCTTAGCAGTTAAGAGCACTGGCTGTTCTTGCAGAAGACCTGGGTTTGGTTCCCAGCACTTACATGGCAACTAGTCACTGTATGTAACTCCAGTTCCAGGAGATCCAATGCCCTCTTCTGGGCTATGCAGGCATTGGTATACTTACATACAGGCAAAACACTCATATACATAAAATAAAAATAAAAATGTTTTAAGAAGAGATTAGGAGAGCAAGATTTACAGAGATGGAAACTGGCTGTAGATATAGAAAGGTCATTATACTGGCTCTGGGGATGTATGAGACTTTACAGGAAAAAGAGTTAAGCAGCTAGGCATGATGGTTCTTACCTTTAATCTCAGCATTAGGGGAAGTAGGCAGATACCTATGACTTCAAGGCCAGCCTGGTTTACAAAAAAAAAAAAAAAAGCTTTGATCTTGTTTAAGTCAGTATTTATTTGGGCCTTTGTTATAGCAGAATACTTATTTAAAAATTTTTGTTTTGGTCTTTTTGAGGCTGGGTCTCTCTGAAACCACAGCTGGTCTAGAACTCACTATGTAGACCAGGTTCGATTTGAACTCACAGGGATCCTCCTGCCTCTGCCTCCTGGGTGCTGGGATTAAAGATGTGTACCACCATGCCCAGTTAAAAAAATTTTTTTATATATGTGGGTACCCACAGAGGCCAGATGGGGGTGTTGGATCCCTTGGAGCTGGAGTTATAAGTGTTTGTGAGCCACCTGATTTAGATGCTGGGATCTGAACTCTGATCCTGTTAAAGAGTACTTACCCACTAACCATTTCTTTTTTTTTTTTTTAAGTTTTATTTATTATTTTTATTTTATGTGTACAAGTGTATTGCCTTCATGTGTGTAAGTACACCTGTGTCATGCAATGCCTGAAGAGGTCAGAAGAGACTGTCAGATTCCCTAGAACTAGAGTTAAGGACAGTTGTTAGCCACCATGTAGGTACTAGGAATTGAATCCAGGTCCTCTGCAAGAGGAGCCAGTGCTCTTAACCACTGAGCCATCTCTCCAGCCCAGCCACTGAGTCATTTCTACAGCCTCCAAGATATGATCTTCAGTAGAAAAGGGCAAGAAAGGGCTGAAGAGATAGCTCAGTGGTTAAAAATGTAGACTGCTCTCAAAGGAGACCTGAGTTTGATTCCCAGCATCCACAACAGGTGGCTTACAATGCCTGCAACTCCAGTTTTAGGTGATCCAAACCCTCTGGCCTCTGTGAGCACTATACTCACATACACTTACACACATTTTTTGTGTTTTTGAGACAGGGTCTCCCTGTAGTCTAAGCTGGCCTGGAACTCACTATGTAGATCACAGAGATGCACCTAGCACTGTCTCCACAACTGGTAGAATGAAAGGCATGCACCACCATGCCCAGCCTACCTACATATAATTTTAAAAAATTAAACTAGGGGCTGAAGAGATGGCTTAGTGAGGAACATTTGCTGCTCTTACAGAGGACTGACCTGGGTTTAGTTTCTAGCACCTGTATAGCAGCTCATCACTCATGACCATCTGTGTCTCCAGTTCCAGAGGAGTCAATGCCTTGTCTGGCCTCTGGGACACTTCATGAAGGTAGTATATAACACAGATGCAAATAAAACACTCATACACATAAAATAAAAATAAACTTTGGAATGATCTCACGGGGCTCTTAACATGTTGCCCAGACCGTTATTTCACCTTGACTTTCTTGCTGCCCCCAGACCCTCCTGAAATCAAGAGACGTCCACTTCTTCCCTGGTTTCTGATTAATTTAATATGTGAATCTGCAAAGTCAATGGCAGATAAAAGATGAATAAAATTAAAACAGGGTCAGAGGAGGCCACAGCACACAGATGGAGGGCAACAGCAAGTGGCCATGTTGGGGCTAAAGCAGGGAGCAGCTTTTCTTCAGTGTTACATCTCATCCAACCCGTAGTCTTCCTCCGGGAAGTCTCCCACGGTGACAAGTGACGGCTTGACGAAGGCACCATACTTGGCCGGGCACTTGAAGTACTGTTTCCCGTTAACACTGCAGGGCAGGATGGGGAAGCTTTGTCAGAGGCAGCCTGGGGCTCCCTCTCTACAAGCCAGAGTGGGAAAACTCAGCCAGCAGCACAGAAGGACTCAGACATGCGCAAGCCCCCTGAACACACACATGCCTTAGTGGAAACACTGTTACCTGCCATCGTTTTTCCCTAACGGCTCGTCATAGCGGACGCCAACCCAGTAGCCTGGTTTGAAATCTGTGAGTCCTGCCCGGAGGAGAAAGGTGAGAAATCCATTTCTGTGATCAAGTTCCTTTTTACTTTTTTAGGGCAGCTAAACTAATGCATGGCCAAGAACAAAACCAATTCAAGTGAAAAATGGGCAAAGAGCCAAGCATGGGGACTGGAAGGATGGCTCAGTGGTTAAGAGCACTGGTTGCTCTTGCAGAGGAACCAGGTTGGGCTCCCAGGACCCACGTGGAGGCTAACAACCATTCATACCACCAGTTCTAGGTGATTCGATGCCCTCTTCTGGCCTCTGTGGGCACTGCATGCACATGTGTACTTATATACACGTAGGTAAAACATACATATAAAATAAAAATAACATCTTAAAAAAAACACCACCACCCCAAACCCAAATTGACTGAGCATGGTGTCACATGCCTTTAATCCCAGTGCTTGAGAGGCAGAAGCAGGTGGATCTCTGGGAGTCTGAGGCTAGCTCAAGGCTCTACAGAATTCCAGGCAAGCAAGGTCTACTTAGTGGGACTCTGCCCAAACAACAACCACCACAACCCCCAAATTCATGCAAGAAAGATCAGCCTATAATTCTAGCGCTTGGGAAATGGAGGAGGGGAGATCAAGAGTTCAAGGTCATCCTTGGCTACACACTGAGTTTAAGGCTAACCTGGGCAACAGGAAACAAGACATTGTCTCAAAAAAACAAAACAAAACAAAAAGTTTATAACAGTATTAATAACCTTGAAGTAGAAACAACTCAAAGGTCCACCTGATGAATGAGTAAATGTGGTCTGTCTATACAGCACAATCTTCTTTATCAATAAGGCTGACAACATGCACACACAACACTGATGGACCGTGAGGGCAGTCAGTCTCAGAGACCACATACTGTATGATTCCCTACAGGACACACCTAAGCCAGAGTGACGGCGGATGCCTAGAATCCAAGCAGTCTGGGACTCTGATAAGCCTGGGATATTTGATAAGATACTGTCTGAAGAAAATCCAATAAAAGTAGCCAGGTGGGGTGGTAAACGCCTGTAATCACCCACTTGGGAGGTGGGGCAGGAGGACCAGGAGTTCAAAGTCACACTTAGTAACACAGTGAGTTCCTGTCTAAAGACAGAAACATCCAGCACAGGCTAATCTACAGAGATGGAGCAGTGCTCAGCTAGGGCCGAGGGAAGCCAGGCTACAGAAATGGTGGGTCAGGGCCCGGGGGTGCACACCTTCAATCCCAGCACTCCGGGGCAGAGGCTTCCTTTGGTTCCGTCAAGTATTTTGGTTACAGTGACAAAGAGCTAACTCATTAGAGCCACCTACCTACATACATGACAGTGCCCCGGCGAGGGGGCTGCCCGGGGGCCCGCACCTCGCAGCGGCTGCCCACGGAGATGGCACTGGCCTGGGTCTTCTCCTCGCTGAGGCGCCGGGCGGCTTCGGCCTCTTGCTGTGCCCGCAGTTCTTCGTTGTATGGGCCCAGCTTGCTGCGCTTCATGAAGGAGCGAACTGTGTCTGCCGGCAGGGAAGGGATGGAGTTAAACGGGGGCCACTTCACGGAGGAGCTCCTGAGTGCTGCAGAGCTATCACCCAAGACTCTCGAACCCCTCCCACAGCTCCGGCCTCTTCCCCAGACTCCTCGTGCTCCTTATGACCCAGAAACTAGAGGGATGCGGCCGACCTCCAGCCCTGCCGTGGCCCCACCCTTCCTCACTCCCTCCAGTCTCACGTTCACCATCACCAGCTCCTGAAACACTGCCGTCTGCCCATTCTGCCCTGGCCGCACACTGCCTGTGCACATCCCATCTTCCCGGGCCCACGCCTGCATCTTGACCGGGACTAGTCCCCTTCCACCTTCCGAGCTCGGCCTTCCCATCTGCTCGTCCAGTCCCTGCCTCCTGGCACTGACCCCATCCCACTCCATGCGCCATCTACCTCGACTCCTCTCCCACGCCCATCTGTCTCCACCACCAACCCCATCTCTCCCTCTTCCATCCTCAAGCCCTGTCCCCGCTGCCCATCCCACCGGCCCGCCCCCTGCCCCAGCCCTCTGGACCCCACCCGCCCCTTCTAGTCCATCCCACGTATTCAGTACTTTGCCTCTGGTCATAAGCTTCTTGTGAGATCTCGTATTTCTCCACCTTGGACACATCCTCATACTCTCCAAGCCGGACGCCACTGTGGTCAATGACCTGTGGTAAAGAAGGGAGGTCAGTGGGGACCAGACTCTGGCTGAGGAGGCCTGGGATCCGGGCACACAGTCAAACTGCCAGAGCTTGAAGACTTTGGGACAAGCCACACGTCTGCCCTCACCTTAACCTAGCCTTCTCTCCTCTCCTGAGCCCAGCAGAACAGACACTGGCCACCTCCTCTTCCTCACACCCATCTAAGCCTCCAGAGGCTGCATTCACCCCAGATGTCCTCCACACACTGGCACCAACATCACTGGTGTACCCAATGCCACAGACCCAGCCAGCAGACCAAGCCTGGCTTACATCCTTTCTCTATGGACCCTTATGATGTGATCTCCAAAACCCAGGTCACCTGTGCCTGTGCTGACCCAGAATTTAGCCCGCTTTATAGAAGGTTCCCAGAGGGCCCTGTGCTGAGCTGTGGAGAATGGTGCAAAGACAGGTAGCCCACCCTCAGGCGGTGCTCATCCTCCTGGGGGAGGCCATTCATAAACAGACTGTACTGAGCACTGGACAAGGGCTGGGCATGTAGCTCAGTAGTAGAGCACTCTCCCAGTACCACACACATAAATTCTCACAAACAACAACGTATTTTAATTTTTAAAAATTTATGTGTATGAGTGTCCTGCCTGCATGAATGTAGGTGCACCTGTGTCATGCAGTGCCCTCAGAGAACAGAGGAGAGTGTCAAATTTGGTTGTTAGATGCCATGTGGGTGCTGGGAGTTGAACCCAGGTCCTCTCTGCAAGAGCAGCCAGTGCTCTTAACTGCTGAGCCATTTCTCTGGCCCCCCCTCCTTTTTTTTTTTTTTTTTTTTTTTTGAGACAGGGTCTCACTATATAGCACTGACTGATCTGGGACTCACTATGTAGACCAGGTTAGCCTCAAACTCACAGTGATCCTCCTGCTTCTGCTTCCTGAATGCTGGGATTAAAGGTGAAAACTGGTATATCCAGTTTCCAGGGAGAAAAGTTTGTGAGAAACAGTGAGGGACACGGAGTGAGGGCAGGGAAAGCTCCTTGAGGTAGACATGTTCATACTAAGGCCTGATGCAGAAGAGGAACGGTAGGTGCAAAGGCCCGGGACAGATGCACCCCCAGCCCCACGTGATGGACAGTGAGCCAGAGGGCGGGCAGGGGACACAGTAGACCACTATTCCCTCTGGCTTCAGTCTGAGCACGTTATGCTCCCCGCCTCTTCTCTTAACTCTCTGCTGAAGCAGCACCTATCCAGGAAGTCTTCCCACATCTCACCAAAGGACAGCTGGAGCCCAGGGCCGTGAGCCCCAAGCTCTCTGCCTGCATGGCCCTGATCTTCACTGACATTACACTTGGCTCTGTGATCACTTATCTAACACTGCTAGACAGACTGTGCAGAGCCAAAATGCATTCTGAGATAATGCTTGCAAGCATACGACGCAACACGGATATTCCACAAACGGAACAGAATAAATGCAAGACAGAAAACAGAACCTGTTCTCTGAGCTCAGTGACTTCTGGAGTCAAGGCAGACCCGGGTCAAAATTCTAGCAATAGTTTACTCTTAAGAAAGTCAATATGAGGGTCTTGGAGAGATAGCTCAGTGGTTAAGAACACTTGCTGCTCTTGCAGAAAACTGGAGTTTGGTTCCCTGAACGTCTATCAGGCAGTTTACAATAGCATGTAATTCCAGCTCCAGGGGAATCCAATGTTCTTTTCTGGAGTTCTTGGCCATATACATACAAAAATGATAAAAATTAAAAAAAAAATAAAAAATCCAATTCCTTCCCGAAGCTCAGCTTTTTCTTCTACGAAATAGGGGTGACTTGACCTCCAACCTCATGTTGTTCTGTGGGTTTAATGCATGGCTCAACAATAACTCACTGTTTCAGTGAGGATCTGTCTGTGCTGGGCACTGTTCCAGTAGCTGGTGATGCGGCAGTGAGCTAAAGCGAGGGAGATTTCTGCCCTCCTGGGACTCTAATTAGGGAGAAGGGTGGCGATAAATCAGAGCAATGAGGAAAAAGCCAGTGTAGGCCAGAGCACAATACAAGTTAAGGGCAAGACAATCTAAAACATAGAAAAGGAGAAAGAGAGGAAATCTGACACTGAGCTACAATCCCAGCACCTGGGAGGTGGAGGCAGGGAGATTGAGAGCTTAAGGCTCAGCCATGGCTCCATAAGGAGTTTGAGGCCAGTCTAGGCTCTACAAAGCCCTATCTTTAAAAATCAGACAAGGGGCTGGTAAGATGGCCCATTGAGTAAAAGCATCTGTGTCCAGTGCCTATCGATTTGCGTTCCATTCCCAGGACCTACATGATGGAAGGAAAAAATGAATTCCTGACCTCTGGGCATGCTGTGTGTGTCATAGCACACAATAAAAAGAACAAAACATTACTGGGGCTAATAAAGGCATCATTTGGAAGGTGAATTTCTGTGTGTGTGCTGACAATTTAAAGCAGGCTTTGTATCTGCTAAGCAAGTGCTCCTTTTCTCATCATCATTGTGTGTGTGTACATGATGTGTGTAGGGGGCATGTGTGGAGGCCAGAGGACAACTCTGTGGAGTTGGTTCTCTCCTTCCACCTTTAAGTGGGCTCCAAGGATTGAACTCAGGTACACAGGCTTGTGTAGCCAGTGCTGTGTTTCTTTTTGAAACACGGTATCACTATGCGACCCAGGTTAACTTCAATCTCCTGATTCTGCCTCCTCCTGAGTATTGGATTATATACATATGGGTAGGCACTACCATGCCCCATGCTGTAAGGTGACACTTTAAGATTAGAAGGAAGAAGCTAGCAACCACATGGGCATAACAAAAGAGAACCACTGGCATAGCGAATGCAACTCACTACACATGGAATGAATGCAGAATTCACTTGGGATGGCTAAGCAACAGTGTGGTATGGTCTGAGTGGGAGGAGGAAGGAGGTTGAGGCCACACAGAGGTCTTTTGCATTCTGGCTTCCCATCCCACCTCTTCAGTCTTACTGTGCATGGTGTATCATTCATTCTTTAAACCACTGCTCATTCTTTCTCTCCACATAATATCCGGTGGCTATCAGCTCAAACGTACATTCCTCTAGGAAGCCTTTTCAGATACTCCCAGGCAAACAAGATACCTCTTCTGAGTTTCCCCAATTTCCTGGGTTTTTCCTGCACCTGGCCCAGACCACTCTGGGCCGTCACTGTCTACTGAAAATCTACTTCTCACAAGGTTGAGCTGGGGACGCCATGAGATAGGGCCTATACTGATTATCACACGGGGCAAAGCGTATCAAATATTTGTTGAATAAATAAACGAATGAATGGGATATTGGGGTCCCAGGAAGGGTGTTCTTACATGGATACGGCAACCATCATCTACAGGATACGAGCCCAGCAGCGCATCCTCCTGATCTAACTTGCTGTAGAACTTGTCGTCTGGGCCATATAGCTCCAGCTCCATACAGGAAGCAGGGCTGCCAACCACCAGTTCCAATTTACACTGCAGGAAGGGAGAAGGATGAGGAGAAAGGCTGTCAGTGGCCCCATCTTCTGCCTTGTACCAACAACCATCACCACATCCCAGCTATTCCAAAGGACAACCCAGCCCTGTCCCTTCGGGACTCCGCCCCCCTCGGCGCTATGGAGCACCAGATTTTCCCCATCCCCGCCCCTACTCGGAAGCCTCTGCTAGGCTACGAAGGCCGCTCACCAGCCTGCATCCTCACCTCAAGCCCCGCCCCCGGCTTTCAGAAGCCCCCCGCCCCCGTTTCTCTGCCCCGCCCCTACGGATCCTACCCCCACGGCCACACCTTGAACTCTGCGATGGTGAGGCTGCGACTGTACCGCTTCTCGGAGCGGAAGCTGTTGAGGGAGCTGCTGATGAAAACCGTCACCGTGGGCGCCGATATCCCTGTCACTTCCATCTCGCCGCGCCCGGGTCGGGTTCAGCCGCTTCACACCGGCTCCGCAGTTGCCCCCGCTCCTTCTGGGAGATCAGTCCCGCCCCTGCTCCCGGAGCTGACCAATCCAAGCGCTCCTGCAAACACGGCCAGCCAATCGCTATCGTCCTGTCTCCACCGCCAGGAAGAGGATTCTCCCGTAGTCCAGGGTAGATCCAGCCAATCCCGAGAGGCCTTCCATGGTGCCTGGTTCTTCCAATAGCCGCTCGAGAAACGGTCTAGGCAGGCGAAGGCCGAAGCTGGGAGGAAAGACTGGCAGCAGTCATTCCGGCCCAGTGTAAACTCCGCGCATGTGCAGAGAAGAACCATGGCTTCCGTTTGCGCTCAGGGCCCTAAGCACGACTCTGCGCATCATCTTCTTAGGTCTGTACTAGGTCCACCTCTCTCCGCCGACGAGGAGGCAACAATCACCGTAGGGATACAGAAAGGGTAAGGAAACAGTCTGCCAAATCTCAGCGCCGAGGGGCCGAGCACGTGCACAGCCCCACCCCTTTTTTTGGCTTGACCCTTCCAGCGACCCGTAGCGCGACCGCGCAGGCGCAGAAAGTTCTGTGGGTTTTGTGTCACCATGGAACCGGACGGGACCTATGAACCGGGCTTCGTGGGTATTCGATTCTGCCAGGAATGGTGAGGTCCGGGAAGCAGGTGTGGAAAGACAGTGAGGAGTGGCTCCAGGGCTGACCTCTGACCCTCCCTCCCCCACAGTAACAACATGCTGTATCCGAAGGAGGACAAGGAGAACCGCATTCTGCTGTACGCGGTGAGCGCGGGCCCCCCACGTCCTGTTTGCCCTCTCCCGAGGGCAGCCACGCTCCTGTCATGCCCACTCCCGACGTGGCTGACCTCCAGGCCGCACCCCTCGTAGGATACCCCCCGCCATCCCTTTTGGGGATCTGTGTGTGACCCGCTTCCCTCCACGCTCTCCTCGTAGTGCCGGAATTGCGATTACCAGCAGGAAGCCGACAACAGCTGCATCTACGTCAACAAGATCACGCACGAAGTGGAGTGAGTGGCGGGACTGGGGCTTAGGGGGGGAGACCGAGCCTGACTGTAACTATTACTTCTCCATGTCTGCAGCGAGCTGACCCAGATCATCGCTGACGTGTCCCAGGACCCCACGTTGCCGCGGACCGAGGACCACCCGTGCCAGAAGTGAGTGCGCAGCTGACACAGGCAAGGGGAGCTGAGAAGGAAGCCCCCCCACTCCCCAGTAACTGAGCCCTCCGTTCCCCTAGGTGCGGCCACAAGGAGGCAGTGTTCTTCCAGTCACACAGTGCCCGGGCGGAGGTGAGTGGACCGCATTCTGGGGTCCTTCCCTAGGGTGCAGAGACCTCGATTGTAGGATGATCCTGGGCTTCCTGTAATCAAGGGGGAAGGTTCCTTTGACTGTTCTTTTGGGGTGGAGGGTCTCACGAGACTCTTCTTCAGACTCTTCCTAACTGAGCATTCTTCTTACTGTCAGGATGCCATGCGCCTGTACTATGTATGCACTGCCCCGCACTGTGGCCACCGCTGGACCGAGTGACCCCTCCTTTCTCCATCTGTAATAAATGCCAGTTTCTGTATTAGTGTTTATCGTGTTTATTTGTCTGTTGGGTAGGATGCAGGCCACTGTCTAAGGTTGTGCGGTGCAGGGTACGGTGCTGCGCGTAGCTGTCAGGCCGAGAACTGGTGAAGCCGCAGTCCTCACACACATGCAGCTTCTCCCGGCGCTCACGGTAAGCGTAGCTGGCTGGCTGCCCGTGCACCTTGGCTAAATGGGCTTCCAGGGAGCAGCGCTGTGTAAAAGCTTTCCCACAAGCTCCGCAGCGGAATGGTCGTATCCCTGTGGAGATAAGGTGCAGGGAGGGGACAGGCAGAGAGGACAGTGGCCTTGGTTCCACAGGCATCCCACCTTGCTCTGCAACCTTGAGCTTCCAAGCTCAGGGGACTTCTGTTTATAGTCCACTGTTGATACTCCACTTAGGCCAACATGAGCCAGACCCCTGTCTCCTCCATTTCCTCACCAGGAATCTCCTTTCTCTGGAGGAAGGACTCTTAGCAACTGAACTTTTTTTTTTTAAATATCATTTGTTTTTTAAATTATGTGCATGTGGGCTGGAGAGATGGCTCAGTAGTTGAGAGCACTACCTGCTCGTGCAGAGGACCTGGGTTTGAATCCTAGCACTCACATGATGGCTAACAACCGGATCCACTCCAACACCCTCTTTGACCTTCTTGGGCATCACACAAGGGTGCCCTTACATTCAGGCAATGCGCTCATACACATAAGTTAAAAAATAATAAATATTTTTTAAAATTATGTGTATGCATATGTCTGTGTGGGTTTGTGCATGTGAATGCATGTGTCTGTGGAGGCCAGAGAATACTTTCCCTGGAGCTGGAGTTACAGGCAGTTGGGAGCTGCCTTATGTGGGTGCTAGGAACTGAAATCAGATCCCTTACAAAAGCAATAGGTAATCTTAGCTGCAGAGCCCTCTCCCAGCACCCTCCCTCCTTTTTCTCTTTTTGAGACAGGGTCTTACTAGGGCCCCAGCTGGCCTGGAACTCCCTATGTAGACAAGGCTGGTCTCCATCTCACACAGATCCACCTGCCTCTGCCTCCCAAGTGTTGGGATTAAAGGTGTTTTCCACTGCAAACATCTCTCTGGCTTACTGTTTGTTTTTAAAGTTTAATTTATTTTCACTTTGTGTGTTTTGTCTGCATGTATTAAGTGTACCTGTGTGTGAAATACCCACAGAGATCAGAAGAGGGCATCAGATCCTCTGAAAGTGAGTTACTGACAATTGTTAGCCACCATGTAGGTTCTGGAAACAGAACCCAGGTCCTCTGAAAGGGCAGCCAGTGCTCTTAACCATTGGGTGGTGTCTCCAGCCCCTCTGGCTTAATTTTTAAATTACATTTTAAAATTTATTTTGAGTCTGTATGTGGGCGCACACATGCTGTGGTGCAGCTGTGGGTATCAGAAGAAAACTTCCGGAGTCTGTGCTCTCCTTACACCATACAGGCCCCCAGTGTTGGACCTGAGTCACCAGGCTTGGTGGCAGGTGCTTTCACCCATCTAACTGTCTTGCTGGGCCCCGGATTCTGAATCTTCTCCCCTTGCTGGGCTTCCTCCTTGATGCCCCCCATGCGCGGTGTGAGGTCCGCCGGGGCTCCGGCCTCATTCCTGTGTCCCTGTTATATACCCACAAACCCCGCAAACTCCATATCCTGGACACCTCCTTCTGTCTCGTTCCATCACCGCCCCCACCCACAAGTCCCTATTTGGCCTTCCTGTTTGCTCACCAGTGTGAGTCCTCATGTGGCGCTTGAGATCAAAGGCATCGTGAAAGCCCTTGCCACAGCAGCGGCACACGTGGCGCCTCGCTGGGCTGTGGCATTTGAGGTGCCGAGTCAGCATGCGCTGCAGTGGGAAAGCCTTGGGACAGAGTGGACAGCCGAGGGTCCCGGGTCCCCTGGGAGTAGAGGCCAGCATTCCCTGGGAGGACTGCCAGAGGGATACAGGAGTTAACTGGATCCTGCCCAGTCTTTGGTGGAGTGTCCAGAACGAAGGAGAACTAAAAGAGTCTACAAGTGGGTGGGTGGACGGGGCCACCCTTTCCTAATCCCCAAGGCCTTACCTAACTCACGCTCATCACTCCTACCTTCGTGTTCCCGAGTCAAGAACATACTTTCTAACACAGACTTTCCTAGTTTTATTATCTGTGCCTCCAGCTCCCACCAGAAAGAAACTCCAAAAGGAAGTAGATGTTTGTCCCTCCTGCCGAATACCCAGCACCCGGGCAGTGCCTGGCTCAGACACTGAAATGACCTCAAGCACACCCATATTCTGACTAGAGCTGTCCTCCTTCTGAAGCTGTGGCAGCCGAATTACCCCTTCTGGGAGGTTCCTGTCGCCCACCACTCCCATCTCTGTCACCTTGTTCAGTGTTCTGACGAATAGGTTGGAATCTTGTTCCGCACCACTCGACACAGAGCCCTAGCGTGGGGCCTTGCAGCCACGCACCTAACCTGAAAGTACGGGGCTTAACTGAGACTGGACTGAGCTGGCTACTAGAAGAGAGCAGCTTGCCCAGGAACAAGAGATCCCGAGGCCGGAGGGCACGTGCACAATGCCCGGGAGTAAGGGGCCATGTTTCCCAGGCAGGTGGAATTCAGCCAGTCTCGGGTACCAGACTCACCACTGCCCAAGGGCCTCTGAGGCCAGAAGATCCCGGCGCTGGTGGCACTGCCAGGCTGCTGCAGTCTGCGAAGAGAAGCCAGATGGTGACGCCTGGCGTCTCCCCGGCCCTTCACCTCCAGGGCCAGTGAGGTGCATACCTGGGATGTAGGCATCTCCCCGGAGCTGATCAGGCAAATGGCCCCAGTTGGATGGCTGCGCACGCCGGCTCCTGACAAGGAAGACGCGAGGCATCGCCTTGGGAATGGTGAGATGGCTCCTCACAGGGCTGCCTGAGACCTCAGCCCCACAGACTATCCCAAGTGAGGGGCGGGGAGGGCCAGGGAGAAGCCTCATTCTCTTCATGCAAATTTGGGGACAAGCCTAGGGAGCAGCTTTAGGGAGCTCCAGTTACCTATTCCCTGAGGCCTGCCGTTCTTGGTTCCTCCCCCGGGCTGCAGGGCTCTCAAAAGAACTCTCTAGCGTCCGGGACGGACAAGCTCTAGGGCCCTGGGAGGCTCAGGCGAGGGGAGAAAAGCCTAGGCCACTCCTGGGCATGGAGAAAAGAGATACATGCATGACCCCAGCACCAGCGTGGAGAAGGACTTGAGGGACAGTTTGCCAGGCAAATCAGTCACCACCGGACATCCACTAGCCTGCTTGGCTATTCAAATCTCAGCAGCTGTCTGAGGAGGTGGGGGCAGTTAGGATTGGTCTGCTTCACCCGAGGAAGAGGACAGCAGAATGGGGAGGTGAGGGCAGAAATAAAGATTTAGGCTGTGCGTCCTTAGGTAGGAGCTCTACCTCCCTGATCACCATATGCCCAAAGACAACACGGCACCAGTGAGGTTTGACAGGCATTAAGATGCTGTTAACAGTCCAGCTCCTAGTGAGTAGCTGGGACTCCTCCCATCATGGTAGGGGTCCTCCCAGAACAAAGGAAAGGGAGCACAGCATGTACACAAGCCTGTGGCAAGTTATGTGGCAAGTGCCTTTAACCTTTGAGCCATGTTGCTAGTCTTCAGTTTTTTCACAAGAGGGCCTTGATGGGCATGGTGGCACACACCTTTAATACCAGCCGAGGCAGGTGGAGCTCTATAAGATTGAAGCAAACCTGAACTAGATAGATAGCCAGTCCCAGGCCAGCTGGGACTAAAAAGAGAACTTGTCACAAAAAAAATTGAGAGGTAGGGGTAGCAGTGTGTCTCATGTATCCCAAGTTGGCTTCTAATTTGCTGTGTAGCCAAGGATGGTCTCGAACTCCTAAGCCTCCTGCTTCCACTTCTCAAGGACTGGGATTACAGACAAGTGCCACCACACTTGTCAAGCACACTATTGAGTTACATCCCCAGCTCAAGAAGGATCTCTCACATTCCCTGTGTTGTGGTTTAGATATGAGGTGTCCTCCCCAAAGGCTCATGTGTTAAATATTTGGTCCTGGGCTGGCAGATCTAATCAGGAGCTGATTGGGTCATGAGGACTCCGAGCTAATCAATGGATTACTTCATTGATGGTATTTATAATTTGATGGCATTATTAGAGGTGGGAGAAACTAGGAGCTGGGGCCTGGTTGGAGGAAGTAGGTCACAGTGGGGCATACCTTCAAAGGGCATCCTCTCTCTAGACTTCTCTGGCTCCCTGCAGGCTACCACAACATGAGCAGCCTCCCCTGCCACATGCTCCTGCAGCTATGAGGTTCATCCACAGTGATGGAGCCAGCCAAGCACGGTCTGAAACTGTGAGTCCAAACCTTCCTCTTTCTGTTTCTCAGGTCTTGTGGTAATAATGAAAATGTGACTAACACAGGCAATCTGTCTTTTATTGGAGGGATGAGAGGGAGGTAACTTGAGGGTCTGCAGGTGGAGCTCAGCCTTCTGTCTCTGTAGGACCTGGGGCATGTCACCCCTCATTGAGCCTTACTTAAAAAAAAATAATTATTTTATGTGTGTGTTTGTATTGCCTGCATGTGTGTAAGTATACCTGTGCTGTGCAGTACCTGCAGAGGCTAGAAGAGGATGTTGGCTGTAAGTTCTAGCAGGTAAGTTCCAAGCTAGCCTGGGCTACAGTTGTATTTTCCACAACAGGAGAAAATAAAGGAGGTGGAGGTTGGGTCCTTAGGCCTTACCTGTGATCCCAGCCACGCCTTCTTGCACCCCACCCCAGCTGTACATAACCCTTCCCCTGGTGCACACAGCCTTAGGAATAGTATAGAGAGGAGAGAGAAACTCTAAGGGGCTCCATCTCGGGAGACCATTGACTCTGCTGGGGTGACATTTTCTGAGGGTCACCCACTCTTGTCTATGTAAGTTCTCATGTTCCTGTAAGTAAACTCAATAAATTCATTGGTTTACCATCCAGTCTTAGTAGAATTGTTTCTTGGCTCTGTTCTTGGTGTCTGGGATGAGCTGATGTTCACATGGGAGAGTTTTGGACACACAGGCCTCAGCAGCCCCTGAACTTTGTCCAGTACCTTCTAGGAAACGGACCTGGTGGGCTACGTTAGCTCGGTTCCCATGTCCTCTGGCTTCCGGTAGGATCTGGTAGGGTGCCCCCCAGGAGATGGATAAAGTCAGGTGTTGTTCCCCCTTAAGGTGGTCCTCTCTCTAGACGTGCTGCCGGGTTTTAAGGTGGTCCTCTCTCTAGACATGCTCCTGGGTTCTCGTACCCATCTTGTGCCCAGGAACACCCTTCCCTCTAACTCTAATCCTGGGACATGGTATCAGCCCTAGTGGCTTCCCTGTTCCTTGCCTGCTCCTTTGCAAATGACCTCTTTACGTTATCTTTGGACTATCCCATAAAACGCCACGGTTGACCTGCTGGGGATGCTGTGGTTTCTCAAGCTCCAGCAGCAGCAGTGACTTGTCTCATAGGGGAGTGGCTGGCCCCAGCATCCCACCTTTCTTGCTGACGGCCCAGTTCTCATCCCTACTGCCTGTGAGTGGCCTGAGGAGAAGGCCTCTGAGGACCTGCAATTCTAAGGGCTGGGGACATAGCTTAGCAGTAAGAGCACCTGCCCGGTGTACATGTCCAGCATGGTTTGATCCCCAGTACCATAAAAAAAAAACCAACAAAAGAATTTGTACTTCTTTCCGACATATTCAAGAGTTGGAAATGTCCCTACAGCTTGGGTCCCTGAAGCCAGGTGTCTGCCACTTAGATTTGAAGTCTTTACTGTGATCCAGAGAGGAAGGTGGGGTAACTCTGTGGACAGAGGCCCAGGTATGTTCCTGAACACCAAACTGGATTGTAGGGATCAAGGGCCTCGGTGGTTAAATGAGGTAGACAAGTTGTCAGTCCTCCAAGGTGGTCTGTGCCTCTGGGCAGAGGCCAATGCTGCCTGCAAATCCTTAGTTACCTGGGCTGGGGTAGGGGAGAGAGCTGCAAGAGCCACGCCCCAGCAAGGCCCTAACAGGTGGGAGCCTCCTCATCCTTCCCAGTTTGTGGGCCACATAGGCTACATCCAGTTTGCGGTGGTTAATCTCGTCAACTTGAGGGGATTTAGAATCATCTAGGGGCTGAGGAACACCTCTGGGTGTGTCTGTGAAGGCATTTCCAGAGAGGATGAGGTGAGGGGAAAGGACCCAGACTAAATATGGGCCTGCAGCCCAGATGGAATAAACGGAAAAGGAGACGGTGAACTAAGAGCTGGTATCCCCTTGTTCCCTGGTCCATCACAATGTGAACAGCCTGTGCCACACGCTCCTGCTGCCACAAACTGACCAAGACTTCTGTCGTGATGGACTGAAACCCTGAAACTGGGAGCCAACAAAACAAAACGCCTTCACCTCCCAGCATTTTGGTCAGTGATGAAAACAGCTCACCTGCTCCCTCCTGCCCCCGTGTCAAGTCTTTCTAGCTTTCCCACTATTCCTCACACATCCCTTTGCTCAGGCTACTCTGTTGGACTGAATAGATTCCAAAACGCCTTGTTAGGCTTTAGCTCCCATATCACCTAGGAAAGACCTTCCTTGATCCCTCGACCCTCACAGTGAAATCCCCTACTAAAATTTCACAGACATCGGGGCTGGAGAGATGGCTCAGCGGTTTGGAGCACTGGCTGCTCTTGCAGAGGACCTGTGTTCAATTCCCAACATCCACATGGTGGCTAACAACTGTCTGTAAGTCCAGTTCCAGGGGATCCAAAGCTCTCTTCTGATCTTGCATTGCACACACACATTACACTTACACACATGCAAGCAATACACTCATACACATAAAAATACTTTTAAAAAGTTTCACAGACATAGTTCTAATTCCTACATCTCAACTTTCTAGGATAGTTCTTTAAGGGCAGATGACTGCCTGACCTGTTCCTTGCCGTCTCTCACACACACATTACAGTGTACAATGGGGATGGGAACTTGGTAGCTGGCAGGACTTCTGGAACAATTGTGTGACTGGTCCTGATGTGTGTCACATATCATGGCTGCAGTGGGCCATGTCCTCTGCACTCAGCTGAGTCTCAGCTCAGTATGGCTGAGCGGGAAACTGGATTTCTGAGCCTGCCTCTGGTGGGCCCTGACTAACAAACAGGGCAAGGAAGAGTCCTAAGACCCTGTGGTCACACGGCAGCCCCATGGTTTAGAGGACCCCACCGCTAGGTTCCTTTTTGCAGGGCCTTAAGACAGTGTTTGCGGTCCTGAGAGCAGACTTCTTAGGATCCCACCATGTAACTCCATGTCTGCTGCCTGAAGGAAGTGATGGCTCAAGCTGAACCCCGATCTCTTGATGGGGAAGGCCTCACAGCTGGGTGATCTGGGGTCTGCTTCAGACTGTTGAGTGGTGTGTTTGCCTTCCATTTCTCCTGGTGCAAAAGCATCTAGTGTCGGTCTGGCCTAGAGCCCCGAGCCAGTGGTGTGGCAGTGTGTGTACTGTGGACAAGGTCACGCACAGTGGCTGGAGCAGTTCTAGTGACTCTGTAAACACCCAAATGGGTAGGAAGAAGGCTAGCTCTTCTGCGGGGCACAGCTGGGCCCGTGAGCAACGGGTACACATGGCCCTGCCAGAGCTCAGTGTGCTCCCACACGGGAGGCCTGTCGCCATTACTATCGCTGGCCTCAAGCTCCTCGAGTATGGAAGCAAACGTTAATCGTGAGGCTGATTCACCAAGGCACGATCCTCTACCCTCCCCCTCTGCATCCACTGAGGAGGGCTTTATTAGATGGGCCAGGACAAGTTTCAGGGAACCACTGTCAGTTTATTTGCTTAAAAATAATTTCTTCAGAACACGGTGGAGGAACTGCGGCCTCAGTCCCCCCGTGCCTTCCTCCGCACAGCCTGCACCAACAGTTCTGAGTAGTGTTCCAGCAGGGCCTGCAGGTCTGTGCTAGCCAGAGGACACAGCGTAGGTGGGGAGGGAGGCCCTGGGCTAGGCAGTGTCTGGGGTGGGGCTAAGTTGGCTGCAGCCAGCCAGTCGCTAGCTTCCAGCTGGCTGTGGATCCAGTGGAAGGTGGAGGCCAGCTCAGTCTGTGCTTGCTGCTGCTCGGCACCCAGCTGGTTGCTGGAGGCCAGCTATAAAGAATGCAAGCTGGTCAGGGGCATCCAAGTCAGTGCCAGGGAGCCCTCCCCACTCCCCTACCACCCTGGGCTCTTTAGTTTACCGTGTAGTAAAGGTCAAGGGCTTCTTGGAAGGCAGTCTTCAGCCTGTGCAAGATGGCTCCCACACTGCCCAGGTCAAGGGGTGCTGGGGGCAGGACCTCAGCTGGCAACCTGGGTTCCCCACAGTGTTTTGGGCTATCCCGGGCCACATAGGCTACATCTAGGGGTGGAGAGGACCAAATGACCAGGACGTTTCAACTTTCTGGCTAGCCTGAGGCAATTCTACTGCCAGCTCTCTGTCAGGAGTGTTCTTCAGATCCCAAAGCTCCCCCTGCCCCTAGGGCTCTGTCTGTTGGACATAGCCTTCCCGCTAAAGCCTTTTGTCGCCACCCTAGAACCCAAGCCACACTGCTGACACCCTCGTCTAGTTTCTCTCAGTAGCTTGAATGACTTTGTGATTCGTCTGACATTTTATAGGTTTTGTCTGGGCATCTCCGCTAGTTAAGGCACTCACTTTCCACCCTCTTGTTTGTCATCATGTCCCATGTGCCCAGGGCCTAGAACAAAGGCCACACACGCTCATGAAACATGTAAATGAGTGAACAAAATGAATGAATGGGCAGCACAGTCTTTGTGGCCATGCGGAGTGGCCAATTTGGAAGCTGAGTCAACCAGCAAGGGGCGGGGCTGGCATCATCATGAAGGTGGTACTCACCAGGGCTGGGCTCCAGGGGAGAGGTGGTGCTACCAGGGACCCCAGGCCTGATCTCTGGAAGCTGGGGGCTAGTGGAGTGGGCAGGAGTGAGAGGCCCAAGGACTACGGCCTTTGGGAAAAACGTAGAGCTGTGATGCCTCAAGGTGCTCATGTCTACAGGGCTGGGGGCTGGGAAGCTGGCTGCTGTGTCCGTCATAGCAGGCTGGCTATCCACGGGCTCCTGGGACCATATACATGTGGTGGGTGGCTCCAGTGGGGGTGGAGAAAGGAGCTGGTCACAGACACCAGACAAGGTTAGTTTCAGGCTGGCCCGGGCTTCATGGTTGCCCCAGGAAGGCAGAGCAGGTTCTTGGCCCTCATTGCTAGAAGTGTGTGTCACTGTAGCAGGGATGGCCTTGAGATCCTGGCTCAGAGAAGCCATCTCCCCCATGGATGAGGGCCTATGGAGTGGCCTGGACAGCTCAGCTGTCACAGGGCCCTCACTGTCGCCGAGGGAGCTGCTACGTGACATCTTGGCATGGGAGCTAGCTGTGGTGTCCAAGTAAGAACAGGCAGAGGAGGCACAGACACTCTGATCCAGGCCGGGGGTGGGTACAGAGGCGGGCGTGGGAGGCTTCCTGTCTGCTGGCGGCATCGAGGAAGGGACGCGGGGGGCCAGACCTATGAAGACAGGGGCTGGAAGGAAGCAAACGGTTCACTCTCCCCCCTGCCCGAACCCTGGCCCAGAGAGGCTTCAAGGTCTGGATGAACACCTCCCACGATTCAACTGGACACCCAGGGCTGCTCATCTGGGACTGGGGACACTTACTGGGTGGGCACCAAGCCTCTGGAGTCTCCTCAGTCTTCTGCCCAGACAGGACCTGCAAGCACAGCTCTGAGGTGAGGACAAGGCCTCCTGGCTTGCAGCCCTGTGCCCTGGAGGAGTGGCCCTAATACTCACGTTCGTCCCATCTGGGGAGGTGTAGCCAGTACCTGCTCTCAGAAGCCCTGCTTTAGGCTGGCTGCCCCCTTGGCCTGTAGACTTGACCTCTGGAGACTTCATGAGGTGCGGGGGCAGCCGGGGAGGGAACCTGGGGGAGGACGCCAGATGGGAAAGAGACACGCGTTTTCCCCCAGGGAAGACCCTTCCCCGGGGTGACGGAGGGATGCAGCTCTACTGGGGCTGGGAGAGCGGGGGCAGCAGGAGAGGGAGGTGTGGCCGCTGGACTCCACCTGAACGGCTTCTGGAGGCGCGACAGAAACTGCGTGGAGATGCTCAGCCGGGGATTGAAGAAGTAGTCATCAGCCTCTGGGAGCTTCATGTCTCCCAGCGATCCATGAAAGAGCTCTAGGAAGACACCCAATGGAGCCTCAGAATCCCAGCCAAGGAGCCCTGGACTCAGGTCAACCAAGGCCTGCAGTGCATGCCCCAGGTGTGAAGGGAGGGGCAGCACCTGCAGTTCAGTCCTTGGGAGGTGTTATCCACACCTCCTGGCCTTCACCACCCCACCAGGGATGGGGAGCTCCGTGGTCCACACCTCCTGGCCTTCACTTCTCCAGGGATGGGGACACCCATGTTGTGCCCAGCACTGGACAGCCAGCCACACAGACTGGGTGCTGGGTCAGGTCCTACCTTCAGCTGGGGCATCAGTAAGCGTCTCAAAGTGGTGCCGGAGGAATTTCTCCTGCTCAGGAGTCTGGGGCAAGGAGCCATTGGCCAAGCCTGGCACCTCAGACTGGGACAGCCCTTCTGTGCTTGGGTGCTCTGGAGATTGGTGATGGAAGACAGGGCGGGGAGAGAAGAGCTGTCAGCACCATGAGTCATGGCAGACGCCACCTAACAATGGAGAAAGCTGGACTCGCCTGCCGCACACCCTGTTGCCACCAGGCTGGGAAGGAAATGCCAGTCCTCTAGGTGAGGAAGCTGAGGCTCAGGGCTGATGGGAGTTCTTTACACCTGGCTTACCTGGCTCATGGCGCATCATCATGGGGAGGCGAGAGTCGCGATCAGGCTGTGGAGCTGAGAAACGGGCAGTGGAGAAGCTGCACTCCAACTCGGCCTCTGACTCTGCAGAGTCTGAAGGAACAGAATGGGGGCTTAGGCCCTGCCCTGGATGGGGTGATAGGCACTGCATTTTATGGACCAGCAAGTTCCATATCAAAGCACCCATATCTGGGTGCTCGCTCAGCTTGTGGGCTCAGTATCCTCACATAATGGCGGGGACCACATCTATCTTGCATAGCATTCTGAGCTTTGCAAGAAATGGATCAGTGCTGGAAGGGAGCCATCACAGACCATCAAGGTGCCTGTCTACTCTCCACTCACCCTCAGGTGGGCTCTGATTCTTTGAGCTGACGGAGGAGACTCTGAGGTAGGGGTCACCTTGCTGGTCTTCAGGCCCTGCCTCTGCCTCCTTCTCGTAGTGTTCACTGTAACACCATCAGGGTGGGGTCACACGGGCGCTTAGCACGTGCTCCTGCCCAAAGCGCTCAGCCCCTGTCCCCATGGAGCTCCATCTCAGGCCTCTCCTGCCACCCTTCCAGCCGAAACCCGCTCACCCCACCCAGGACCACAGACACTGAGGCGCAGCTGAGGGCTAGTTCTCCACCCACCTGAGCCAGCCCCTGAGCTCACCTACTCCTGGCCTCTAGGAGAGCTGAGTTCTTCCGGGTAAGCCTATCCTTCTAGAAGGGGCTTCCTCTCTCCAACTATGGCTCCCCCTGGTGCAAAGGACACACACCTGCGTATTCCTGTGACTGTCACTTCCATGTCTGCCTCTGCGGAACAGAGGGAGCGTTCCCTTGCCTCAGTGGATTTCCTCTGTAGAGGCAGGAAGGAGGGATGTCCACGGCTGTTCTGCTGGGGACTCTCTGACTGGGGGTGAAGACAGAGCCATTCTGAGGTGGCAGAGGCACTCAAGGCTCTGCAGGCTGCCAGCTGTTACTCTGAGAGTGGCAGAGGAGTGATCCCATGTCCCCCGCTGCCAGACACCAAGCCAGGGACAGTGCAAAGGGCACTGCTCAGCTGGGTCCTTCCCGACCTGGCACCACTGCCCTTTACAGAGAAGCAGAGAGGGGTCCAATCGTCTGTTTACAGGGCATTCAAGAACATGTGAACAAGTTCATGGGGAGAGGTCGGAATGTGGGTTCCCTTAGGTAGGGTGAGGGGTCCAGATTGGGGGCACCCGGGATCTTCCAGGAGGTACAAAATGCTCCGCAACTCATGAGGGTGGAAAATACTATGAGTGACAGGCAGTTCACTGAGCTGCGCACCTGAGATATGTGAACACTGCTGTGTACACTGCACCCCAATAAAGGTATTAGAAAAGGACTTCACAGAAAAGTAAGGGCTAAAGTTGCTTGGTATCTCGAGGGTCCCGGCCTGCTGTCAGGCCAGGATTTCCACGCTTCCTCTGAGGAAAACTAAGGCCAGAGAGGCAGGCCTTTTACCTCAGGACACAGAGGCAAAATCCAGGGTTCTAGCTCACCCAGGTTCCCCCCTCAGGAAAGGCCTACCCTGGGGCACAAGCTCTTAACCCCCAAGTGATCCACTTCCCACTCCCTGTCTGCCAGAGAAGTCACACTGCCCATCAAGCCCAGGGTACACCTTCTGCCTTCCACCGTCCCCTGGAACCTTCTCATGTTTAAGTGGGATACTCAGTCCTGCTTACAAATGAGGCTCCGAGTCCTAGGTGGACAGCCACAGTGCTGACGGTTGTACCTCACTCAGCAGTTCTGATAGGTTCCGTGGTTCCACCGTGTCCAGAATAGAATCCTCCAGACCCTCGGGCTTCATGGGTGTAAAGTAGGAATCCAGGGCCCGGGCATCCAAGATGGTCTTGAGGGGCTCCTGCTCAGCCCGCTCTGCCCAACGGCCATGTGGCTGATAGCTACGCTTGGCATGGAAGGCTGGGCCATCTGCATCATCGTCTCCTAGCTGGAGGGACAAGGGACAATGGTCAGGTAGCCAGCCATGTGCTACTATATTTAACAAAGGCAACAGAAAATGCACAGATCTGTTCAGTCTCTTGGCTTTACATACTTCTAAGAAACAGCTCACAGAAATCTATCTCCAGCCTGAACCTACCTATCGTCCTTTCCCTTTCTCACTCTGGGGCCCAGGCTGGCTTTAACTTACATGAAGTCAGTCTTCTTGTCTCAGCCTCTCTCATCTGGGATTACAGGTGAGAGCCACCAGCCCGGGATCTGAACCTCTTACTGAGGCCATTCCACCTTTCTACACGGATGTCTCCCAAGTCAACACGTTAGACTCTACTCCTGATTCCCCATGTCTGCCCCCCTGAACCCTTCCCAGTCTTGGAGATTCTTTGCAGTTTTAGGTTCTGAACAGTGGCTATATCCCTCCTCCCTCTCAGTCTGTTGTTTACATTTCTCATTGTATTTCACCCCCAAATCCTGTTAGCCCTGCCATCCAAACATCCCAAAAAACAGCTTTGTCCCGATACCTCCAAGCCGATTGCACAAATTTCTGCCTCTTACCAAAACTGTTGCTGGAGGTGGCAGAGGGTGGCTGGGAACAGGCTCTGGAGCCAGCCTGCCTTGGGTTAATTTCACATTTTCTAATGCCCAGCTGTGTGATTGCTGACTAGGTACTTAACTTCTCTGGGCCTCACGTTCCCTATCTGTGAAATGGGGAGGAAAAAGTCCCTTTCTTGGTCAGGAGGTTTATTATGTGGAAGGTGTATTAGAATGGAGTAAGAGAGCTGGAGAGTCAGCAGTTACAGGCACTGGCTGCTCTTGCAGAGGGGCCGGGTTCGATTCCCAGCACCCATACGGCAGCTAACAACTGCCCATAACTCCAGTTCCCGAGGATCTGACACCCTCTTCCGTCTCTGCGAGCACTGCGTAGCACAGGTGCTGACACACATGCAGGAAATGATCTCGTACCCATAAATAAGACTGGAGTAATGGAGGTGGCTGTGAATGTTTGCCTAACATCACTCTAACTGTAACGTGTACAGGCGAGGAGAGTCCTGGGGCCTGGTGAGCGTTTAGGTCGTGACCTTAGATAGGACCTAAGGTATGATGTCAACTCAAACTTTCTATTTTGCTTTCTGCAGTACTGGGAGAAAACCTTGTGCTGGAAGCTTTAACTGTCAACTTGACACACCTGGGTTGAGGGAACCTTGACTGGGGGATTGCCTCCATTGGACTAGACTGTGGCCATGTCTGTGGGGTATTTTGTTGTTGAGTGATGTGGGAGGTGCCACCCCTGGGCAGGTTGTTCTGTATTATATAAGAAAGCAGGCTGAGCAGGGACCAGAGGACCAAGCCAGTGAGCAGCATGGTCTGTGCTCTAGGTTCCTGCCTTGGCCTCCCTTGACGATGAACTATGACCCGGGAGTTGTAAGATAAAATAATCCCTTTCCTTCCCAAGTTGGTTTTGGTCAATGTTTTCATCCCAGCAACACAGAAACAAAGTAGAACAAATGTAGAGCCTCACACATGCTAAATAAGCTCTCCACCGCTTGTAACTCCAGCCTCCTAATTTTGAGTTTTACTTCTTATCTTGCTTGTTTGTTGGTCTTTTTGAGACAGAGTCTCCTTGTAGCCCCAGCTGGCCTGGAACTTGCTATGTAGACCACCCTGGTCTCAATCTCAGAGATTCGGCCATCTTGTTTTTGAGACAGGGTCACATGTCCTTGTGTATACCTGGCTGGATTAAAATTTGGTATGTAGCAAAAGATGACCTTCTGATCCTTCTGCCTCAAGTGCTGGGATTACAGATGTGCGCTACCACCACACTTGGTGTATATGGTACTGAGGATCAAATCCAGGGATTCATGCATGCTAAGAAGTACTCTATCAACAGAGGTATATTCTCAACTCTTAACACTACTTTTTTTGAGACAGGGTCTCATGTAGCTCAAGCTGGCCTTGACCTCTGCAGCTTAGTCTGGCTTAAACTGATGTTTCCTCCAACACCTCCCAAATGCCGGGATTACGGCATGTGCCGGCCACCACACCATGTCTGACTTTTTGAGTCAGACTTTTACTAAATTGCCCAGGAGGTCTTGAATTCACTTCATAGCCCATGAAGGCCTTGACCTTGTGATCCTCCTGCCTCAGCTTCCTGAGTAGCTGCGATTACAGGTTTGTATCACCAGGCCTGGTTAGAGGTTAGCTTCTAGTCCACCCATTCCTTGCCTGTCCCTTATTCATGTCAACAATCACTCCTGCCACTCTGATGCTATCTTGGTGTTTTTTTCTTTTCCTCATATCCAACTGATTGGCCTCAGCTTTGCTATCCCTCTAGAATCCACCATTTTCTTTTCCAACGTGCCCTCAGTCGCCCTCTAGGCCTCCTCCCTGTCTGTCCCTTGGTCTATTTTGTGTCACTATCCCCCCCAGTTCCAAGAGGCCTCACTAGATTCCATTTGCCCCTAAACCAGCATCCTGGACGTTCCTTATTTTCTTCCCCAGTATCTTTTCCTCTCTGGCATGTATCAGCTCCCAACACACTAGGTTCTTACTCATTTAATGTGGCTGGTCCCTTCCCACCTCCCTTCATAGACAAGGGGGTCTGTGAAGAGAGACTGCCTTGCTCATGCTCTACCTCCAGTAACCACAAAGCGGCAGGCCTGGGCATCAGGTGCGTGAATCAAGCACTGCCTGAGCTCAGATTGGCAGGGTGACAGGGTTCTCCAAGGAAAGGAGATCCATGGAAGGAGAACTTGACTTCCTGAAGGAAGAACACGGGGCGACTCCTCTGGGAGTCGGGAACTGAATGGGTCCCCAGGCATCCCATTCCAAGAGACTCACCAGCCGCTTTGCCCAGAGGGGCAGCTTGCTGTTGGTCAGCAGGCACTGAGGATCTGCAAAGACATGTGGGACACATGAAGACAGGACAAGCAGCCTCAGAGATGAACGGGCAACACATACAACTCGGCATTTTCTAAAGGAAGTGTCGACACACCTGCGGATCAATAGATGCGCAGTCTCACTAACTACGGTGTAGACAAGGGCGCACTGGGAAAAGGGGGGAAAGAAGCCGGAAGCTGGGCCCAGTGGCACACGCCTGTCATCTCAGCACGGAGAGGCGGGGGCAGAAAGATCATGAGTTCTAGGCCAGGGGCTCAAGAGATGGCTCAGCAGTTAGGAACACGTACTACTACTCTTGCAGAGGATCTAAGTTCAGTTCCCAGCACCCAGGCAGGGTGGCTCCTGATTGCCTCCAGCTCCAAGAGACCCAACACCCTCTTTTTGCCTCCAAAGTCATGTGTACAGACACATTTGCACATATTTAAAAATAAATCTTAAAAGAAAAAAAAGAGAGAATCCCAGGCCAGCCCAGCCTACAAAGTGAGAGTCTATTTCAAAACACCAAATTGAAAGGGGACGGGGCTCAGTGGTACAGCACTAGCTTGGCACATGCAAGGTCCCTAGCACTGTTAAAAAAAAAAAAGTGGGGGTAGGCTAACACAGTTTTGGACAGGGCAGCCAACTGAATTTTGAGAGCACTTGGGGCTTCTCTTTTAGAATAAAAAAAAAAAAAAATGTGGGGCTGGAGAGACAGCTCAGCGGTCAAGAGCACTGGCTGCTCTTGCAGAGGACGGGGTTGGATTCCTAGCACCCACATGGCGGCTAACAACTGTTTGTAACTCTGGTTCCAGGGGATCCAACGCCCTCTTCTGATCTCCGGGGGAACAGCACGACACGGGGCACCTACACACACGCAGGGAATATGCTGCTATACAAAAAAAAAAAAAATTTTTTTTTTGTCTTCTCCCTGTAGCCAGCTGTCTTGGCACTCATTATGTAGACCAGGCTGGCCTTGAACTCACAGAGATCTGCCTTCCTCTGCATCCCTGGACTAAAAGCATGTGCCACCATACCTGGGAAAATATTTTTAAAAATTAAAAAAAATAAATAAAAATTAAAAATGTGTGAAGTTGGTGCATAGCACTGGTACACGGTCTGATCTAACAGAGAGCTCCAGGTCAGCTGGGACCACAGGGAGATCCTGTCTCAACAAAACAAAAGTATGCATGTCAGGACCTGGAGTGTCTGTTCAGGAAAATCTGTCAAATGTCTAAGGAGGTGATCTAGGAGCAGTGGGTGTAGCCTCCATTACCATGTAGTGTGAAATCAGAAAACCAAGTGCGCATCCCAGCACTCAGGAGGCAGAGACAGGTGGATCTTTGTGAGCTCAAGCTGGCAAGGTCTACTCGGTGAGTTTAAGCTAGGCTTGGCTACAGTAGCTGGGATTACAGGGCTGCACCATAGGCCCAGTTGAGAGCACCTTCTAAAGGCGGTTCTTTATAAAGCGGCCTATCTTTGCTCTTTTACCATTCCTGATGCCTAGACCTTGAGCAGCCATCTTGCAGCTATGAGGGCATGTGCAGGGACCAGGCGCGGACAGATTAGTGTTTCATGAGGTTGAGCTAGTGCTCTCCCTTTTGTAGACAATTTGTTCTGTCTTCTAGTTGATAGTATCCTGCTTTTCCCTGGGGAACCTTCTGGGGAACTCCCTGAGGTCCCTCATTCCCCATCTTGGTCAGGTACTTTGAGCGGAGCTGATCGCATGACTCAGGCCCGGCCTATCACAGTGACTGATTCAGAAATGGGTCATGGTTTATATCAGGAACATGCATCATGAACCCAGAGCTTGGCTTTGAGGTATTAGGGAAGTGCCGTGCCCGTTTCTCTACAGTTTTATAAACCTACAGTTGCTAGGGGCAGTCTCTCCCCTAGAAGAGGGAGGGTCTGCCTCAACACAAAAAGGCAGCCTGAAGAAAAACAGTCACAAGATGGAGGAAAAGATCTTCCTTTACAGTTTTGAGAGAGGGCTTCATTATGTAGCCCAGGCTGGACAGGAACTTACAATCCTCCTTCCTCAGCCCCCTGGGTGCTGGTATTACAGGTATGTACAACAACTTCCAGAAAAATACCTTTTTAAAAAGTCTCATGTAGACCAGGCTGGCATTGTTTACATGAAACTTATTATGTAGCTGAGGTTGGCTTCGAACTCCTGATTCTCTACCTCTATATCCCCAGAGTGCTGGGATCATAAGCATATACCACAACACTATCACTTCACTGACTAACTGGATTCAGTCATGCCAGAAACCAATCTTCTTGAATTTTTAGTTACATCAACCAAAAAATTCTGTTTAGCTTAAACTAGTGAGATCTGGCTGGTATGACACTAAGAGTTCTGACTGACACATTATGGAGCTTCTGCATGTGCCCAGTCCCAAAGCAAGAAATGGGCAAAAGATCCAGCAATGATTCCTCAGGCCACTAGAGCTCAAAGTCGGGCCCTTGCAGACGGGCCCTCTTCTCCAACCTGGATCCAAGGTCTCTTTGGACGGTGTCTTCAGCAGTTCTTCTGGGTCACAGTCCTCCTCCATCTCATCCTCTATCTGTTCTCCAGGGCTCAGGGAGCGAATCTCGCTGGGCATGGATACATATGTCTCCTGGCTAAAGGAAAGCAAGCAGAAAGGAGAGAAATATAGGTAAGGTTGGGGAGGTGGGGACTTGTCCAGAGCTGGACCTGCTTGTAACCCCATGGTAGGATGTGAGCCTCAAAACCAAGCACCAAGGGAAGCTATCCACTCTGTCGGTGCCCCAGCCTGTGACACCTCCAGTGCCACCTCAGGACCAGTGGCTGTGGCAGAGCACAGTCCTCAGAGGGACCTGGGAACTTGTATGGAGGTCCCAGCAAAGTCTCTACGGACAGAGACAGACAGGGACAGACCCAGAGGGAGTTGAAAGAAAAACCTCAAAACACTTCTCCCTAAAACACCTTTAATCATAAATCAGAACCTCAGCCGAGCACTGTGGCCCATGCTTGTAACTCCAATACTTGGCAGGTGGAGCTGGGGGGGATTGCCTTGAGTTTAAGGCCAGCTTGGGCTATATAGCAAGAATCTGAATAAAAAAATCAAGAACCCGTATTGACTCCAAACAATCTGTGTGAGGAATAAAGACTAAAGAAATATGCTTGAGAAGACTCAAGCAAGTGAAGGGGCAGCTCTGCACCGGAGAGCAGAGGACACTCAGCTCCACCACAATCCCTACTACTCAGCACTCTCCCCGCGGCTGAGCCAGGTCCTCTGGTCCCTGGCTCTCCCCATCACTGTGCTCACCAAGCATGAGGCTTCTATACTTTAAAACTTTTCGTAAGTGTCATTGGAAGTTTGTTTTCCGAAGTCTGTCATTCCTACTGGGCTAAACTACACTAAGGGCAGGGCCCGGTGAGGTTCTGACCCTGCCCACTCCTCCAGTGTCCTGCCTCTTGGGGTTGTCAGGACCTGGGGTGGCCGTCCCACTTCCGGTCCTTGGGCTGCCGCTGCTGTTCCTGGTGGTTGATCTCCATCAAGTGCTGCTTCATGCAGGTGGTGATCTCCGGGCCCAGATGCCAGATGAACACGCAGCTGCAGAGGCCAAGCACAACGGGGAAGACAGCACACGTGAGCGCCACTGCCACGAGGAGCTCGGAGCCCCGCTCAGTCACCACTGCCAAGAGCCCACGTCATAGACAGCCCGTCAGCTTGGCACAAGGGCTCAGGGCCTTGTCGATCTATGGTCTAGCACAGGTTGAGGGCACCCCAGCAAACCAGCCTGCTCTGGAGCCTCAAGACTTAAAAACGGGAGCTTTAGGACAGAACTGTGGACAATCAAGGATCAATCCTGAGGTACAGGGTTCATACATCACCTGTTTAGTTCTCGTCACGCTATCCAAGATAGATAGATAAAGAGATTCCTCTTTTATGGAGGAATAAACTGAGGCTCAGAGAGAAGTGACCTCTCAAGGTCACAGGAGACTTGAGTGACAGATCCAGGATGGAACCCAGGGGTGGGTATGATACCAAGGTGCAGGCCCGTACTCAAAGTGGGAGTGAGCTAGGGAGCTCTCAAGTACTTTCCACACAGGCCCTCTGCAAGCACTTCATGCTGGTCTGAGCCCCTGCACCCGCTTAGCGTATGCCCACCCACACCCAGAGGGAGGCCCAGCCTCCAGGCTTGTCCCACCTGTCTCCAGATACCGTGATCAAGTGACGGCAGTCATAGGTGAACTTCATGCCAGTGATGATTTCTGCAAGCGAAACAGAGATGCTGCCCTACTGAGTCAGTCTGTGGGAGATGGGAGGGGAGGAGCCGAGGCACACCCACCTGAATGGCCAAACATCTTGGCAACACATTCGCCGGAATAAAAGTCAATCACTGAGATGCTTTTGTCAGAGCAGCTTGTGGCCAGGAAGGTGCCTGAGGGGTCCACATGGACCTGTGGGGAGAATCACATTATCCAGGCTGCCTGCTGCCTGGGCCAAGCACCTCAATACCCTACCTCCCTGACTTTTTGCTGGGCACCTGGTACAGGTTATCATCTTGGGCCCTCCTATGACATACCCCGGCAGGGTAGGAACTCCTGCTCCCGTTTTGCAGGTGAAGAAATGAGCAGCTACCAGGGTGGTTAATGGTGGGGCCAGGCCCCGGACTAAGTGTTGCATGCCTGCAAACTGACCGCTCCATAGTATCACCCTGGGACAGAAGTTGTTTTCATCTGCATCTGACAGATGATGCAACAGCTTAAGAGATGACACCCACCCAAGGTCACACATGCAGCAGAGACAGAGCTGGGATCTGAGCCTGGAGCCTGAACTCAGAGTAACTCCCCTGGGCCACATGCGCTGAAATGTGCTCTCCTGGCCTGTGTCTGTCGGGAGAGGAGTGCAGGCCTCTCTGCTTCTTCCCACCACACCCTGCTGCCACTCAAACTAGAGCCCGCTCAGCAAGTGGACCCCTCCCTCTACCCCTACTCAAGCATCCTGGCTGGGCAGGCCTGAGCAGGTGCTATCCAGCACGTAATCCCTTGACTAAGCACCAAGGACACAGGGCTGACGCAGCTGGACAGGGCTCTGGGATGGGGTATCCGTGTGGCTCTTACCCTAGGAGTGCCCGCTCACCTTCAGCAGGGACCCTTCATCACCCTGGGAGCCCTTGTAGCACTTCTTCTGCTTGCCGTTCACCGTGCTGTACACCCTGGAGGGGACACCATGAGGGGTCTAAGAGTCCCTTTCGCCCTGCCCTGCTTCCCCTCTGGCTCCTGCCATCTTCCTCTGGAAGCTCTGCCAGTCATCTCCATCTGATGCCTGGGTGGACGGCTGGTCCCAAGCTGAGGTGGTGGTTACGTACGGGAATGTTCCTGAGCGAGTGCCTGGTCCCTTCCCCAGCAAGCTTAGGGCTTAGCCCCAGGGGTGGGGAGCCTGTACTGGTTAGTTTTTGTCAACTCGACACAAACTTAAGACACACGTGGGAAGAGGGAGCCTAAACTGAGGAATTTCCTCCATCAGACTGGCTTGTGAGTGTCTGTCAGGCATTTTCTTGACTGCTAATTGAGTGGGAGGCCCCAGCCCACTGTGGGTGGTACCACTGATGGACAGGCGGGCCCGGGCTGTTTTAAGAAAAGTAGCCGAGCCAGCCAGGGCAAGAAGTCGGTGAGCCGTGCTCCTCTGACCCTGCTGGAGTTCCTGCCCTGGCTTCCGTCCACGACGGACCGTAGCCTGTAAAATGAAATGAACCCTCTCCTCCTCAAGTTGTATCTGGTCAGTGTTTCATCACAGCAACAAAAGCATATGAAAACAGAGCCCATGAAGGAGGTAGAGAACACACTCCCCAGGCTCGATCCTGCTGCCCATTCCTTCAGGGCACCCACCACCTCCAAGGTTCCACCTCATCCCTGACCACTCAGCACAACACTGTCTGGTGAGGAGGCATTGTTGTCCCCAGCAGACTGTGAGCTACATGAAGGAGAGATGGGCCACCCTGGCCACGGCTGTGACACCAACCCATATGAGGGCTCAGATAAGCCGTGAAGGAGTGGTAAACCTGTGACTTCTTGGTCACCCACACAAGTTCCTTGGAGACAGCCAGAAGCCCTCTGCAGGTCCATCTGGTGGCTGAGCCTGCAAGTCCCGGATTCGTTCGTTCGTTCTCCTCTCCCCCTTTTTCTCTCTTTTTCTGAGACAGGATCTCATATAGCCCAGGGTGGGCTTTGAACTTACTATGTAGCCAAGGCTGGCCTTGAACTTCTGATATTCTTATTTGTGCTTTCCAAGTGCTGGGAGTAGAGTACACGACCACGCTGAGATCACAGATCCTCTAGCTGCCACTCTCTCCCCCCAAATCCTCCTGCAGTCTCTCAGTCTCTCTCTCTCTCTCTCACTCACTCCCTTTCTCCCTCCCTCCTGGTCAGTTACAGAAAGCCTTACAACTCTCACAAAGAGCTGAGATGCCCCTATAGCTGTGCGACAACCCTGAATTACTAACTTTTATCAGTGGAACCTCCCACCCTGGCTCCTCTGAAACCCTTAAGAGCCCAAGACTCCCTTCAGGACCTCACTGTGCTGTCTGTAGTACAATAAGCTAACTCTCCTAATCATCTAAATTTAAAGTTCTCTCCCTTCAAGACCCTGCTGTGCATGGCATGATGCCCAAAGTCTCCTAATGTTCTGGGGACTGAAGGGTCTATCTCTCCCTTCAGGACCTGTGTCAGGTGATAGATGGTAGCTTTCTCTCAGGGTCTTACTATGGCTGTCCATGGCAACGAGTTGATAACTCACCTAATAAAGCTCCTTTGAAGAATAATTTCAAGTTTCTTTCTATTTCCTAAAAATGTTATTTGAGGCATGGGAGGTGGCGCATGCCTTTAATCCCAGCACTCGGAAGGCAGAGGCGGGCAGCCCTCTGTGAGTTCAAGGTCAGCCTGATCTGCACAGAGACTTCCACGCCAGCTGGAGCTACAAGGAGACCCTGTGTCTCAAAACATCGAAAAAAAAAGAAAAAAAATGTTATTTCATTATTACCGGGTGTGTGTTTGTGTGTGCGTACACGTGGGTTTCTCCATGTGAGTGCAGTCCTGGAGTTACAGGCTGCTGTGAGTTGCCCGTGGGTGTTGGGGATCACACTCAGGTCCTCTGGAAGAACAGTATGCACTCATAACTGCTCAGCTATCTCTCCAGCCCTGCTTCCTTTTTTAAAATTATAACATGCACCCTACCGGGAGCCTGGCTTCTATTCTAATAAACCCTCGCTGGGTCCATCAATCAGGACAATTAAGTCAGCTTCTCAGGGACTAGACGAACTGGAGAGGAAAGCAGACAGCAAGGGAGAAGACAGCCCCAGCGAAGCCCCACTGGGCGGGCGGGGCCCACAAAGGGCACAGGGAGCTCCTCACCTCACATTGCGGTCCTGGCAGGCCACAGCCACATACTTCTGTGTGATGTCAATGTCCATGTCATACAAGGTGGTCTTCTCCGCTACGTGGTGGGTACGGACAAAGTGCAGCCCGTCCGAGGTCTGGCAGGGCAGGCAAGGCCTTCAGAGGACACCCCTGACAAGTTCTTGACCCTTCCCTTAAGGAGGCCACTCCACCTACCTGCTGGGCACTGCGGAAGTAGATGCTCTTGTCAGCCCCACAGCTGATCATCTGGATATCTCTGGTGCCTGAGGGGAGGAGGCAGGAGTTGGCAGGGCTAGCTTGTGCTACGCAGTGGGGAGTAGGGAACGAGGACATCCCACTGCAGGGCAAACGACCAACTTTGCTAGATTCAGAAAGGCTTTCTGAGCTGAGTGTGGTGGTGCCTGACTTTAGTCCCAGCACTTGGGAGGCAGAGGCAGGTAGATCTCTGTGAGCTGGAGGCCAGCCTGGACTACAGAGCTATAGAGTGAGTTCTACGTCAGCTGGGCTAGAGGGAGACCCTGTCTCCAACACAACCAACCAACCAAAAGAAGGCTGCCAGGAGGAGACGTGGAGAATGCGGTGGGGAGCGCTGCACCCAGGGCTGCCCTGGTCACACGTGCGCTGCGGGTTGAGGCACGGACACCTACAGAAGCGAAGACTAGGGACACATCCCGAGAGCTGGATGCGGTGGTGCACGCCTCTAAGCCGGGCACTCCGTGATCCAGCACTTGGGAGGTTGAGGCAGGAGGAGCTCAAGTTCTAGGCTAGCTTGGGCTATATGAAGAGACTATCACAGAAACACGCACAACTGAGGGCCAGGGATGAAGTTTATTGTGCGGTGCTTGTTTAGAATGCTCAAGATCCCAGCACTGCAAGAAAAATCAAAATCAAATGAAAGCCAGTGTGGTGGTGCTGCCTGTAACCCCAGCACCTGAGGGACAGAGGCAGAAGGATCAAGACCAGGGTCATCCTTGACTCCATAGTGAGTTTGAGGATAACCTGGGTTACACGAGAGCCTTGCTATGGAACTGAAAATAGCCTTGAACTCTGATCCACCTATTTCTACCTCCCTAGTACTGGGATCACAGGTATGTGCTACCACAACTGGCTGGAAATGCACTTCACAGAAGACAGTTAAAAGACTTCATCCTCCCTTGGCAGGGCAGCTTCTGACAAGTTCTGAAAGGCTGGAGTCCGGTTCATATTACCGATCAGTTCTGGCCACTGCCCAGGAAGAGGCAGGCCACCAGGAGTCCAGTTTAGACCTGCGTCTTCTCAAGTCAGTCAGGGGTTGTGGTGAAAGTCCAGGTCGGACCTTAAGGACTTACTCCCGGCTGCCCTCTTAGTCAGACATTCTCTCTCCTGGATGGAGATCATTTAATAAATGTGAGGCCCCTGTTGGTCAGACTGTGGGTACCCATTGATTCTGGCTGCGTGTTAACACTCTACTAGATTCTTTCTTCTTCTTTAGTGTAGCTTACTTGACAGTAAGGTCATGTGAACCTCTGCTTTTCTGTTTGTTTTTTCAAGACAGTGTCTCCCTATGTAGTCAATGCTGGTCTGGAATTCACTATATAGATCAAGTTTGGGCCAAACCTGCAGTGATCCTCCTGCCTTAGCCTAAACGCTGGAATTACAGGCGGGTACCACCACATACAGCTCCTGCATTTTTTTGGAGACAAAAGTATCAAATGTTCCATTTACTTTGAAATTTTTGGGTTCTGAGATGAACTCATCTATGTGTGGTGCATGCACGTGTGTGGTGCATGTACCTGTGTGTGCACATGTAAGGGTCAGAGGTCAATGTCAGGTCTCCTCCTCTGCGGCTTTCCATCAGTTTTTTTACATATATTATTTTACTGTGCATGCATGTGCACATGTGGAGGTCAGAGGACAACCTGCATGAGCTGCTTCTCTCCTTCCACCACGTGAGTTGCAGAGATTAAATTCATGTTGTCAGGCTTTGTGGCAAACATCTTTACCAGCTGAGCCATCAGCCTAGTTTTTGAGACAGAGTCACTCACTAAACCTGGAGTTCACTGATGGGCTAGAGACCCTGGAATCCTCCAGTCTCTGCCCCCCAACTCTGGGATTAAAAGTGTATGCCACAATGCCTGGCATTTTAAGTGGTGCTAGAGGCCAGAACTCAGGTCCTCAGTAAGCAGAAAGCACTTTACCATCTCAGATATCTCCCCAACCTCTGTGATAGTTAATCTTCATTGTCAACTTGAATGAAATTGGAATCACCTAAGAGACACAGCACTAGACATGTTTGTGAGGAGATTTCTAAAGAGGTTTAACTGAGGAAGGATGACCCACGCTGAGTGTGGGCGGTACCATCCCTGGGAAAAGGATCCTGAACTGAATAAAAAGAAAGGTGAGGCCAGGCGCAGTGGGGTACACCATTAATCCCAGCACTCAGAAGGCAGAGGCAGGCAGATCTCTGTGAGTTCCAGGTCAGCCTCACCTATGTAGTAAGTTCCAGGGCTATATAGAGGGACCCTGTCTCAAACAAACAACAAAAGAAAAATGGAGAGTGAGAAACGAGGAAGCCAGCTCAGCCCCAGCTGGCTGTTCATGACTGTGGGTGCTGTCTCATGCTCCTGCTGCGTGCCTCTGCTAAGATGGACGGTATCCTCTCTTAACCTGTGAGCCAAAATAAATTCTTCCCCAACTGCTTCTGTTAAGTATTTTATCAAAGCTACAAGAAAAGCAATATAGTTTCCAGGTTGATCTTGAACACCTTTCTATCTGAGTCTCCATTACAGCTACAGGTACGTGGACTGAGCTAGCTCTATTTCTTTCCTAAATAAAGCTCACTGGACATTCATTCTCTAAACAAACTTAAAAGACCCTGTCTTCAGATTCACCTGTGCTATAGGGACTCACAGTTTGCCACTCTTTTTCTATGTATGCCACAGGGCATGCTTGTGACATGTGTAAAGAAGCCCATTAACGAGACCCAGCAAGTTGGGAGAAGGAGCTTACCAGCAAACTTAATGGCTGTGATGGAGGAGGAGTGGTCGTCCAGGGTCTGCTCCAGGTTGTAGTTCTTCTCCACATTCAGCACATGGATGAGCCGGTCTCGACTGGCTGAGGCCAGCAAGGTCACTCCTGTGAATGGAGAGGAAAAAAACTGGGTTCCAGGCTGCCTGGATACCTTGGCCTCCCAGAAAGACAGCTAAAGCTGTCCAGTCCTTGGAGGTGGGGGTCTTTGGCTCCAGCACTGTAGCTAAGTTGCCCTAAACCAAGAAAGGACCAAGCCCTCAGCTCCAGGTGGTCTGTCCCCAGGCCCCCAAGTCTTTTACCAGTTTGGGAAAGATAAATCTTGGCATGTGTGGATACTCCACTTGCATCTGCAGTAGACACTCTGGCAAACCACAGCATTCCTTGGTGACTCTGACTCCGTGGCATGCCATGGGAAGCCCAGGTATTCTCTCAGCCTCACCCCAAAACATGCCCTGGCTCTGAGCTCTGATCACCCTGGCCCCACTGATGACTTGCTGTCTCCTCCAAACTGTGACTTCTCTGGTCACCTAGTGGAGCTGAGGCCTCACACCTCATCTTGAGCTGGAAAAGCTCAGGACAGGCCTAAGAGCCAAGAGACACTGAAAGAGGATTTGTGGGCAGAGGGTATGGAGGCTGGAAGAGCAGAAGCTGCGGAAAACCATCATTCACCACAGCAGGATGTACTCCCCTGGACTGGTAATGTGGTAAGGGTTTTGTCTGTCCGTGTCTCTATGTTTTTTTGTTTTTGAACAAGGTCTCACTGTGTAGTCCTACCTGACCTGGAACTCACTATGTAGACCAGGCTAGCCTTGAACTCAGAGGTCTGCCTGCTTTTGCCTCCTGAGTGCTGTGATTAAAGGCACAGGCCATCCTGCCTGGCCTAGTATGGTGGTTTGAGAGAGAAACATTTCCTACAGGTTCAGGTAAATGTCTGAACATTTGGTCCCGGGGTGGTGCTGCTGTCTGGGGAGGTTTTGGACCCTTTAGGACAGAGCATTGCTAGAGAAAGCACATCATCAGGTTGGGCCTTGAGGGTTTAGATCATCACTCTACTTCCTGCTTCCTCTCTCTCTCTGCTTCCTGTGTGGAGATTAAATGTGATCAGTCAGCTTCCTGCTCTTACCACAATGCCATGCCTCCCCCACCATTAATGGGCTCTATCCCTTTGGAACCACAGGATAAATAAACTCTTGTATAATTTGCTTTTGACCATGGTATTTCATCACAGCAACAGAAAAGGAATGAACACAGATAATATGTTCAAAAAATGTATCATCTGAATAAAATGATGAGGAAACAGACAAACTCAAAACTGAGAGAAAGTCTACAAAATGATTGGTTGGCACCTCCAGGACACCAAAGTCAGAAAATCAAAATAAGACTTGTGGAAGTAGGTCCGGTGTGGAGGCACAAGCCTTTAATTCCAGGACTCAGGAGGCAGAGACAGGTGGAGCTCCGTGAGTTCAAGGCCAGCTTGGTGTACACAGTGAGTTCCAGGCCAGCGAGACTCTGTCTCAAAAAGACAAAAACAAACACAAAACCAAAAAATAAAAAACAACCCTTATTCTGAAAGTGTTCCAGAATAAAGAAAATGTCAAAGCCTAGACAACTTAAAACGTGAACCCAGATTAGAAAAATAAAGGTATTATAAAGTAAATATAAAGCACAACACCAGGGCAACTGGCAAAATGTGACTAAGGACCACAGTATAGATGACAGTATGTCAGGAGAGTGCAGATCAGATTTGACAGATGCACTGAGGTCATATGTACACATACATGTTTGTATATGAATAAATAGATATAAATTCATATATGCATGTGGATCCATGTGTATCCATATGCATAAAAATACATTTGGATACATATGTGACTGAGATGGAACCCAGTACATCTACCATGCTAGATAATGCTCTATCACTGAGCTATATCCCTAGCACACTAGTCATGCAAATGGACGTCCCGATTCCCAGGCACTGGAGGGCCAGGGAGCGTCATGCTTGCAACTTACCCTTTATCATTTAGCAAAAGAAACAAATTGTAGATGCCCTTATTTTATCTTGCATGTGTGGTACAGATGTGTATGTAAACACACATGCATGCACACAAAACAAGTCAGAGGAAGTCATGCATACAGTCACAGGGTCAGACTAGACTTAAAAGGGAAAACCTAAATCTAGATGAAGGGCTTGTGCATCTTCATTATAAGGTTCTTGCAGTATTTCTGTAGGCACTGAACTTTTCAAAAGTAATGCCTAACAATCCATCATATTTTCCAGCAGATGAGTTCCTTTGTGTTCTTATATTCACACAGCTCTTGGCTTTGGCCTGCTTTGTGAAGTCTCGGCTACCTTGGTCCCATGGTCCCAGAGTCCAGCAGCAGGGCTCTTACTGAGAACTCCCACTGTCACCCACAGTCCCGTCAGCTGCCCCTTTCTGTGGCTCTGGCCCTGACCCTCAATTCCCGCTTGTGGTCTCACCTGTCTCAGGCTTGGAGTACTCCAGGCATAGCACCTCAGCATCATGAGCCTCCACCTTGATCAGCTCATCCATGAAGTGTAGCTCGTGGACCCTGGGAGACACATACTGCACACTGTACCCTGCCCGCAGCCCCAAGCCTGGCTCCAGGCACAGTACAGGAGCCCTGTGTTGAGTAGTCTGAGATGCTCAACCACAGCTTCCCATCCAGAATGCTCTCATGGTAAAGGGAACAGTGTGGAGCCAGGAAGACCTCCACAGGCGTCAGCCTCTTCTGGGCCAAAACATAGCTCCAGGGGTTGAGGACAGCCCTCTGTAGGACTAGGCATTTTGTTCAGGGCTGCATCATAGGTGGTCTCTGACAGGGGAGCTGAGGGTCAGGGGCCATACTCAAGGATATATATCTCACTGTTGTTTCCTTTTCTTTTAAAGAAGATTGATTGATACACAGTCTCACCGTGCAGCCCTAGCTGGAACTCAGAGAGATCTTCCTACCTCTGCTTGTGAGTGCTGGGATTAAAGGCGTGCACCATTATGTTCAGGCTCCTGTATGTAGTGTGTGTGTGTATGTGTGTGTTCTATGGAGACAGCCAGAGGAAGGCATTGGATCTTTTGGAGTTGGAGTCACTGGCAGCTGTGCCTGACATACGTGCTGGGAATAGAGTTCTCATCCTCCGCAAGAGCAGCCAGCGTGTTTAACTGGAGCCACCTTTCCAGGCTCTTGTTCTATTTTTTTTTTTTTTTCTTGAGACAGGGTCTTATCATATAGTCCAGGCTGCCACAGACTCACTATGTACCCCAGGCTGGCTTTATGCTCGGTCTCTTGAGTACTGGGATTACAGGCGTGCACCACCATGCCTGGCTCATCCCTCATTCTTAAAGTCTCAAATTTGGACTTCCCTCATTCTCTCTAAACAGATCAGTCATAACATCACCACAGCGCCTCTGCTGTCCACTGCGTGACTTTAACCCAGCTTTCCTGGTCTTTCTACTCACCTGTATGTAAAAGAGCTACAACAGAGCTTACAAAGCAGGCTTGGTGAGCGGACTAAATCAGTTGCTATGCAGTGCTTAGCCAGCACCATGCATGGGGCAAGAACGTTCCACCCACGTGAGCGCTTCATATCGTTTGCCCTTACAGAAGAGCTGTCACCATGAGCAACCTGTTGACAGTCACTCTGCCTCATGCAGTGACTGATATCACAACCTCCAGTATTTAAAAACCAAAGAAAGTCACAGAAAACAACACCACCAACAAAAAAACAGAACAAGTGCCACAGACATGGTGCAAGGGCGCTTGGCCCCTGACGACCTGAATCCCCAGGACCCAGTGTGGAAAAGACAGCCGACCCCTGCAGCTTGTCTTCTGATCGCCACACTTCCGTCCTGGTGTCCACTCACGCAATAGCAATCAACAAATGTTAAGTAAAATCTTAAAACCAAAAACAAACAAAAGCCAAAAACCTCCCCTCTCTTCCCTTGGACAACAGGAAGAGGGGCAATGCAGAAGTTACTCTAGGGGCCACGTGTCTCTTTGCAGCCTCTTCCACACTTGCCTTGGCTCTTCATCTCCCAACAGCTCTAAGACTGAGATGGTCAGAGCTGTCGCTCATCATCTTAAACTTGGACCCTGAGATAGACCTCATATTCTGCCAGCACCTACTAGGCATGGTGGCTTGTGTCTATAGTTCCAGCACTCTAGAGGCTGACCTACGGGGATTGCCACAAGTTCAAGATTAGACTGGGTCCACAGTGGGTTCTAAGTCTGCCTCAAAAATAAAATCAGATGCCAGGTGTCATGGCGCACACCTTTAATCCCAGCACTTGGAAGGCAGATCTCTGTGAGATCACGGCCAGCCTGGTCTATATAGTGAGTTCTGGGAGGACTGGGGCTAGGGAGACCCTGTGAAAATAAAAACAAAATCAGACCTGGGAGGTGGCTCAGTGGTAAAGTACCTGCTGCTTAAGTAGGAGGACCTGAGACCTCTAAACACCCACGAAAGGCTAAGCATAGCAGTATGTGCCCATAACCCCAGGGCTTGGGGGTGGAGATGAGCAGACATCTGGAGCTCACCAGCCGGCCAGTCTAGCCAGATCTGTGAGCTTCGGGTTCTCTGAGAGACTCTGAATCAGAAAATAAGGTGGAGAGTGAAAAAGAGGAACAGCCAATCTCGAGTTCTGGTCTCCGTGTGGGCAGGCGCAGGCACGCAAATCCACTAACATGAATATGCCACATATACACACAAATGAAGCTGGGTATAGTGGCACACACTGTAGTTCCAGAACTCGGGAGGTGGTGACAGTTCAAGGCCAGCGTGGACTACACGAGAGTATTCAAAACAAACAGACAAACAAAAATAGAAGCTGGAGAGATGGCTCAGTGGCTAGGAGCACTTGCCGCTCTTCCAAAGGACCCTGGTTCAGTTCCTAGCACCCAAGTTGTATGACTCACAACTGCTTGTATCTCTAGGTTCTAGGGATTCAACCAAAATCAAAGAACCACCTTGTGGGGTGTGTTGGACTCCTAGAGCTTTCTAACACCCTACCCTGGTGGACCTGCTGCGCCCCTAGCCCCTTGGCTGGCACCTTCCCAGCTGAAGTTCTACGGGGCTGCTGGAGAGTGGATTGCTTCCCTGGTCCCTTATTCCCAATGGGCAGCTGAGGTGCCGGGGTCAGGCCTCCTCCTCCATGTCCTGACATCCCCCCAGCTGGGGCCAGGAGGTGAACACTAGCCACCCCCAGGGCCACTTGCCTCAGATTTCCACTTCGGTCGCCTGAAGCCAAGTGCTGGCCATCAGGACTGACCTGCATGACTCGCACCCCGGCTTTCACATCCATGGGTGTCGCATTCTCACTGCCCCGGTCTGGGAAGTGGGACATGTCCTGCAGGTGCTGGATGTCATTCTCCACATACACCACCTTCAGGAGGGTCTGTGGGAAGGAAAGGCTGAGGTGAGTGTTACAAGGACCTTAGCAGAACCTCTGGAGCGCTGTGCCTCCCTACAGACAGGCCACTCTTGAATATTAGGAGTCAGGTTTTGAGTTGGGAGCTTCCCTGCTCAGAACAGTAACTGCCTTTTCCAGTCTTCCTTGCAGCTAGATGGGGTTCTGGGCAATGAGGTGGGAAGCAGTGGGAACGTGTCTGCTGCCTTTCCTCCATCTGGATGCACGGAGCTCGGACATGACAGTTCATGAGGATGACAGCCTTTTTCTCAAATGATGGAATGGAGAGATGAAGACCTTTGCGTCTCTAAGAGCTTCCTGGAGCTGCCAAAACAGCCTGGATGAGTTACCTCCAGATTCTTCCTGAGCCAGAAAACCAAGTTTTAAGGCTTCTGTTGTTGATGTTACTTTGCTTTCTGAGCAGAGTCTCATGTAGCCCAAGCTGGCCCTGAACCCTCCTGTCTTTAGTTCCTGTGGTGGTTTGAATGAGAGTGCCCGCCACAGGCTCCGAGGATAGTACTTGGTCAGTTGGAGGTCAGTTTGAGGAAGGTCATGGGACTTTAGGAGGTGTGGCTGGGCTAGAGGAAGCACATCACTGGGGGCGGGCTTTGAGAGCACATGGCCTCATCTCGTTTCCAGGGTCTCTGCTTCCTGTGCCTCCTTGAAGATGTAAATGCTGTTTTCTGCTCCAGTTGCCATCTGCCACGACTCCCCTCAATGACGGACTGTTACCCCTCCGGAACTCTTTGCTCATAAGTTGCCTTGGTCATAGTGTTCTACCACAGCAGCAGAAAGTAACCAGTACACCCCGACACTGAGATTACAGGCGTGCACTGCCACGCCTGGCAAGTTTCGAGGTTTTCTGTCATGCAGAAGATGGCACTGTTGGCTAGGAGGTGGGGGACGGGATTCCTAAACACCCTGCTTTAGGGGCTGGTTATTGGAGGCACCCCGAACTTGTAGGTTTTCTTCCTCACCACTCTTTGTCCCACCCCAGGGCCTTTGCTCAGGGTGCTCCCGAGGCGTGACCTCTCCCCTTCTTTTCCTCCTGCTCCTCCGTCTAGTCACTGACTGCTTCTTCCAGAGAAGCAGTACTGTGCCGGGCGAGATTCCACGACACGGCTGCATATACAACTAGCATGCTGACATTTTCCCTCATGGTGCCTCTCTCACTAGACTTAGAGGTGTCCCAAGGGCAGAGGATTTATTTTAGCGTGTCACAAAGCCCCGGGCACAGACCTTTGTAAACATGTGCAAAATAATGAATGCATGACTCAGTTCTTAACACCCCAGAGAAGCTCCCTCAGTGACCTAGCAATACTAAGATTTCTTCAGCAAAATGTTTCTCTCCCATTTCCATAAAGCCTCTCTCCAGGATCCTGCCAGCACCCCAGCTGAGGTCTCCACAGTGGCTACTTGGATGGTGGAAGGCCCTGCCTCACTCTGCACGTTAGTACTCTTTTGGAGTTCTCACTCAAGACCTGGAAGCAGTTCACCTCCTCTGAGTGTGTTGAGCTACCCAGAGTGGCCATGTCCACACACACCTGGAAAGCAGGAGATTCGAGGCAGAGGGAAAAGGACAGATCATGTCACCAGAGGGGCATGGGACCAAAGGAGAGGGACAAAGACAGAGAAATAAGAAGGGACCCAGAGTGACTGCCTGGTTCCTGGTTCTTGTCCCCGGTGAAACCTAGTATCCAAGTTCCAGGAGGAAGTTTTCACTCCTTCTAGAAAACAGATTATTTAACAAAGCCACTCACATCACTGAAGATGTTTTTCTGGCACTGAGTGTCAGAGCTGCTATCCAGATTCCAGAAGCGGATGGTGTTGTCCGATGAACAAGTCAGGAAAGACCCAGATGGTAGGCAAGCTCTCTGATCTTCAAATTCAGGATATACCTACAGTTCACAGAGAACGAGGCAAAAGTGATTCCTTATCAGCACAGGAATGACGGCACAATGATGTGCTAAAGCTAAAGCTGAGTGTGGTGGTGCACAAGTCCTGTAATCCCAGTATTTGGAGGCTGGGGGAGGAGGATCAAGCCTTAGCTATATTACAAGAGTTCAAGGCCAACCTGGGCTATGTAAAACCCTGTCTCAAAAAAAAAAGCTTGAAGTCAGCTTGAAGTATATAACAAGACCCTATCTCAAACAAATGAACAAATAAACAAAAAATTAAGAGGGACAACAACAAAAAAGTGACCATTTTCATAACTGAAATTCTTCAGCTCTGGTGTGTGATGTTTGGGGGGACTGAGTAATGGGATATTTTCATTCTATAACTTCCCATGTCCTTGAGAGCTAGGATTCAACCTAGGGCCTAGAATGGGATTTAAAAAATATATATATATATATATATATTATATCTGATTTATTTTTTAAAATATTATTATTATTATGAGTGCATTGCCTACATGTGTATAAGTACACCTATGTCATGTAAAGCTCAAGGAGTCAGAAGGAGTTACATTCCCCTGGAACTGGAGTTATGGATGGTTAGCCACCATGTAAGTGCTGGGGATTGAACTTGGGTCTTCTGTAAGAGCAGCTGGTCTCTTAACTGCTAAGTTAGCTCTCCAGCCCTTACTATTTTTTGTTAAGTGTATGAGTGTATTGTCTGCATGTGTGTAGGTGCACATGTGTTGTGTAATGCCCGCAGAGGTCAGAAGAGGGCATCAGATCCCCTGGAACTGGAGTTACAGTTGTTAGCTGCCATACAAGGGCTGGGAATCGAACCCAGGTCTTCTGCAAGAGCAGCCAGTGCTCTTATCTGCTGGGTCATCTCTCTAGCCCTGCGATTTTTTTTAATAGACAAGATCCATATCGTTTTAAAAATATTTTATTTATTATTTTTATGTTTATTAATGTATTGCCTGCATGTAGGTAGGTGCACCTGTGTCGTGCAGTGCACAAGGAAGTCAGAAGAGGGCATCAGATCTCTTGGAACTGGAGTTACAGATGGTTGTTTGCTGCCAAGTGGGTGCTGGGACTTGAACCTGGGTCTTCTGCAAGTGCAGACAGTGCTCTTAACTGCTAAGACATCTCTCCAGACACCCCAGAGTAGGATTTTAAATGATAATTTGTGGGATGGGGCTGTAGCTCAGTGGTAGAGCACTTGTATAGCATGGGCAAAGCCCTGTATTCGATCCCTAGCACCCCAATATAAAGGCAAAACCAAACAGAACTGGGTGGTGGCACACACCTTTGACCCAGCCCTGGGGAGGCAGGGTGCCCACCGCCATGCCCATCTGTACAGATCTTCTGTGCTTCCCTTTCTCTGATAATTTTTATTACACTGACTTCCTCATGTATTGTGTTTGTATATGCGTGTGGGTGCATGTGTCACAGCGTGCATGCGGAGGTCAGAAGACAACTTGTGAGAGTTGGTTCCTTTCATAATGTGAGCCCTGGGGACTGAGCTCAGGTCGTCGGGCTGGTGGCCGGCACCTTTACCTGCTGAGCTGTCTTACCAGCCATTTTTCTTTTTTTTTAAGACAGGTATTCATATATCCCAGGCTGGTCTTGAACTTTCTGTATAACCAAGGATGACTCTGAACTCCTAATCTTCCTGACTCTACTTTATAGCCATGTGCCACCACAACCAGATCAATTTGGATCTTTGTTTTTGAGACAGGGTTTCTATGTAGTTCCAGCTGGCCTGGAACTTGCTATGTAGACTAGGCTGGCCACTATCTCACAGAGATCCACGTGCCTCTGCTTCCTAAGTGCTGAGACTAAAGGCCTGTGTCACCACACCTAACTCAATTTGGATCTTTTAAAAAATATTTTTTATTTATTATTTTTATTTTATGTGTATGAGTGTATTGCCTTTTTATATATAAGTGTATTTGTGCCATGCAATGCCTGCAGAGGCCAGAAGAGGACAACGGATTCCCTGGAGCTATGGACGGCTGTTAGCACCATTTGGGTTCTGGGAAACAAACTCAGGTCCTCTGCAAGAGCAACCAGTGCTCTTAATTGCTGAGTCATCTCTTCAGCTCCTCAATTTGCATCTTTTGACAGAATGGCTGAATAGGGTCTCATAGTTTATTGGAGGTCTGCACTAGCTGAATCTCAAACGGGGGGGGCAGAGTCAGGCAGAAGGAAAGAGAATCTTCTTTTTAAATTAAATTTTATACGTATGAGTGTTTGGCCTGCATGTATGTAAGTGCACCTGTGTTATACAATGCCCATGGAAGCCAGACAGCAAGTCAGATCCCCTGGAACTGGAGTTACAGATGGTTGTTAGCCACCATGTAGGTTCTGGGAACTGAACCCAGCTCCTCTGGAGAAGCAGCCAGTGCTCTTAACCGCTGAGCCATCTCTCCAGCCTTGGAAGTCTTACCTCCACACTCCAGACGAAAGAGCTGTGGAAGAGCTCTGACCACACCTTGCTGACTCTGTTGATGTCCTTGACATCCCAGATGTAGATGCTGTGGTCCTTATAGACACAGGACAGCTGCTGCTGGATGGGGTCAAAGGTGAGCGCCACCGTATCTGGGTAGACTGCTTCTGCTTTTCTGTGGAAGAGGAAGCTAAAAAAGCCACAGTCATCAGTCCCCATTAATGCCACTGTGAGCCTTCTCCAGCACCGCACACCGGAGCGGCCTCCTGCCTGTGCGGTGCTCCCTGTGCTCCTGTCCGTCTCTCTGGCTCTAACTGCACGTCTCTGTCTCCCCTTTCCTTTTCTTTCTTCTGACACAAGCTGTAAACCGGAAGTGCCCGTCTGGCCCGAGAACACTCTTTTTCCTGGCAATGACTGCATTTATTATCTTACTGCTACGTGAGGCAGGAAAAGCATCTGAGTGGCTGCGGGGGGAGCAGTGCTGGCAGCCACTGCAGGCCGAGAAGGGACCACACACCTGGTGGCCATTGATGGTCAGATTATCAGCAGCATCTACCGTCTGGAATCTACACATCAATGGAAGGAATAAATACAAAGTCGAGGGAAACTTGGCCACCGCTGTAAGCAGGAAGTCGCAGCCATCACTGGGCGCTAAGTCTTCACAGACACACAGGTTTACAAAGTCAAGTCCAAAACCAAGACTCCTCTGAAGGTATTCAGAGTTTCTGACTCCTATTAACATTTCTGGCCCCATCCTGTTCCATTCTTGTCTAGAGGGAAATGGGCATGCACCTCAGGCCCCTCCTCCTCTATTCCATCTCACTAACACCCTGATCCAAAACTCCTGGGTGAGGGGCTGAGGCACTGTCGTGGGGCCTGATGTGTTCCTACAAAGGCTACAGATGATGTGGTGGTCTGAATGAGAATGTTCTCCATAGGCACTGTTTGGGGAGGTCCTAGGTGTGGCCACCCTGGAGGAAGCACATCACTGGGGGTGGGCTTAACAGAGTTCTTAAGCATTGCTGAACCTCCAGTCGTGCTCTGCTTCCTGTGCCTGCTTGAAGGTGTAAACGCTTAGCTTCTGTGTCTCCTCCAGCCACCTCTGCCACCATGCCTCCCTCACAATGGACTCGGGCCAAACGAGCTCTTCAGTTTTATAAGTTTCCTTGGTTGGTGTTTCCATCACAGCAACAGAAAAGAAACTAATACGGATCTCTTAGTACTTGCTACAGGCCACTGAGTCCTCATAACTACTGGGAAAGGTGGGTATTGTTTTACAGATGAGATTCAGAGAGGCACACTGACCAGCTGGAGACCACACAGCACACAGCCGTGGATGGAGGAGCTGGGCTGCCTGGTCACTGCACCATACCATAGCCTATGGCTAGTTCAGCTGTCCTCTTTTCTTCCAGACACCTGGCCACCACCCCCTCTAGGGCTTTCTTGGAAAAGTTGCCCAGGAGCTAGCAATCTACAAAGAAGCACCCTTAGGCACCCAGCCCACCCTGGTTAGGTACCCACATCCACTTTCCATGAGACAGCCTTGCAACAAGAGGGACAAGCCACAAGCCACAGTGGCAGTCAAGTGATTCTGCATTCAAGCTTCCTCATGTCACCCCAGTGGCTGCCCACCAACCTCAGGAGTCCACAGGCTCCTCCAGCTGGTCGCCACCCACGCTCTGCCTTGTCTCTTGTTACCCCACAACAGCACTTGGTAAAGTCCCACAGGTGTTTACTATTCCTGCACATGCCACACCCTGTCTCTAGTCCTTTCTAGGAACTTACACTTGCTGTCAACACAGCTGCCTTGTCCCAGCTACTCAAAGGGACACAGCCCCACCCAGCACTCTCCTAAGTCCCAGCTTTCTTTCATCACAGTGCACCTACCATTTCATCACGGGGTATCTACCATTTATTTATTTATTTTTTTGCGCACATTTTAGCCAGGTCCCTCACTGCACGGGAGGCTTCCTGGTGTAGTTTTTGCTGCCTCAGATTCCTATTTCCAGCCTTGGGTGGTACTCAGAAGCTGCTTAGTAAATTTTATACGACGGGGTGCGCACGCCCTTGTCACCACAGCTGCTCTGAGTGCTTCTTTTCAGGCCTTCCCACTGTCTGAAGTTACTGTTTATTCCTCTTGTCTCGCCCCACCCGGGAGCTTCCCCTCGCCCTGAAGCTCACCTCCAGCTCTGTTCACTGCAGGAATGGCCAGGGCTGAGAGCAATCATTAGTATTTACAGGATGGACAATCAGGTGGATGGACACCAGTGGAAGACTCTTGGTGTCCCCTGTCTCCCCAGGGCGGCACGGTACCTGGGATCCAGACCCTGTGCTACGTCCACTCCGAGGTAGTGCGGCTTGGGCAGGTTGCAGAGGTAGTGCAGGCTGTGGGCCTGGAAGATACGGACTATCCCGTCTGTGCATCCGCAGAAGATCAGCTCCTCACTGACACAGAGGCAGGAGGACAAGGAGACCTGGGGGACAGAGGGACAGATTCAGCTGCACTTGGTGTTTCATGTGGCCTGGCCCACAGGCAGGAGACTGAGAGACTCATAGTGTGTTGGGTCTAAGATACCTGTTTTGGCATGCTCAGATCTTTGTTACGGTACATAGCAACAGTCACCCTGGAAGGAGACAGGCCGGCGTGCAAGATAGGGGCATGACATTACTGTTCACAGACAAACTCTGCTGTGTGTGGAGACGATCTGTTCAGCAGACTGCAACTTTGGGCAGGTCACTTGTGGTAACTGGGTTAAGTTTAGACTTAAATTTTATTCCCAGTTGCTTAAAAACAACTTCATAAAGATAGGACAAAGCAGATGAGAAAATTTCACCAAATAGAGGAAAGACTGCACTGGCTGCTTGCTTCTGCAGAGGACCTGAGTTTGGTTCCCAGCATCCACACGGTGGCTAACAACTGTCCACTATCCTGAACTCTAGTTCCAGTGAATCTAATACCCTCTTCTGACCTCCACGGGCACTACACAACACGGGTGACCTTACACACATGCAGACAAAACATTCATACACATAAAATAAATAAAAAAATAAACAAAATTTTACATATTTTGCATAGGCTTAAATTAAGAAAAGAATTGCAGTCCTCCATTAGCCGAGAAGGGAAAATGTGAATGGATCAAACAGCTCTGGGCACACCAGTCAAGACCCCATTTCAGGAGCAGATGCCTCTGACTGTCTCATGTGACTTCCTTATCAACTTGGCGGAAGGTACTGTTTCCATTAAAATTTTTTTTTGTTTGAGACAGAGTGTTACTGTGTAGCTCCAGCTGGCCTAGAAATTGCTTTGTTGACCAGGCTGGCTATGATCTCACAGAGATCCACCTGCCTATGCCTCCTCGGTGCTGGATTAAAGGTCTGTGCCACCACACCTCGTGTAAATGTTTTTTAGGTTACGTTTGTTTACTTATGTGGAGGTGAGAGGAGGCATGTGCGGACACATCATGGTGCACGTTGAAGTCAGAGGACAATCTTTGGGAGTGGGTTCTCTCCTCCCACCATGTGGGTCCTGGAGATGGAACTCAGGTTGTCAGACTTGGAGGCAGGTACTTTTATTCACTTGGCCATCTTGCTGACTTGGTATTTCCAGTTTTGCAAATGAGGAAACTGAGGCACAGAGAGAGAGAGAGTCACACACAGAATCTGTGTAGTCAGCTATTAGCACAAGGCCAGATGTATTGGTACACAGTTGCAATTCCAGCACTTAGGAGGCTGAGGCAAAGGGACTGTTGAGTTCAAGGCCAGACTGAATTTCAAAATGAAGGGGAATCCTATTTGTCGGGAGCCATTTGCCTGCCTTGAACTTTGCCCTAGTTTAGGATCAAGCAGGGATCAGTCTTGCTGTTCACAGAAGTGCTGTGGGATTAGAGCACTTTGCTATGTAAATGATTTATTCACCCGAAGGAGAGATTATTTTAGGCCCAAGGCTGAAGATCCTGTAAACCCAAGGCTGAAGATCTTGTAAATCCTTGTAGGAAGGTCTGACTTAATCACCCGGAGGAAAGCTTATCTTAAATCCTAGGCTTAGCACCTTTTGTTAAGTAGATATAGGTGTTTTGAATAATCCTGTATATGTAAATGATGGTTGTATTGTTCCTATAAATACACTGAGCAAAATAGAGTCGGGGCCTCAGTATTGACTGAGAGCCCTCTGAGTCTGTCCTCCTCTTCTCTCTCTCTCTCTCCTCTCTCTCTCTCTCTCTCTCTCTCTGTGTCGCTCTCTCTCTCTCTGTGTCGCTCTCTCTGTCTCTCTCTCTCTCTTTATTTCTCAATCCTCACTCCCCAATTTCTGCCGGCAGGCTCCGGCACCTATTTAAAAAAAAAAAAAAATTCCTCCCAAACCTCACTCCCTAAATCACCAGGAGTGCAGCAGAATGCCCATGTCTGCACCATAGAAGAGTTCCCCGAATGACTACTGGCAGAGGCAGAAGGGTACCTTCAGGTTGATCCACTTTTCCAGCATCCTCTTCTCGTTGAACTGGCAGAGGAGGCCCGAATAGGATACACAGAAGGTATTGCCTGCCATCCGGCCCCGACCACAGGCTACACCACAGAAGATGTTGTTGTGCAGCTCACCCAGGATCCCTGAGCGCCCTACCAGGGGCACGGTGCCTGTCACCTGGAAGCACAGCAGGGCATGTTTGCCAACCTAGCACCCTACAGGGCCACAATGGGCCCCTTCTAAACAGCTAAACAGAGGGACTTCTAAGAAAGGAGGAGGGCTGGAGAGAAGGCTCAGTGGTTAAGAGCACTGGCTGCTCTTACAAAGGACCTAGGTTCAGTTCCCAGCACCTACATGGCAGCTAACAACCACCTATAACTCCAGTTCCAGGGGATCACTCGCCCTTTTCTGGCCTTCAATGATACTTCATACATGTGGTACACTTATATGCAGGCAAAATACTCATACACATAAAATAAAAATACATTTAAAAAGAAAGTAGGAAAGGAAGAAAAACCACACTTCTGGGCAGAGGGACTAGGAGGCAGAAGTCCAGTAATGATCTCTGGTTTAGGGGCAGAGTTTCACAGGGCTTACCAGTCAGCACCTGGACACCTGAGAAGCTGGAGGACCTCTGAGACCTCTGCCTCCAGGTCCCAGGTAGACAGAGGAGTCATGCTATTGTTGACAGTGACTCCCCAGGCCTGGCTGGAACAGGGATAAAACTCACCTTTGCTTCAGTGGAGACTTCCAAGAACCAAAACCTCACATGTCGATTCCCAACGGTGACAAAATAGCTGCTGTCCTCAGAGAAGGAGAGAGCGATGACTCTGCACGATACCTTGTTGGAGGCCACCACGATGTCTTTCTGGAATAATCAATACAGAGCAGCTCGCAGCAGCGTCTACCCCATCTCTGTACACTGGTCTCCCTGCTCTTCCATTTTCCTTGGACCCTGCAGTGGGTGAATCTCTGGGGAAACCTGTGTGTGACTCTGGTCATTCCTAATCACAGAAGAGGTTTCCAGATGACAGCACATTTCGGAGCTCTCGCCAAGGGTCCAAGCTCTGCAGCACACAGTATCGGGGACAGTCACAGCTGGTAGGGACACACAATCTGTCCTACCATACATATTCTTCTCTGGGCCCTGATCCTTGGCCCTCTCAGTGATAACGCATGGGATCTCCCTCAGGAGGGAGGTCTTCTCCACCCTGCCAGGCTGTGCTCAAGGTCACATCGTAGGTTAGGAACAGAACCAGGACTTCAAGGCCTCCCCCAGTTGTAGCAAAGCCCAGTGCATGTCAACTTGCTGAAGTTCATAACTCATGGCCATTTTAGTTGAAGAAACAAGTGAAGGTAGTTGTCCAAGGTCACAGCTGGTCAACATAAACATAATTAATACTTCTGCCATAGACCTTACAACAATGGTGTTTTCTCCGTCCCATCTCTTTTCCTCCTGAAACGAGGACATGCCAGGCAGAATTCTACCTTGCATGAAGTGACCTTAGGAAGACAAACCTCACAGCAAGTGTGGTGTAACAGAAGACAGAAGGTAGGTAGGTGCTAAGAATCTGTGCTCAATAAGCACTTTACTGAGCTGTCTTGGTAGCTCTACCAGTGCTCTACTCAGGATGCCTGGCAACTAGCTGCCCACCCCCACACCCACTGGGCTCTCACCTTCCAGTCCCAGACGTTGAGGACCATATCATGTTGGTAGCCCATGGACACGATGTGCTTCATGTTGGGTGAGAAGGCCACACAGGCCACACCATATTTGTGGCCGAGCATCTCCGCCACCTGACTTTTCTCCTCCACATCCCAGATGCGCACGGCTGGCCTGTGTCCATTCTGGGAAGGGTGAGGCCATTACTGTAGATTAGCTCTGTACCAGGCTAGAGGGGCTGTTTAAGCTCAAGTCACATTGCCACAACTTGTTCCCAAAAGCCACCTCCCTTATTGGCCACAGGGCTCTTCTAGACCATAGGGAACCGATTCAGGCACTCCCCGGCCTGCTGGGAGCAGAAGGAATGGCTCCAAACCCGTCCCCACCTGTTCAGTCCGAGACTTACCTCCCCGGTTACTATGTACTTCCCGTCTGGGGAGAAGGCTAGCGCACTCAGAGACTTCCTGGGGATGAGGAAAGGAGTCAAACACTGAGCCCACTGAAAGTGACTATGCTCCTAGCACTCTGCCCACTCCTAGTTCCCAAAGCTGGGGAGAGGCCAGAAGAAACAAGTGCCAGCAGCTACACACAGCCAGTATAGCCTGTGTATGTAGCACAGCACTCAGGGAGATAGAGGGAAAACAGCCTCTTCCTCACTCAACTCCAGACCTAAACACTGCAGACCCAATATGGGGATGCTTTCTTCCTCCAGTGCAGGGTGGGCTCCCCAGATATCATCTACCTAGGATACAACCCTGAAACTGAGATGCAGAAAATGGTACAGACCTAGCCTAACTAAAGGAGAGGTGTGATGGGAGGATATGATACAGGCAGCCTATACTGTGTACCATGGCTGAACACTCAGGCTGTTCTAGAAATCCTAACAACTGGAATGCTTCTGATAAAGTGTCTGCATGTGTGTGTATGTGTGCATGTGCGAATACACATGCACGTGGAGGCCAGAGGTCAATCTTGAGTATCGCTCCTCAGAAGCTGTCCACCTTGTTTTCTTTTTTCAATTATTTCATTTGTATGAATGTTTTGCCTGTGCCTACATAGGTACATCTGAGTCATGCAATGCCTGAGGAGACCAGAAGAGGGTCTCCTGAAACTGGAGTTACAGATGGTTATTAAGCTGCCATGTGAGTGCTGTGAACTGAACCCAGTTCCTCTATAAGAGCAGCCAGTACTCTTAACTGATGAGCCATCATTCTAGTCTCACCTTATGTTTTGGGACAGGGTCTCTCACTGGACCAGGGGCTCATCAATTGGGTTGGGCTGGCTGGTCAGTGAGGCCCAGGAATCCACCAAGCCCTGCCTTCCCAGTGCTGGGATTATGAGGACATACCACTCACTACAGATAGCTTTTTCCATGAGTTTTAGTGATTAACCTCAGGTCCTTGTGCTTATACAGCAAACACTGTACAGACTGGGCTATATTCCCAGCTCTCCTGATACTTTTTTTTGAGACAGGATCTCAGTATGTAGCCACGGTGGCTGGCCTGGAACTTGCTATATAGACTAAGCTATCTTCAAGCTTATAGAGATCTGCCTGTCTTAGCCTTCAGAGTGTGGGATTAAAAATGTGCGCCACCATGCCTAGCCTGTCTCACTGATACTCTTAACTAGCCTGAACAAGAACTGATTGACTAGACCAGTTGGCGTCCCTTTTGGAAGCAAGATTCACCATGCTCAGATTGTACAGCTTCATCCCTCCCCCTCTTCCCTGTGTCAATCCATTTTTATGGGCTTTGTCTTCTTTTGTTTTTACTTTTGTTTCTCAGACAGGGTCTCCATTATATAGCCTTACCTCACAATCCTCGTGTCTCAGTTCCCCAAATGTTGGGAATATAGGCTCATGTGCCACCCACCTGGCTGCTAAGGGAGTCTGACAACCTCACAGGTGATTTACCATCATCACTGGCCCGTGAATGCCCTCCAGTGGCTTCTCTGTACGCTCAGTATGACATCCAATTTCTTGCCGCAGCTGCAAGGGGCCCAGGTGAATCGGGTCCCTCCTGTTTCAGATTCCTATTCCCGACTAGCTCTTCTCTACCAGCACTTGAGTCCACTGTTGCTCTGCAGGCCTGGCCTTTGCCCTTGCTGCTGTTCCTGCACACGGGTGCCTGCCACTCCTCTAGGTCTCGAATTTGGGAGGCCACCCTTGAGTCTTCAGATTGGGCTTTCCTCATTCTCTGCCCTAAACCTCCCATCCTCTGTCATCACTTCCTCAAGGACACAGCTTATAAGCAGCTAGTAATCTTCTGAGGGGTTTACAGTCTGCCTCCCACACTGGCCTGCTGGCTAGAGAGAGCACATTCTTGCCTCTGCTCACTGCTGTTCTGCCAATGCCTAGAAACAGTACCTAGCACCAAGCAGGTCCTGGTGCTAACGTGGTCCTGGTAGGTAAACGCGGCTAACTGAGTAAGTGACATGGCCATGACCACCTCCAGGCTCTGTGAGGAGGAAGGTTTGTCCCAGCACCCTGGTCCCGCAGTGGTACCCATTCCCAGGCCCAGCCTACCTGGTAGTATTAAATATATGCTGCTGCTTGTTCTTCCCGGGGTTCAAAATCACCACCACACAGCTAGGGAGAAAGAGGAAAAACGTGTCTAAATTGGGAGATTAGGGGAACACTGGATCCAAGAATGATTCACAGAAGAAAAACCTATATGTCAATGAGGCTCTCTTAGGATTTGTTTCTGTTTTTTGGTTTTAGACAAAGTCTCATTACCTGGCCTAGGCTGGCCTTGAAATCATGATCCTCCTGCCTTGGGCTCCTGAGCATTAGGACTATGGACATTGCCAAGATGCTTTCTTTTGGTGGTGCTGGGGATAGAACTCAGGACCTTGAACATGCTATGCAAACACTCTACCACAGAGCTACATCCCCACGCTCAGTCTTCTCTTACTGCAGATATTCATACTAAGAATTCCTGAATCATTCTTAAATAGAAACTGCCCTTCCCTTGTGGGCACTATTCTGTCAGGCCCTAGGATAATAGAGACCTTATGGCCATAATCTCCTTAAATCCTCCTAACTGTCAAATAAGGTCAGAACTCTTTGGGTCTGTTACAGAGGACTGAAGCCCAGAGAAGGGAAGTCTTCTGCACTGGCCACACAGCAGGTCAGGAAGGTCCTGGGGATATGAATCCATTCCTGTGGAATTTAAGAGTCCATGATCATGATGTTCTCTATCCTGGACTATTTTCCAGTTTGTTCCTGTGGGTCTACCCGGCCCTATCTTGCTGACTTGTCTCCTTTCACTGCCTAAATAATGCCAGGCTAGAACAGGATTTCTGGACTAAACTGGATCTCCTTCAGTCTTCTTAACTACCCAAAGGGAGTGTAGTATTCAACAGAAGCAGAGGCTTCAAAAGAGAAGAGCATATGTATTAGAGTTGGACATGAGCCCAGATTGCCTGACCAGTGAGGGTTTTAACCACTTATGTTTCTTATAATTATTACCACCTCACACCTGCAGTCATGGTAAGAGGTTCAAAGCACCCTCTACTTGCCAGGTACTGTTCTGGACACCGGTGGTCCTGGGGAGTCCTGTCTATGGTCCCCAAAGGTAGCAGCAGTATCTACATTCTACAAATGGGAAAGCTAAGGCCCAGCGAGCTGCACCCATGACTTCAGCTCCAGATTCCTAAGCAGTGAATCAGATGCCCAGGCCCACCATGTACTTACTTACCCTGCCAGATAGGCCACATGGCCTGTGCCAGGGTCACAGGTTAGCCCACTACTGTTCTGAGCTGTGATGCCAAGGACCTTCTCAAGGCTCACCTGCAAAGAAAAGGCTTGTCAGATGCACATGGCAGAGCTACCACAGCCACAGGGGTAATTCCTAAGCATTGCACACACATTCCAGAGCTTCTGTGGTCACCCCATCCATAGCAGCTAGCATGTGTGCTTTGACAGCTTTCCTTGGACAAGCATGCTTAAATAATTCAGTAAAGGAATGATGTGAAAGGAACAAGTGCCAGCAGGGAGGAGAAGGCTGCAGGTAGGAGAAGGCCGCAGGGAAGAGAAGGCCACAGGAAGGAGGTGACCTTTGAATGAGGGTCTATGTACCTTCAGGATGAAAGACTTAAGTCCTTACAATCCTCTAGGTGCCACAATTGCCTTTATTTACAGATAAGACACAAGATCCTGCAGCTGGGGAATTACAAGGCTGGAATGCAAACCCAGGCCTTCTGGTTTCTTTGCCAGCACCGCAGGCCATATAAGGTAGACAAAGCAAGAAGCAAAAACAGACACCAAGCCCTCATCAAATTCAGTCAGGAGTAAAGAAACAAGACCATAGTCACATTTCAACATTTTAACAGGTTGGGGATACAGCTCAATGGTAGAGTGCTTGCTCAGCATGTGTAAGGCCTTGGGTTTGAGTCCCAGCACTGTCAAAAAAATTATTTATTTATTTATGTATATAGGGTCTCTCTATGTAGCCCTGGCTGGCCTGGGACTCTCTAAGTAGACCAGACTGGCCTTGAACTCATAGAGATCCTTCTGCCTCGGCCTCCCAAGGGCTGGGAATTAGAGGTGCATGCCACCACACTGAGCCAAACATTTTTTTTGAACTTTCAAAGTAAAATTAAAACATGTCAGAATCTCATCATGGTTGCTTAAACAATAAATAAAAAAAAGTACAGATGAACAGACTTACGGTATTCATATTTTAAACATACTCAATTCTTAGTACTATAGAATTAAACTCAAGCCAAGTCATTGACCTCAGACTTGAAAAGCAAACCTAGGACTACAATAGCTAACGTTTACTGGGTATTTATCAGGAGTCAGGCACAGTTCTGATACCTGTGACTGTACTAGTTTACTTAACGCTCATGATAGCCTTATGATACAGTCACTACCATCCTCATCCTCACCCTCATCTGGAAGATGAGAAGGAAGCTCCAGGAGGGTTAGCCATCCAGGAAGGAGCAATGTCAGAATTCTGGCAGGGACAACCAAGCAATGGCACTCATGTTTTTTCTGTATTGATTGTTTTTACTGTGCTTTAGTAGAAATGGTAATTTTTTAGTTTGGGTCTTGTGCGGGCCAGATGGTCTCTGTGTGATGTGCTGCCAAATGAAGGGGGAAATGACATGACCCCAAATACAGTAACAGCTCTCAGCTAACACCAAGTTCCTGGAATATTCCAGATGTTGTTCTGAAGGCTTAAGATGTGTGAACTCAGAATCCTCACAAATACTCTATGAGAGGTTGGGTAAGGTGGCACACACAGGTCATTTTAGCACTTAAGAAACAGGAGGATTCCAAGATCGAGGCCAGCCAAAGGGGCTGTAGAAATGGCTCAGCAGCACTGGCTGCTCTTACAGAGTCCCCAGCACCTACATAGCAGCTAACAACTGCTTCTAACTCCAGTTCCAAGGGGACCCTCCTCTGATCTCTGAGGGCACTGCAGGGCATGAGTGTGCTTACATCCATGCAGGCAGCAGACTCATACACATAACAATAATAAAATATTTTAAAAAGCAAATATCAAAACATAAAACTCAATATGCGCGATAAGCGATTCTACATCAGTATTCTTTTTTTTTACAGATGGGGAAACTGAGGCACAGGAGAGTTCCTAACTTGCTACAGAGAACAGAGTTCATGTTTAAGCACACAGTCGGCGTCCAAGAGTGGGTTTTGGACCACTTTGCTGCATGGCCTCTCTATATCTGCTATGGTTAGTCTCCTTTACCCACAGCTTAAGAACTCACAAGGCACTTCCAAGAACACATGAGGGCTCTGGCAGAGAGCTCAAGTGGGTGTTTTAGACTGGGATTCAAGAATACCTTTCTGGGCAGGAATATTCAAGCTAAGACTTGAAAGATGGGTAAGGGCCAGCTAGGAAGAATACAGCAAAACACTTAGGCAGAAGACTCATCAAACAAAGTTCCAGAGGCAGAAAAGAACTTGGAACTTCAGAAAAACAGACTGTAAGCCAGTGTGACTGAATTTTGGTGAGGGAGGACCTAGATGGTCTAGCCAGAAAGCTGGGTAAGGGCCACTTGCCTAGAACCCAGCTATTTAGGGGTATTTAGTTTAAGACAGCAAAAACTGATATAATGATTTCTGTGTGGGGCTGGAGAGATGGTTCAGTGGTTAAGAGCACTGGCTGCTCTTGCAGAAGACCTGGGTTCAGTTCCCAGCACCCACCCAGTTGTTAACAACCGTTCTAACTCCATTCCAGGGAGTGTCCTCTTTTGACCTCCTTGGATGCTGCATGACACAGGTGCACTCATTTACATACAGGCAATGCACTCATACACATAAAATTAAAACTTTCTAAAAATAAAATAAAATTAATAAAAATTTTTTGTGTGCCTAGGCAATGAGAAAACAAACTTTCAAATAGTTATTTTGGAACTGGGGAGATGGCTGAGTGGGTAACTGGGCTTACAACCAAGGCTGACAACTTGAGTCCTGAAACCCACACGTTGAAGGAGAAAGCAGACTGGACTGACAAATTATCTACTGACATCTACACATGTACCAAAGTATATGCCCCCATAAATAAACAATAGATAAATAAATGTAATATAAAAATCGTTCTGCTAATGACATTCCTTCTAGTCACTTCCTTCCATGTCTCAGAATTTATGGAACTGTTTTGTGTGCCCTCCTCCCCAGGGAACAATGCTGCGATTTTACAAATAATTACTCTCATGTTCTCCATAATTTTGAGCAGTAAATATAAGAGTAAGAATCCCCTCTAGTGAAGGGAAAGGAAAGAGAAAGCAGGGGCTAAGAGAAAGCAGGGTAGAGCCAAAGCGTTGTAGTACTTAAGGAAAGGAGGAAGACCTAACGGGGTGATGTCAACAAAACTGAGGCTTGGGAGTCAGACCTTAACCTGAAGTGCCCTATAGGATGCGGGGCAAGAACCAACACGCCACCCCTCTGACAATAAGGTATGGTCCCAGAGCATGTCTGTGGCGGTCCTCAACCCTATTCAATAAAAAATAACAAGAGCTGGGCGTGGTGTCGCATGCCTTTAGTCCCAGCACTAACGGAGGCAGAGGCCCGTGGATCTCTGCGAGGTTGAGGCCACAAAGCGAGTTCCACGTGGGCTAGGACTACAGGGAGCCCTGACTCAAAAACAACAACACACACACACATTACTGAACGGGTCTTCAGATATATCCATGATAGCTAAAAGTTACCGAACAGGCCTGAACGTGAGACTAGGGGTAATTTGAATAACCCAAATACTTTTCCAGTAGGAACTCAGGGAAGTAGGAGGAGCCTTTGCTAAGGAGGCGTGGCTTTCAGGACTAGCTGGCCTCAGAAGCCAGGCCGGGGAACCAGTAAAGGGGAGGTGGGTGTGGCCAGCGATGGGGAGGAGCTAGGGGCGGGACCAAAGCGGCCCGGGGCTGTCCGGAGCTAGGTAAACAGGGCGAGCCGCCTCTCTCACCCGGTTCTGCACCGTGTCCTCGGGCGCCCCCGCGAGTCGCGTCCGCCGCCGGAGGCAGAGCGGTGGGGCCGGAGGCGGCGAGGACTGGTTTCTCCGCGCTGGAACTCCCGCCGTGACAGAAGGCAGCTTCTCAACCGCATCATTCCGCGCGTAGCCTCCGGCCGCTAAGGCCGCCATCATCCTGCCAGAGACCGGCGACCGTTACGCTTCTTAACAGCCGCCGTCGCCGGGACTCACTCGAATAGCGAATGGCCGCGGGAAAGCCGGCGCCGCCGCCCATTGGACGCGGCCAGCCGCTCGTCTGGCCAATCTCCGGGCTGCCGGGTGCTCTCATTGGCCAATGGGAGCGAAGAGGCGGGGTGGAATGCGAGGGAGGGTGAGGCGGCCGCGGGCCTACTGGGTGCAGCCTGACTATGCCTGGCTAAACGCCTCCAGCAGACAGGCCGGTTCTAACTGGTACCAGCCCAAGGTCTGGGCTTTTCTGCTTCCATCCGGGGCACTCTCCCGGATGTAGGCTGAGGGCGGAAGAGTGGACTCTGCGCAGGCTCGGAAACGCCATAAATCTCCCTTCCCCCTCCCCCGGAGAAGAGGGTGTGGATGGCGAGGGGCGGGCTGGGTGCAGGTGGATGCCCTCCCGGGTCACGTGGCAAGGATGTGGCGTACGCAGGCGCCCTAAGCATTCCTCTGTCATATGATGAGCTTCTTCTCCCTCCCCCGCCCCCATGGGAATCATGTGAGACAGGAAGGTTTCTGCAGAACCTGGCAAGGACCAAGCCGACTGCACAGAACTCAGCGGGGCTGGACAACCATGCCCAAGTACTGCAGGGTTCCGAACTGCTCCAGCACTGCGGGCAGACTGGGTTCGGATAACCGGCCTGTGAGCTTCTACAAGTGAGCGCACACACGGGGCGGGGCTTGAGGGGGCGGGGCCTTTGAAGGGGCGGGGTCAATGATGAAAGATATTAGCGGGCTGGGGAATTTTGGTACAACTTGGATATGCTGAGAAATAGGGCTAGGAAGGTACAGGTGTAGGTAATGTTACAGTAGGAGTGGAAGGGTGAGAGAGGTGTGTAGACGTGTAATTCTCCCGCTCTGTCGCCTGTTCTATTTTTCCTTTTAGCCTGTTATTGTCTGGCGCATCAGATGTTTGCGGAATTTTCTCCACCATTAGAATGTCAGTCAACTCTCTGAAGCCAACGAACTTTGTCTCTTGCTTCCTGCTACTTCCTGGTCTCTAGAACAGTGCCTAGCTCATAGTGGGTGTCCAGTAAATATTTAAGGGAAGAATTTGATTCTAGATAGTCCATCAGTCCATGTCCCAACTCTCCTTTAAGGGGACCCTTGTGCAGAGCAGAGGGGAGCATGGGAGTCCTTAAACCAAAATCAGTGTGTGGATTTTGGCACATCACTATGGCAGGGCACGTATCTGTTGGTATATACCTGTAATTCCAAGCACTTGGAGGCAAGAGGATCAGGAGTTCGAGGTCATCCTTGGTTACATAATGAATTTGAGGCCAGCCTGGGCTACATGACATCCTGGCTCAAAAAGCCAATATGCAAGCTAGGTGTGATGGTGCACACCTATAGTCTCAGCATTTGAGAGGAGGATCAAGAGTTCAAGGCTACATGATGAGTTTAAAGTGAGCCTGGGCTATGCGAGAGCCTGTCTCTAAATAAATAAATAAAACCCTAAATAAATATCACTTTGGCACACAAGAGCCCTGACAGATCTTATGTAGGCAGGCATGGTGCTGCATGCCTGTGATCCTAGTTAAGAGGTAGAAACAGGAGGACCAGGAGCTCAAGGCTATCCTTAACTATGTAGCAAGTTCTAGATTAACTTGGGCTACAGAAGACCTTGTCTGAAAAAATGGGGGTGGGAGGACACATTAAAGGGTCAAACATTGAAGAACTTAATACACAAACTGAGCGTCATCAGTAATCCTTTTTGTCAGCACCACTGCCCCCAAATCTGGACCATTAATCCATGCTTTAGCTTGTCCTTCAAAACCTAGCATCCTACAGCATCCACAGCAAAATTCCTAACAGTTTGCCAACACAATTACAACTCCAAATGGAAAAATCCTGCCTAAATGATTAGGAAACAGGAAGAAAGGCACATTTCCAACTACTCACCATAGTCTCATCACCATCATCTTATCACCGCTTAACTAGACACCATAATAGATGCGTGCTAGTTTGTCCTTCCACTCTGACCTCCCTTACAACAAGAATGTGCATGAAGAACATTTATATGCTGGCACTAGTTTGAGTCCTTGATATTTAATAATGAGGACAGCAGCACCCAGCAGCTAGGTGACTTTGTAAGAGTCAGAAGTTTGGGGTGGGTTGTTTGTTGTTCTTTGGTATTAGTTTTGGTTTTTTTGAGACAGGTCTTCCTGTAGTCCTGGTTGGCCTGGAACTCACGATGTAGACCAGGCTGACTTCGGTCTCACAGAGACGCTCCTGTCTGCCTCCTGAGTGCTGGGATTAAAGGCCTGTGCCACCATCCCCTTCCATATATATATTTTTAAGATGTATTTTTATTTTATGAGTATGTATGTGAACCACATGCATACAGTGCCCTTGGAGGCCAGAGGAGGACATCAGATCTCCTGGAACTGGAGTTAGAGATGATTCTGAGCTATCATGTGGGTGCTTGGAACTGAAACCAGGTCTTCTGCAAAAGCAGCCAGTGCTGTTAACCTCTGAACCATCTATCCAGCCCCTTGGTTTTTCTTTTGTTTTGTTTTTTGAGACAGAGCCTCACCGTGTAGGCCCTGACTGGCCTCATACTCACAGAGATCCACCTGCCTCTGCCTCCCATTGCTGGAATTAAAGGCCTGCACATACCACGTCTGTCTAAGAGGTTTCTTTTGAGACAAAGTCTTGTATAGCCAGTGAGTTTACTATGAAGCCAAAGATAAACTTGAATTCCTAATCCTCCTGCCTCTACCTCCCAAGTGGGATTATATACATGTACCACTGTCTATGGTTTAAAAATGAGTTTTGGGGGCTGGACAGATGGCTCAGCAATTAAAAGTGCATTCTGCTCTTCCAGGGGACCTGAATTCTGTTCCCAGCACCCACATCAAGTGACTCACAATTGCCTGTAATGCCAGTTCCAGGGGGATCTGATGCCTCTGACCTCCTCAGACACACGTACTCAGATACACAAACATACACATAATTAACAATAATAAAAATAAATCTTTAAAAAAATTAGGCGTGTTTTTATTTTGATTGGCGGGCGCCTACCAATTTCTGCCAGGCTGTTCCTCACATAGCCTATCCCATTTCCATCTTAGGGCCTACTTTGAGTTGGTTTTGCAAAAGCCACTTAGTTAGGAGTTAGAGGAGAGTTCTTGAGATAGCTCATCAGGTAAAAGTGGCTGCTATCAAATTGACAAGCCAAGTCTGATCCTTGGAACACACAGGTGAAGCCAAGAACTAACTCCTGAAGGTTGTCCTCTGACTGCCACACGTGCACCATGGCTGCCTCTGCCTTCACTCACATAACAACAACAACAGCTAACCAACCAACCAGTCAGTCAGTCATGGACCGGTGAGATGGCTCCGTGGGTGCTTACCACAAAGTCTGACAACCTGAGTTCAAATCCCTGGGACCTACATGGTAGAAAGTGAGAACTGACTGCTGCAAGTTGTCCTCTGACCACACAACTGCTGTGGCATGCATATGCACACTCATACATTTAAAAATAAAACTAACAAAGGAGAGGAGGCACATTTCACAGAGAGACTCAGGAGAGAGCCCAGGTGCCAGGAAAGAAAAGAGCCTGCCAGGCCACTAAAGAGAGCATTGATTAAGCCTTTCGAGGCCCTTCTGGGCTCTATACTAGGAACCCGTCAGTAATGAATTGCGTCTCCTGGCCATCGAGAGGTCCTGATTTGATAGTGGCTTGAGCAGGTCATGAAGTTCATGGAATCAGCATGGTTAAGTTCCACTGTGGTAACAGACTCCCTAGTGCCAGTGGCTTGTCACAACACAGGTACAACTGTTGCTCACACTATTTCAGTTGAGGACTCGGGCCCAAGAATCCATCCCTACTTGGAATATTGAGTCTCATGGGAAGAATAAAAAAGAAAGTACAGAGATCTGCCCAGTGGCTCCTGGGAAATTATATATTTCGGAGTGGCCCATTGCTTTTACACTCGTACCCTTCAGTTAAAGCAAGTACTTATGGAACATCCTGTCAGTGGAGTTAAGATGAGTAAGCTTCATGCTGGGAGAGGCAGCAAAGGTTTCGAACAGTACAACTTAACACGGGTTTTAGGTTTTTGTTGAAGATTTCGTTTTTTGGATTTATTTTTAATTTATATGAATGAGTGTTTTGCCTACATGAATGTAGGTGCACCACATGCATGTAATGCCCACGGAGGCCAGAAGAGGGTGTTGGATCCCTTGTAACTAGAGTTACAGATGCTTGTTAGCTGCTGTGTGGGTGCTAGGAACTGAGCCTGGGTCCTCTGCAAGAGCAGCCAGTACTCTTTAACTACTGACCCATCTGTCCAGCCCAGATTTATTTTCAATTATGTGTATGTGTGGTGGTGGTGTATGCATATGAGTTCAAGTGCCCTCCGAGGCCAGAGACATTGGATCTCCCTAGAGCTGAAGTTACAGGTGCTTGTGAGTTGCCCGATGTGGTGCTGAGAAACAATCTGGAACTCTGGTCACCTCAGCTGGCCTGGAACTTGCTATAAGACCATGCTGGGCTTGATTGTGTAGAGATCTGCCTGCTTCTGCCTCTAGAGTGATGGAATTAAAGGCATGCACCACCACACTCATCAAAGAGAAGTAATGCACTTGCAACCACCAGGCCATCTCTCCAGCTTTCTCTCCTTATCTTTCTCTTGTATCAAACACAAGTGCCAAGGTTGGCATACCAGTGCTGGAATAGGGGCTCCACCATCATCCAAGATGAACATCTCCTCTTCCATCATCCTTGGCTTGTGGCTTCCATCCAACATGGCTGTCAGTGCCTTGGCCACAATGCCCTATCATTTATGAAAGGGAGAAAGAGCAAAAAGTTCTCAACTCTAAACTGAGCCTGCCCCCTTTACAAGGCCTTCATAGGAATCCTATCCAATGATAGCTTTGTCATTATTGGACCCCCACAACTGCAAAAGAGGCTGGGGACCATATTCTAGCTGAGCACTTAACCATCTTGAAGAAATCTGTAGTTATGTTAATAAGGAAGAAAGGTCCTTTAAGTTTTCTTTATTTTTATTTTTTGTGTATGAGTGTATTATCTGCATGTATGTAAGTGCACCCATGTTGTGCAAAGCATGCAGAGGCCAGAAGAGGGCACTGGATCCCCTGGAACTCAAGTTAGAAACTGTTGTTAGCTACCATGTGGGTGCTGGGAATCGAACCCAGGTCGTCTACAAGAGCAGTCAGTGCTCTTAACTGCTGAGCCATCTCTCCAGCCCTGAAAAGTCCTTCAGAGTATACTATTCCATCCCCTAAATGTGACCAGCAAGGCTGAAATAGTCAATTTAAAAGGTGAACACTTGCTGTCCACTTAAGGTAAGTATTTAGAGAGTACCCATTGTAAATGCTGCTGTGCAGAGGAATAAAAGAGAATGAGGCATGACCAAGTTATGGAGAGCTTTCTTTATGATTTTCTCTGTTAAAAAGATATTTAGGGACTGCAGAACTGCCTCATCGATTAAGAGCACTGGATGCTCTTGCAGAGGATCTGGGTTCGTATTTCAGCGCCCACATGGCAGCTAGCAACCATCCATAACTCCAGTTCCAGGAAATATGATGACCTTCTGAGCATCAAATGCATGGGCACACATATACACAAAACACTCATACACATAAAATAGAAATAAATCAAAAAATTGTATTTAATAATGTGTATACGTATGAGAGTGTGTGCATATGAGTGCAGGTTTCCTGAAGAAGCCAGAGGTGTCAGATCCCCCGGAGTTACAGGTGGTTGTGAGCCATTGATGTGGGTGCTGGGAACTGAAATCAGGTCTTCTGTAAGAACAGTATGCACTCTTAACCACTGACGTTCCTTCTTTGCCCTTTGAACTATTCTGATTTCTGTCCTTTCCCATTTAGACACCATCCCAGATGTCCCACACAACAGTAAAGCATTTATTGACCAAAATGTGGCTATGTGACTCCACTGGGAAATAGTCTTTTCCCAGAACATGCTCATGGCCTCAAAGTTAGAGTTTTCTTAGTAAGGAAATAGAAGTGGGTAGATATTGTTGTTGGTTGCCAGGCTCTGTGCAGGAAGGGGAAGGAAGCTTCGTCAATGGGCCTCATGTTTGTGTCTAGGAAGAATGGGGCTGGTAAGGACATTTGGCTCCAGATGGAGGCTGAAGGGACTGCGACATTCAGAGTCCCTGGCTGTCTGCCCTGGGGTTTTGCTTTTTGTGTGCCACAATTTCTCTGAGTCAGGCCTTCTGTCCTCTTTCTCCAGTGGTTCCCACTCTGTTTGCCTTTTTGTCGGAGAAGTCTTGCTCACTCTGTCTGTCTATCCCACTAAACTCCTCCCTGTTTTTAGTTTCTTTCCTTGCAGGGGGGTGACCTTTTTGAGACAGGGTCTCCCTCTAGCCCCAGCTGTCCTGGAACTCACTATGTAGACCAGGCTGGCCTTGATCTCACAGAGATCCGCCTGCCTCTGCCTCCCAAGTGCTGGGACTAAAGACATGCACCACCACTCCATTTTAGTTCCTAACATGTCCTTCCTGTAGTTTCTTTAGTTTGTTTGTTTTGCTGTTTTGAGACAAGATCTCACTATGTAGCCTAGAGTGGCCTAGAACTTGCTGTGTAGCCCAGGCTGTCCTGAAGCCTGCAGTCCTGCCTCTGCCTCCCAAGTGCTAGAACTTCAGTTGTAGGTCACCGTGTCATACTCTGTGGTTTCTTTATGTAAATACAAGCAAACTTGAATGTAATGTATGTTCTTATTTCTTCACTGATTGCAGTATTTTAAAAATTGTGTGTGTGTGTGTACCACATGTGCGCAGTGCGAAGAGCAACCAGAAGCAGGCATTAGGTCTCCTGGAGCTGGAGTTCAGGCAATTATGAACTGCCCAATGTGGGTGCTGGGAAATGAGCTTGGGTCCTCTGGAAGAGCAGTGTATTAAGTACTTTTCTGTTTCTGTGATAAAATATTAGGACCATAGGCAGCTTAAGGAAGAAAGAGTTTATTTTGGCTATGGTGGTTCCAGAGGGGTGAGGATCATGGCAGGGAGGCATGGCAACAGGAACAGGAATCTGAGAATGTAGAGCTTCAGTGGCACACATGAAGCACACAGAGAACGGGAAATGGGGCAAGGCTTGAACTCTCAAAGCCTGCCCCATGACCTCATCAAACAGCGCCACCAACTGGGGACCAGGTGTTCGAATACTTGAGCCTGTGGGGGACATTTCTCATTCAAACCGCCACAAGCATCAAGCCCTATTAACTGCTGAGCCAGCTCTCCAGCCCCACAGTGTTTCTTTTTATGACTGCTGTAACAAATTTGGTAGGTTATGATAATTTATTCTCTCAGAGTTCTGAAGTCAGAGACCAAATCACAGTGTCCAGGAAGAGCAGGTGCGAACTGGGAGCATCTGCCTTCTTCCATTTTGTGATAGGCTCAGGCATTTCTTGGCTTGTGGCCACATCTCTATAGTGTGTACCTCCTTGGTCACATTGCCTTCTCTTTTGTCTGTAGTGACATGCCTCTCTGTTAAGGATAATTGAGGTAGTGTTTAGGGCCAGTTCTGATGACCCAGGGTCATTTCCCATCTCAGGATATAGGGATCATGTGAACACTGTACCACTGAACTACATTCCCAGCACACGCTTTGTTAAAAACAAAGAACGAGCCTCAGACTTACAACCCTAAGCAGGCAAGTTTCTGGTATTTTTTTGGCTGACTTCTGTTTATATTCTTGATACTTGGATTAGCTTACTTTTGCAATCTTGTGACAAAATGCCTGACAGATACAAGTAAAGGTGGAAAGGTTTATTGCCTCACTGCCTCAGGTTTCGGTAGTCAAAGGGGAAGGCATGTCAGCGGGCGCTGTGGTGTGGCCATTCACCTGATTACAGAGCAGGAAGCAGAAAAAGCAGACGGGAACCCGGGGCTTTTATGCCCACCGCTAGTGTCCCATTTCTCCAGGTAGACCCTGTTGCCTGAAAGTTCCACAGCCTCCTAACAGTACCACTAGCTCTGGCTGAACAAGCACTCACAGTGTGAGCAGGTGGAGTAATAAATATTCCAGATTCAAATCAGGATAATGCCTTTTGGGAGGGCATTGTTTTAAGGCAGGGTTTCACTATATATCCCTGACTGGGCTAGAACTCTTTTTTTGTAGACCAAGCTGGCCTCAAACTCATAGAAATCTGCCTGCCTCTGCCTCTCAAGTGTTGGGATTACAGGTGTGTACCAGGGTTGGAGAGATGGCCCAGTGTTTAAGAACATTGGCTACTCTTGCAGGGGACCTGGGTTTGACCCCCAGCATGGTGGCTAACAGCAATCCATAACTCCAGTCGAGGATGTGATGCCCTCCTCTGGACCCATAGACACAGGATGCACAGGTGCACTTATATGCAGGCAAAACACACAAATAAAAAAATTCTTAAGGTATGTAGCATCACACCTAGCACTGGTTTTCTCTTTTCATTTGTGGTATACTTTCTCTTTTATGCTGAAAGTTGATTAATTTTAAGAAAATTATTAAAGGCCAGGTGTGGTGGCATACCTTTAATGCCAACACTCAGGAAGAGCCAGGTGGATCTCTGAGTTCAAGGACAGCCTGGTCCACAAGCATGTTCCAGGTTAGCCAGGGCTACATAGTGAGACCTTGTCTCAAAAACAAAAAAGCTGGATATGGTACCACATGCCTTTAATTCCAGGACTAAGGAGGCAGAGGCAGATGAATCTCTGTGAGATTGATGCCAACCTGGTCTACATAGTGAGTTCCAGGCCAGCTAGTGCTACAAAAGCCTCCTGTTTCCAAATAAATAGTATCATTAGTGTGGGAAACATTTCAGTGGTCCAGGTACATGACTGGCTGTCTAAACCATAGGGTGCTAACAAGCCATCTCCACTTCCAGTTGCTCAGGATAAACATTTAACACCTCACAGTTCCTGGCAGCTGCCAGAGTATGAACTAGCCAGAACTTAGTTATATGGAAAAAGAAACTAAACTCTCAGTCCTCCTGCCTCAGCCTCCAGAGTGCTGGAATTACAGCTGTGCACAATCACGCTCACTCCTAAGACTAATTTAGCAGCATAAACCAATACAGTGAGCACACCTAGCAAAATTAATTTCTCTCACCCACCCTACATACATACGTGTGCAGGTGCCACAGGTCAATGTCAGGTGGCCTCCTCTTGCTCTCTACCTTCTTTTTTGAGACAGGGTCTCTCCTTGACTGGGTGTCCAGCAAGCTCCATGGACCTACCTCTCTCCACCTCACAGTGCTGGGGTTATAGAAGCCCTCTGTCATGCCTAGCTTTTACATGGGTGCTGGGAATCCGAACTCAGGTCCTCATGTTTGCACAGCAAGCACTTTACCCAGTGAACCCACACAATTAATTTCTTATAGTTATCTAATAATACACAGTTTATTTCTGTTTTCTTCAGTTGTCTTAAAATGGCTTTTTACTGAATCCTTTATTGCAGATGAGATCTGAATCCTAAGTTTGGGGTACGGTTTATTTTTCTGAGACAGCCATGTATTCCAGGTTGTATCAAACTTGCTGTGTAGCCAGGGATGACCTTGACCTTCTGATCCTATAGCCTCCATCTCCTGAGTGCTGGATGTGCATAACCACACCTGACTTAGGCAGTGCTGGGAATCGAACTCTGGACTTTATTCATGCTAGGTAAACATCCTGCTAATTGAGCTACATGCCCAGGCTTTATATTTTTTTCCTCAATTTTTGACAGGGTCTTGCTGCATGGCTCAGGCTGGACTCAAACACAGCCTCCCTAGTGCCAGAATTACAAGGGTCAGCTACCGCTCCCAGTCTAGGTAAATGTTGTTGTATCAACACATCTACTTACCCTGCCACATGGACATGGAGAAACATTTTGACTTGACTAGGGTCTCACATGCTACATGTCCAACCTCATAAACTCCTCCCTCAGGCTCCTGCACAGGAAGAAACTAAGGGTTGGGGAGTGGCAGTGGGCAGCCATCAGCAGAGGCTGGCCAGGAGAAGGGGGTGCCAGCTGGGGAGGAGCAGTGGAGGAGAGATGGCTGATGCTGGAAGGTTAGTGGGTGGAGCCCCAAAATAAGATGCGAGCCGGGGGACCGGGGAGGCAGGGCCTGTTCGCGTGGCCCAAGGGAGGCAGGAGCTTAGAGCCAGGTTCTCCATGGAGTGTCCTCAGGGCAGGATACACGGAGGCTTTCGGCATTCATCTAGTGACCCCACCAGGTCCCAGGCTGCAGGCCTGGCTGCACCACATGGGTTGTGAGCACTGGGTACCCAGCTGCCACCAACACCTGTGCAGCGAGCACTTCACACCCTCCAGTTTCCAGTGGTGCTGGGGAGTTCGCTACCTGCGGCCTGATGCAGTGCCCTCCATCTTCTCCAGGGCATCACCTGGCAAGGTGAGCAGAAGGCGGTCCCCTGTGGGGCTGATCCTCACCTGGGAAATTTCTGTGGAATCTGGACCCCAGCCTCCCCTCTTCCCACCGAAGCAAGTCCCTCCTTGAGTCTATCCCTCAGTCTCCCCCTTCTGAGGAAGGTCTCTTGTGGAAACTGAGCCTGGCTCTTCAGCCTGTAGGAATGCAGGGTTCTTGGAGTACTGGTCTAATGCCTCACCTCTACGCTTGTCTTCCAGAGAGGACCAGGAGCACTAAGAAGCCCATGACACTGCTGCTTCGTCCCCAGCAAGAGGCTGCATCTGCGCCCCAGCAGCCGGCCCGTGCAGCCTCTGGCCCAGTGCGCTGCGTGGTGCTGGGACCCACATCCCGAGTCCCCGAGGCTGTAACCACCGTGCTCCTGACTCCCTCGTCCATTCCATCTGCTTCTGCAGGCCAGAGGCCTGGAGACCTGGCCCAGCACCCACAGGCTGGGCTGAGGGCCACCCTTGGGGCACTGCAACAGCAGGTTTCCAAGCTGCAGAGGGGCCAGGAGCAGCACCAGGCACAGCTGCGGGCTTTAGAGCAGCTGGCACAGCAGCTGTGCAGAGAGAGCCTGCTGGTCCGGGCACGCAGGGGGCCGCTATGCCTGGTGAGTGCTTCTGGGACTGGTGCACAGGTCGCCTGTGTTACTGTCAGGGTGTCAACAATAAACCAGGGTCCAGTGTTTTAAGGCCTCTATATGCCTTCAGTGGCTACAGATAGAAATTCAGCAGGAGAGTCCTTGCCTAGCATGGGCCAGGCCCTGGGTTCCATTTTCAGGACCACCAAAACAACAACAACAAAACCAAGCACAAAATCCCAACACTTAAAAACAGAGGCAGGAGGAACAGTAAGCTCAAGGCCAGTCTGGACCATACAGGAAGTTCATGGTGGCCTAGCTTACATGAGATCCTTCTCAAGCAACAGAAATCTGCCAGTGCCTGGCAACCATTGGTCAAGCTGAGTAATGGCTGTGCCACCTATAAATAATTAGGAAACATGTTTAGGGAGCTCTTTCTCTGGACCCAACACAGTAACTTGCTGAAAACTAGGCTCTTGACACTGCTCTTGTCCCATTTGCCAGATATAAAAGCTGAGGCATGGGGTTGTAACTTGCCCAAAATCAAGCAGGCAGAAAACAGCAGAACCAGAAATCAAATCCTGGCATGTGGCTCTGGAGGGACCGGTCCTCCTGTTGGAGAACTACCCACTGAGCCGCTATAGAGCTTGAGTCTGTGACCATTCCACAAGTTGCTCCAGGCTTTCCAGATCTTCCAGATCTGTATAGTATTGCTGGTTTGCCATTGTTTGGGGAGGGCAGAAAAGTAAAAAAAGCTTGACCACATCTTTCCTGTACTTAAGACCCCATGATGGGGACTGGGGCAGGGGATGTGCTCAGTGGTAAAGCGCAGGCCTAGCATGCCCTAGCTTCGATCCCTAGCACTACCAGAATAAGAATTAAAAATACAAAGACCCCATGGTGGAACTTGAAGTCCCTAGACTGATGGGAAGGGTTCAGAAAGGAGCCCCATTTCACCTCTAGTAGAAGGGTTTCCAGTTGACAGCCAGTGTGTTGGACGTACCCCACAGGTTAGATTGTTTGGACTTGACAGTGCTTTAAAATGATTTGTTTCTAGTGGTTCAGTAGATACAGCAGCACTGAGTTCATTTTCCCAGGTGACCATGGTCAGCTGGAGCTTCGGTGTGGTTTCCCCTGAGGCTTTGAAATTGTGGCCGGGCCTCAGTTCTAGTGGGGCTGGACAGCGCTCAGACCAAGGCCTGGGGCTCTCTGTGGAGTTGGCCATCTGCCTCTCTGACCCATTCCATCCCTGCCTCCCACTCACTCCTCTCATCTCACTGTCTCCTCCATCTTCATTGTCCTTCTCTCTCCATCTTTCTGTCCCCCCTCCTGTCTCCCCATCTCCCCACATCTCTCTTCATCTGCCACCTTTCTGTGTCCTTGTCTGCCTTTCCCCAACCCCGTCTTCTCTGCTGATGTCTCCATGAATGTCTCTGGCTTCATGTCTTCCCCGTCTCTTCACACGTCTCCATTTACATCTTGCTCTTTCTGACATTGCTGACCTTCCTTTTCTGTTCTGGTCTCATCCTATGTCTGTTTGTCCCTCTGTCTGATTCTACCACTTCTTACCTGGGATGGCCCAGCAGCCTGGACCTGAGGAATCTCAAACCTTCACCATCATCTGTGGAGGGCCTGCCATAACCATGGTCCTTTCCCAAGGCCCTGCACCTGCTACCCTGGATGCCAAGCCTGAGCTCCTGGATACCCGGATGCCCGGTACACAAGGGTCAGAGTGACAATGTCAAGGGACAGAGGTAGAAGACGGAAGAGTGATCATCACACCTGCCATTTGCCTGGCCCTGTTGCCCATGCCTGGGCAGAGGCAGTGCCCCAGCATCTGGGCCCCACTCCCCCTCTGATGGACCTCTGGAACCTCATAGGTGACCTTGGCCTAAGTTACCTCGTAGCCCATATCCCCTCAAGTGCCTAGCCTTTGCCATCCCCAGCTCAGACCCTTGAAGTCAGAACAAGCAGCTCTGAGCAGAACGAGAGTCACTTGTTCAAGGGGCACTGTGGCTGGTTCTGAAGACCCCAGGGTATGCTGTGCCGAGCTTGCTGTGGGGCTGGAGACAGCAGCGAACACGGCCGAAACCCACCCTTGCCTTGTGCTCACGTCTGTCTGAGTAGAAGGTGAACTTGTAAGCTAATAAACCAGATCACTTCAGACCAGGACAAGCACTCTTAAGACTGAAAAAGTTTGATTGACAGGAGGGGTCTATGGTCCTGGATGGGGAGAGGGGACCCACCTGGAGGGCATGTGGGCCGATGCCCCGGTGCAAGAATAGCTCTGCTGAGGCCCTGACATCTGGAATATCAGAGTGAAGAAGGTTGTGTTGCTCTGGAGAAAACCAAAGGGGGTCTGGTACAATTTTAGTAGGGAGAGCATAGAAGGGGTCACTGAAACGGTACCACAGGTAGAATATCCAGGGGGACCGGGTAGGTGTCTTGGGGAAGAGTTCCCAGGCAGAAGAAACAGCAAGGGTGCAGGTACGGCAAGAGTGGAGTGAACGAAGGGAGTACGAAGAAGGGAGGCTGGAGGGATGACCAGCACGTAGGCCTGTGATGGGCTGAGACGGACAGCATCTGCAGCTTTTTGGATGATGGTGTTGTGGGGTGGGGCAACTGAGGTAGGTTTTAGCTATGCCCAGGCTACCCTTAAACTTAAGGCCTTCCCGTTCAGCCTCCTAAGTGCTGGGGTTGTAGACCTGCACTGTGCCTGCTACCTGGGTGATGTCCCACAAGCAGATGCCTCAGAATCAAGGAGGGCCCCGATGTGGGCACGTTAATTGGTCCCTGTGGCTGCATGTAAGGGTGCGAGCTCAGGTCAGGAGGAGGGCACAGAGAACAGAGGAGGCTGTTGCTGTGGTCCAGGTTGGAGATGAGCAGGTGTGAACCTGTATAGAGGCTGGGGAGAGAGGTGGGAGTGCGTGCAATTCTGGAACTGTCGTAGAGAAGGAGTTTCGTCTGAGGGGTGGAGGGAAGGCAATTTTCCAGGCCAGGGTGATTTGGGGGTGGAGTAGGCAAGGCCAGCCTTGGTGTGAGGCAGAAGTGGTCCTGAGCTGGAAGAGATAGGCATTTTCAGAGGGGGCATCCACGGCAGATCTGCTGCAGCCATCGGACCTGGTGGTTAAGAACTAGGGTCTGCCAGGGTGGACACGTCTGGTTTCAAGCTTCAAAAACATTTACTGTGCCCTTATGCGCAAATGGCTTATGAACTTCTCTCTGGTCCTGTGTGCTCAGTGAGTGATAAGGATGATATAAAATCGCCCCTCTGAGACCCCTTCTGTGGGGTGAGGAGCGAGAAGACCACGGTTCTCACCGTCCTGGCTGGCCGGCTGGCAACACCTGCTTTGCTAACCATCTCTTTAGTCCTTGTCGTCTTTCTTTAGTCCCAGTGCCTGTCACATCCTCGGTCTCTCTTTCCTCTCGAGGTTCGGGGTGTCTAGCCCCTTGCCGCTACCTCCAGCGTCTCCATCAGCACTTGCTGTCTCCCAGCGTCTCCTCCCCCCGCGCCTTGCCACAGCGCATGCGCAGCCCGGGCCCCTCCCTCTCTAACCCCATCCCCCTGCTGGCGTCTGGGCCTCGTCCCCTTCTCTCTGTCTCCCTTTCCTCCCCCATCACATTCCCCCGACACCAGCACCCGGTTACTCCCTCGGTCTCCTCAGCCTTGCTCTCCAGCCCACACCACCCGAGGTAAGATGGGAGAAGGGGAGGGGCGAAGCATCCTGCATCCCTAGATAAACAAACCCCCGGAGGGGGCGGCGGAGACCCAGGGGCCTGGCGCCGGAGGAGAAGAATGGGGGGCTGGGCCTGAGGGAGGTGGCAGGCGCGGGGTACATATTCCCAGGCTCTCTGATGGGTAACCTGTGTCCCTTTGGTTGCCCAAGATCTAGAGTTGAGGACACGGGGACCACCTGGGGTTCTGAGCGCTTGAACCCTTGAGACTGTGAGGCGCCCTGTTTAGCTGATCTTTTTTCTCTAGGGTTTTGCTGCAGGCCGCCCCCCAACCCTGTCCCGCCCCCCCAGGGCTACCAAGGACCATGACTAAGACAGATCCTGCCCCAATGGCCCCTCCACCCCGAGGGGAGGAGGAAGAAGAAGAGGAAGAGGATGAGCCGGTCCCTGAAGCCCCCAGCCCCACCCAAGAGCGCCGGCAGAAGCCTGTTGTGCACCCCTCGGCACCTGCCCCCCTCCCCAAGGACTACGGTAATCATTTCTCCCACCCTGAAATCTGGCCTGGAGCCTGGAATGGTGGTGGCCAGGCCAAGTTGTGTTGGTGGTGATGGTGGGGGGCATGCTGCAGGTGGTCCCAAGGAGTCTTAGAGGCAGAACCCTTTAGACCCTTAATTACATTCACCTATTGGAGAATGGAATTAAAATAATCCTAGTCTTCTATTTATGACGCATCATTCAATCATTTAGTCATTCAACAAACATTGTTTGGAAGCCACTATGGACCCAGCTGTACGCTAGGAAATGGGGCCATGGCACAGAACAAGATTCTCCCAAGGCTTTGCTGTGAGAAAACACACAGGTCTCAATCACAGCCACTCAAAAATGTAATTACAAGACAGGATGAGATTTTGCTTACCAAGAACAGAATACTGCAAGAGCTTTTAAAGACAAGATTGCCCTTAAGAGATAATATCTGGGGAAGAGCCTGGGGCCTACCTGGCTTGGGAGAAGGTTGCAGGGGAATTAAGCACAGGACTGAAAGGTCTGAGGTAGGAGCTGAGGATGACCAGAGAAACAAAGTGTCTAATCACATAACTACTGGTTCTGCACTGGGTGATGAGACTTCATGATTCCTGCTCTGAAAGACCAAAAGTGAACAGATGAGTAATCATAGGCGGTCAGCCTGCAATGAGGGCCCTGAAAGACAAAGCAGAGACGTAACATATTACTACTTCCAACGTGAGACAGGAGCAGAGCCGTGAGAGGGGGTCTTTCTGATGAGGTGCTGTTCAGGCTGAGGCCCCAAACAGGTAGAGCAATCAACTAACCAACCATAGGTCAGCTGGAGAAAGGGTTCCAGTCAGAGAAAAGCGAGTGTAAAGGCCCTGAGGTAGAAGGAAGCACCACAAAATTGCATTTGGTGAATAATCAGAGTAGAGATAAAATATTAACATGGCCAGATCCGGAAGGGACTTAAAAGCCATATTGTATATATTCTAAATGTGAGTGGAGAGAGCTGTGTGTGTGCATTTGTGTTATTAAAAAAAAAAAAGAAGAATAGTCTTGGTGGCACATGCCTTTAAGCTCAGCAGAGGCAGGCAGATTTCTGTGAGATTGAGGCCAACCTGGTCTACATAGAGAGTTCCAGCTGGGGCTACAGGGAGACCCTGTCTCAAAAAACAAACAAAAAAAAAAAAAAAAAAAGAGGGGGAGGAGGAAGAGGAAGAGAGGAAAAGAGGACAGCTTTGTTTTGACAGTCTTTTATTATTACATTTTTATTTATTAGGTATGTGTGTGTACACATGTGTGCCATTGAATGTGTGTGGTCAGAGGATAACTTGCAAGAGTTGGTTCTCTCCCAAGGATCAACCTCAAGTCATCACGCTGGGTTGCAAGCTAGTGCCTTTATCAGCTGAGCCACCTCACCAGCCCTTGATTGATGGTCTTAAAGCTCCTCCTGGCTTCTGGTTAGAGAGGGATGGAGCCCAGCCAGGGCTGGATATAGGAGGGAGATCGTAGAGGATGCTGGCTGGGAATTCCCAGCAGCTGTGAGGTTCAGAAACTAAGCATTAGGTTTAGAGAGCTGGCACTGTGGGATGGGGCAGGAGGAATGGTGACTGTGACTGTGTCACTCACCAGAAGTGGGTCAGAGGGATGAATTTCAGTTTAATAGAAAAAAAAAAAAAGAATATGGGGCTGGGGAGACGACTCAGTTGATAAAGTGTTTGCCGTGCAAGCATGAGGACATGAGTTCAGATCCCCAGTACCCTGGTACAAAGCTGGGCATGGCTGCATGCTCCTGTAATCTTCGTGTTGAGGAGGCAGAGACGGGCACTGGAGGGTCCCTGGGGTTCACTGGCCAGCCAGTCTAGCCAATCAGTGAGCTCCAAGTTCATTGAGAGACCCTGCCTCAAAAATAAAATGGAAAGCCGGGTATGGTGATGCGTGCCTTTAATCTCAGCCCTTGGAAGACAGTTACAAGCAGATCTCTGTGAATTCCAGGCCAGCCAAATCTTATTTGTAGAATGAGGGATCTGGAAATGTGGTCTAGGCTAGAGAGAAAGCTCAAGGTGGTGTATGTTTGTTCAGTTCATGCATTATTAATTCAGCAGGCATCCAGTGAGCCCCTCTTGCATGCTGTATGCATGCCATATACAGTAGGCATACCTGGCTGTAGGAATAGAGGCACTAAGGGAAACAGGCCAGAAACACTGTGTTTACATCTCAGTTTGGGTGACTAGTGAGAACAGAAGAGAAAGAAAAAAGAGGGAAGAGAAGGACTTGGGGATATGGTTCAGTGGCAGAGAAGAGGGGAGGGAGAGAGAAAAACAGAGAAGGACGGGAACATTAAGGAGCCAACACATTGTGTTAAGTAGGGATATGTGTTATGGTAGGACAGATTAGGCAGCAGATCCAGAAGGGCAGGAGTACCGATTTAGACTGGTGTGAGGAGGCCTCTCTGGAGGTGACATTTGAGCCAAGACTTGCAGAGCCTTGTGAAGGTCTGAGGGAGGACTGCCCAAATGTGAAAACAGCAGCTGCAAAGAGACAAGAATTTGCCCGACACATTGGAAAGACAGAAGGTCATTGTGGCTGTAGGGGACGGAGGGAGAGGGCCGAGAAGCGAGGGGGCCAGATTGTACAGGGCCTTGTGCGCCACAGGGAGGACTTTGGACGGTCTTCTGAATAGGATGGGAGCCAGGGGAGGGTTGTGAGCCAAGGAAGGCTGTGCGGTGATTGGATAGGGAGGGGTTCCTGACTCACGTCTGTGGGGCCCTTCTCTGGGCTGTGTTGGGGCTCATCTTCCTTTACTTATCCATTCAGGCCACACTGAGTTCCTGCCGCCTGCCAGGCTCTTCTGGGTAGCACAGAAAGCAACACTTACCAGCATCTAATTGGGGGATAGGGGGCAGAGAAGTGTTCCCTGGCACTATCCTGACTGGCCACAGGTTGGAGCCTGTTTATTCATGGCTTCATTTTATATGGGCTACACAATAGTTGTAGTTTTGAGTTTTCTTAAAAACCAAAACTTGTGGCATTTTGATTTAAAAAAAAAAATGACCCCCTCTGGAAGCTTGACCAAACAGGTGTCCTTACTTTTTATAGTCTTGTACTAAGTAAACACTCTACCCCTGAGCTAGTCCCCAGCATTTAGGGTTTTGTTTTTTTTTTCTCCTCTCTTTAAAAATATTTTTTCTCTTAAAATGTTATCTGGAACCATCATTTTATACAACAAAGATACGCTGATGAAAGACTTAAAGTTTCTGATAAGAGCACTGACTGTTCTTGCAGAGGACCCGGGTTCGAGTCCCAGCACCCACATGGTGGCTGACAACCATCATAACTCCAGTTCCAGGGGAATGTGAAGCCTTCTTCTGACCTCCACCAACATTTCACGACATGGGTGCGCTTACATACATGCAGGCAATGCACTCATACATATAAAATGAAATAAAAAATTTTGTGTGTATGTCTGTGTATGATATGTGGGTGTCTGCAGAGGGCATAGACATTTGATCCTCTGGAGTTACAGGCAGTTGTAAACCACCCCAATATGGGTAACAAACTCCAGGCTTCTGCAAGAGCACTAAGCGTCCTTAACAGCTAAGCCATCTCTCCAGCACCCCAGCACCTGATTTTTAGAGGTGGGAACCTGTGTAGAGATCAGGCTGGCCTGGAACTCTTTCCTGGTGTTGACCTCAAGCTTGTCTAATCCTTCTGCCTCTGCCTCCCGGGAGCCAGAGCCTTAGCAGCACCCTTGAGTGTACAGATAGGCAGGTGGAGAACCCGGACCACTCTTGTTTTCAAGGGACGGAGTTTGTTGCCAGTAGCAATTGCTTGACCATTCGGTTTCTCAAGATACTGAATATCCAGATGTGTTTGTTTGTTTATTTGGTGAGTCTTCTTGATTTTGCAACCCAACCAGAAAATAACTATGGGTTGGGTTGGTCTCTTGGGCCACCATTTTGAAACCACACTTTGGAGGTTCTTAAAAGCAAAGACCTAGAGCCGAAAGAGGGAGGCAGCTTGCCTGGGGTGACTCTGAACTTCTTACCCCAGCCTTCACCTTCTTCGATCCCAATGACCCGGCGTGCCAGGAGATTCTGTTTGACCCACAGACCACCATCCCAGAGCTGTTTGCCATCGTTCGCCAGTGGGTACCCCAAGTCCAGCACAAGATAGACGTCATCGGCAATGAGGTAGGAACACTTAAAGAAGCCGAGAGAGGGAACGTGCAGAGCATGCGTGGTTTCCTCTCATTTGGATAACTCTCCTTCGTCCCTTGTACTTGCAGATTCTGCGTCGTGGTTGCCATGTGAACGATCGGGATGGGCTCACCGACATGACACTGCTCCATTATGCGTGCAAGGCCGGGGCCCATGGAGTCGGTGAGGGCCCAGACCCCAAAACCTAGTCCCCTAGCCCTGACCCCTTCAAAACCAGCCGGGACTCAGGCCTTGAGAGCCTATCAGGGGCCTGCTGCCCAAGACCCCAAATGGTGCCCCAAGGCCCCTGGGAAGCCGTCCCTGTGCACTGGCTGCACGCCCCGGTAGATGGCTTCGAGGCTGACCCTGGTTTTGTTGCAGGGGACCCCGCGGCGGCCGTGCGCCTGTCCCAGCAGCTGCTAGCACTTGGGGCCGACGTGACCCTGCGCAGCCGCTGGACCAACATGAACGCGCTTCACTATGCAGCATATTTCGATGTGCCGGATCTTGTGCGTGTGCTGCTGAAGGGAGCAAGGCCTCGGGGTGAGGAGGCCAGGCCTGGATGCGAGGGGGCGGGCCTGGATGGAAGAGGAGGGGTTTCACCCAGGGAAGAGGCCTCCCACAGTGTCAGGATTTGGGCTCCGGGTCCAGGGTGGGGGAGGCGACCCAGAATGAAAGGGTAGGGATGAATGAAAGGCAGGGCTGAAGACTGATCACGAAAGGAGAGGGATCCAAGGTGACGGAGGGAAGCTGGAAGCAGGAGGCATGGGATGGAACTGGAGGTGGGGGTGGGAGGGCAGTGGGCTGCAATGTTATGGAAGGGCGGGGGCGTGGCCTAGAAGCAGGGAGCGGGGCTCTGAGCTAAAGGTGCAGAGATTGCTCACCATAATCCTCCTTTTCCTTATCCATTTCCCAGTGGTGAACTCCACGTGCAGCGACTTCAACCATGGCTCAGCCCTGCACATCGCTGCCTCGAACCTGTGCCTGGGCGCGGCCAAATGTCTGCTGGAGCATGGTGCCAACCCAGCACTGAGGGTACTGCCACCTCTCTTCCTCCTCCCTTCTGCCATCCAGTTCCCCTTCAACAGACTCAGCAGAGGACCAGGACCACTCCTGAAATATTACAGAAACCTCTGCACATTCAACAAATGAAATCACATCTGATAGTCTGTTCATTGCATGGCAGGTCAAATCTGTGTGCTATTAGCCCAATTTTACAATGGGAAATCTCTGACAGAGAGATCAAAAGAATTGCCCAGGGTGTCAGAAGATACCATCTCTTCTAGTCTGGTTGACTGAAAAGTGGCTTTGTACAAACAGCATTTTGTGGTCATTCTGTTTGAACCAGGTTCTTATGTAGCCCAGGCTGGCCTCAGACTCTTGATGTTGTGTAGGCTGGCCTTGAACTCTTGATCCTCCTGCCTCCTTTTCCCAAATCCTGAGATTACAGTCATGTGCCTCCAGCCAGCTTCTCGATGTAAACTTTGACCCCTGCCTTACCCGCACCAGCTCCCTTCTGGATACTAGTTTATTCTGCAGCATTTCTGTCCCTGATATCTTCTGGGGACAAGCTCTGCACCCCTGAAACCCCACCCTTTCCCCATTGCCCGTTGAATTGGAGCTCAAACTATGATCCTAGGCACAGTGGCCCATTCTCAGTGTTTATCTCCCACCATGGCTCGGGGTCCCTGAAGGTATAACCTCCCTGAAAGTGTAATCTAGAGCCTCATTCTCTGCTAGTGTCACCCCCGCCCACCATCAGTGATCTAACACATTCTGGCCCAGGTTCTCAGAGCTAGACTCCATGCCTGTATCTTTTTGCTTGTTTGTTTAGAACTAGCCTATAACCCAGTAGTAGACCAGGCTGGCCTCTCTCTTACAGAGATCCACCTGCCTCTGCCTCGTGAGTGGTAGGATTAAAAGCACTTGTCGCCAGATCCAGCCTGTGTCTTTTAAAATAATTATTCTTATTTTATGTGTATGAGTATTTTGCCTGCAAGTTAATGCCAGCAGAGACCAGAAGAGGGCATACGATCCCCTGGAACTGGAGTTATGGATGGTTGTTAGCCACCCTGTGGGTTCTGGGAATCAAACCTGGGTCCTCTGGAAGAACAGCCAGTGCTCTTAATCACTGAGCCAAACCCCCAGCCCCCAGTGTGTGTGTATCTTAATGCCGCATCCCTTTTATTCCCAAGGTGTGGGCTAGGGTAACTCCTCTTTCACCCAGTCTGGGACTCTGGGATCTGGGGTATCTCTCTTCACAGAGTATGGCTTATCTCACTGAGTCCCTCTTCCCTCTCTTCTCTTTGACACCCCCAGAATCGAAAGGGACAAGTGCCAGCGGAAGTGGTCCCAGACCCTATGGATATGTCCCTTGATAAGGCAGAGGCGGCACTCGTGGCCAAGGAGCTGCGAACGCTGCTGGAAGAGGCCGTGCCACTCTCTTGTACCCTTCCCAAGGTCACACTACCCAACTACGACAACGTTCCAGGCAATCTCATGCTCAGTGCATTGGGCCTGCGTCTGGGAGACCGCGTACTGCTGGACGGTCAGAAGGTCAGGGCCTGGAGTAGGGGTGGGACGGGACTCAGCCTCCTCATCCTAAGGAGCTGGGTGCATGGACTGCAGACAGCCCTCCTCTTTGCTGCCTCCCAGTTAGTATATCTCTGAGTGGTTCTCAAACTGCGCCCTTTCTGTTGCTCCTCTGTGCTGAGCTCTGACCCAGAGGAGACAGATGCACCCCTTGACAGGGACGGCCCAGCACAGGCACGGCTGGAACAGTGATCAGCGTAGCTCTGCACACCTGTATTCCCCTGGGGTCTTCTGGTCCACTTTCCCCCTCAGAGTGGTCAGGACTTTGGCCTGGATGGTTTGAGCTGGAGTATCCTCCTGGAAGATCAGTAACCCAGAAGAAAAGCAGAAAGTGCCTGGAGGAAGGTGAGAAGTCGTAAAAGGGGGAAAGGCAGAGAAAATCTCCCATCATCCAGGCACCCCAGCTTTTCTGGTGTCTCTCACGGAGCTCTGCTGGTAATAAAAGAGAGACAGTAAAGCCCTGATCATTCCCAGTGGCAGCAAGGGCTGTGAAACCCAGTCAGTGCTTTAGTGCATTTAGGAAATTGTCCCTGGATGGGGGCAGATGTGGCTTTAGCTGGAATATTCAAGGAAAGCTTCTCTGAGGAGGTGATGTCCAAGCTGAGAGAGAAAGTAACTCATAGCAGTTTGGAGACCCAGGAGTGGGAAGGAACAGCGTGAGAGCAGAGGACGTATAGGCCAGAAGGGAGGGTGGAGAGGTCAGAAGGGGCTGGATCACATCAGACCTGCAGCCTCCTAGAAGCCTCCAGTGAGAAACCATAAAAATCTTGTTTTTTAAAGTTATTTTTATTTTATGAGTATGAGTATCTTGCCTACGTGTGTGTAAATGTACCCTGTGCGTACGATGCCCTCGGAAGCCAGAAGAGGGCATCAGATCTCCTGGAACTGGAGTTAAGAACCATGGTTAGCTACTATGTAGGTAGGTCCTGGGATCTGAACCAGGGTCCTCTTAGTCAAGAGTTCATAGGGCTGACAGGATGGCCCAGTAGGTAAAGGCACTTACTGTGCAAGGCTAGAGACCCAAGTTTGATCCTTGGAACCCAAGTAAAAGTGGAAGGAGAGGGCTGGCCGTGATGGCACATGCTCTTAATCCCAGCACTCAGGAGGCAGAGGCAGGCAGATCCCTGTGAGCTCAAGGCCAGCTTGGTCTACATAGTAAGATCCAGGCCAGCTGGAGCTGCAGGGAGACACTGTCTCAAAAAGCCAGAAAAAAAAGATGGAAGGAGAGAATTAACTCTTTGAAGTTGTCCCCTAACACACATAGCACGGCATGTGTGCTCCTCCACAGTAATAATAGCTCTGGCTCAGTAGCTTGCCTGGGTTTATCTTTGTCTCGTACTAGCAAAGAGTCTTGGGACAGTGATTCCACCTCTGAGTGTCAGTTTCTCCACTTACAAATGGAGGTAATGACAGAGCCAACCTCAGGGGGTTGGGAGAGGCTTAGTGGAAGTGTCTAGACCTTTAGAACAGCCTGGTAGGTACTTTGTATGCCCAGAATTGTTCGGGTCCCCATATCAACCAAAGCTAGCACTGTTAATTGATTTATTCATTTATTGATTGTGCTGGTGGTAGAGCCAGGACTTTATGCATCACAGGCAAGCACTCTTATCGCTGAACTTTATCTCCAGTGCCAGTTATCCCATTTTAGAGATGAGGAAATAAAGGCCAGGTGTGAGTGCTAGAGTTGTAGCTCAATGGCAGAGCATTTGCCTAGCATTCTCGAGACTCTAGGTTCTATCGTCAGCCCTACAGAGAAGAAAAAATGGCCATGTATGGTGGTGCATGCCTGTAATTCAATGGTGAGTAGGGTGGTGGAGTGGGGAGAGGCAGGAGGATCTGAAGTTCAAGGTCATTCTCAACGGCATACTGAGTTTGAGGTCAGCCTGTGCTACATGAAGCCCTGTTTCAAAAGGATAAGGGACTATGGTGTAGAAGAGAGGGAGCCTCACAGGATTATGGTGACCACAGTCACAGACTCCCTGAAGTTAAGCCTATTTATATGCACTGAAAATGTTATATAACTGGGCACGGTACATACCTTTGATCCCAGCACTCAGGAAGCAGAGGCAGGTGGATCTCTGTGAGATTGAGGCCGGCCTGGTCTACACAATGAGTTCTAGGCTAGCTGGGACTACAGGGAGATCCTGTTTCCAAACAAAACAAAGACAGAACAAAACAAAACATTATACATATTAATGTGTAACAGAGGTCTCTGAAAAAAACATGTGCCCTTCACACTCCTTAAGCTAGGTGTGATGTCACATACCAGACATCCTAGCACCTGGGAGACAAAGGCAGGAGGATCAAGAGTTCCAGGGGCTGGAGACATGGCTCAGTGCTTAAGACCACTCCCTGCGTTTGAAGAGGACCCAAGTTTGGTTCCCAGCACCCACTCCAGGGAGTCTCCCACCTCTTGACTACAGCACTCAAACACAGCCCCCCATAATTTAAAATCAAATAGGTCTCTACAAAAAGAGGCCAGGCATGGGAGTACACACCTTTTATCCCAGCACTCAGGAGGCCAGGGCAGGTGGATCTCTATGAGATTGGGGTCAGCCTGGTCTACACAGTAAGTTCTAGGCTAGCTAGTGCTACAGGGAAACCTTGTCTCAAAAAAGAAATCTTAAAAATTAAAACATTCAGGGGCTTGAGAGCTTGAGAGGTGGCTCATGGTTAAGAGCACTGGCCGCTCTTGCAGAGGATCTGGGTTCAGTTATCAGTACCCACATAATGACTAACACCTATCTGTAACTCATTCTAGGAGATCCAGTGCCCTCTCTTCTGGCCTTCATGGACATTGTGTGCATGTGGTGTACTTACTATATGTAGGCAAAACACTCATCCACATAAAATAAAAACAAATGCATTTGATGGGAGTAGTATACACATCTTTAGTCCCAGCACTCAGGAGGCACAGGCAGGTAGATCTCTGTGAGATCCAGGCCAGCCTGGTCTACATAACAAGTTCCAAAACAGCTGGGGCTACAGGGAAAGTCTGTCTCAAAAAGACCAAAATTAATAAATTAATAAATTAAATAATTAAAAAGTAAAAAGCATTTAAAAAAGTTTGCTCCTGGGCATTCATCACCTGGGTGGGTTGCCATCTATATTTCCCAGAGGCCAGAAGAGCCCTGACCTAGTTCCAGCAGGTAAAAACCCTGACTTACTGCTTCTTTAGCAGGAGGGCCTGCTCTGGTGATCATAACTGCTCCGTGGCTGGCCTGCCCATTAGCCAATGGTAGACAGGTCCTGGGGTCTGTGCTGTCCAGTAAAGCAGCCAGAATCCATGTGGGGCTGTTGAGCACTGGAAATTTGGTAAGGGGAAATACATTTTTTTTAAATGACTTACTTTTGAGGTAGGATGTCTCTGCATATCCCACTCTATCCTCAAACTTGGTAGCCATCCTCCTGTCACAGCCTCCTGAACAAATGCTCACCACCATACCTAGTTCAAAGGGGAACACATTGTTAATTGAGACAGGGTCTCACTCTGTAGCCTAGGTTGGCTTTGAACTTGCTGCTGTCTTCCTGCCTTGGTCTCTCAAGTGCTGGGATTGCAGGCATGAGTCACCAGGCCTGGCATAAATTTTTAGTTTAAATTATCACCTGTGACTAGTGATTATTTACTGTATTAGACAGAACAGCTCTCTAACAGTCTTTTTTGTTTAAGGTTCCTGGATGAAACCTAGGGCCTTGTACATGGTAATAATCACTCTAGTATTGAGTCAAGTCCCAGTCCCACTAGTAGTCTTTATCAAGTGAATAGAATCTTTTTTTAAAAAAAATTTGTGTATGATTATTATGCCTGTATATGTGTTAAGTACACCTGTGTCATGCAGTGCCAGAGGATGACAGAAGAGGGCATCTGATCCCTTGGAACTGGAGTTAGGGACAGTGGTTAGCTGCCATATGGGTGCTGGAATTCAAAACCTGGGTCTTATGCAAGAACAGCCAGTGCTCTTGACCTCTGAACCATCTCTCTAGCCCCAAGTGAATAAATCTTTGTTCCCATTTGGTAGATGAGGAAACTGAGGCACAAAGAGGTTTAGTCATACAGCTAATAGATGTTCATGTCAGAGCTGAGATTTGAGCCTGGCTCCATCCTGCTGTGCTGTCTGTGTGTCAGTGGCCCCTCATGGATCCCCAAGGCCCCCGGCTAAGCCTTGTCTTGCTTGTTTCCCTAGACGGGCACACTACGGTTCTGTGGGACCACGGAGTTCGCCAGCGGCCAGTGGGTTGGCGTGGAGCTCGATGAACCCGAGGGCAAGAACGATGGCAGTGTTGGGGGTGTCCGCTACTTCATCTGCCCTCCCAAGCAGGGTCAGTCTCTACTGGGGTTCAGGAGGGTGGGACGGGGGTACACTGAGTTCTTCTGATGCTGTGTCTGGGTAATGGAGGGGGGGTGGAGGCACAGCCCAGGGCAAGGGCAGAGACTTGGACAGCAACAAGCCCAGGCTCTGCCTCCTCCCCAGGTCTCTTCGCTTCTGTGTCCAAGATCTCTAAAGCAGTGGACGCACCTCCCTCATCTGTCACCTCCACACCCCGGACTCCCCGGATGGACTTCTCCCGTGTCACTGGCAAAGGCCGAAGAGAACATAAAGGTCAGACTGGTGCAGTGGTAGGAGTGGGAGTTGCCAGCCTTGGGTACATTGACGGCTCAGTTTCTATGGGTTAGTTTTTCCTCAACACATTTTAGAAGAGAAACTCTTGAGTTCCTTCTTTGGTGACTCAATTTCTCTTTTGGCTCAGTACTAGCCCAGCTTTTGGAAGGACTTCTGGCGTTCCTTGTCTCTTATGACTTAGTTTCCCCTTGATCCAAAGACCTCTCCCAGTTTTAGACAAGAATCTGTCTTTAGGGGTTCTTGTTCCAGAAGGTTCTGGCATTTGTGACTAGATTTATTCCAAGTCTCAAATTTGCCTTCATTTTATTTACCTTTTCATTGTGTGTGTGGTGTATGTGTATGTACATGTTCATGTATGCATGTACATGTACTTGTGACTGCAGGTATATGTATATTTGTATTTTATTTTTTTATTTTTGTTTTTTAATCTATTGCCTGAATGTATGTGAGTGTACTAGTGTCATAGGATAACCATGGCAATCAGAAGAGGGTGCTGGATCCACTGGACCTGGAGTTACAGATGGTTGTTAGCCACGATGCAGGTACTGGGAATCGAACCCAGGTCCTATACAAGAGCGGCCAGTGCTCTTAACTGCTGAACCATCTCTCCAGTCCCTATATATGTGTATTTATAGGGAGGCCAAGGGTCAGCAGTGAGTGTCTTCTTCAATTACTGCCCATCTTGTTTATTTGAAACAGAAGCTCTTACTGACTGAACCTAGAGCTTATGTATCTGGCTAGGCTGGCTGTCAGGACAGCTCCAGGGATCTGGCTGTCAGGACAGCTCCAGGGATCTGGCTGTCTCCACCTTCCCAGTGCCAGGATTACAGGGGCCCACTACTGCCCATGGCCTTTCAAGTGGGTGCTGGGGATCCGAACTCAGGTTGTCAGGTTTGCACAGCAAGCACTGTACCAGAAGAGCCATTTTCCAACTTTTTTTTTTTTTTTTTTTTTTTTTTTTTTGGGTTTTGTTGGTTGGTTTGTTTTGAGACAGTCCCAGCTGTAGCCCCAGCTGGCCTGGAGACCAGGCTGACCTAGATCTCACAGAGATCCACCTGCTTCTGTCTCCTGAGTGCTGGGATTAAAGGTGTGCGCCACCACACCTGGTCTTCTAACTTATTTGTAGGTGAGGTCCTTCTGTGTTGCCCAGGCTGGGCTCAAGCACCTGAGCTCAAGTGATCTTGCCTCAGTCTCCTGAGTGCTGAGACCATAGGTGCATACTACCGGATTCAGTTTCCTCTCAGTTTATGTAATTGTTTATGTTTTGCCTTGCTTTGAATTGCACTCAGGGCTTGATACATGCTAAACAAATACTGAACTCCTTAGCCACACACCCAGCTCCTTTCTCTGCCTTTTCAAAAGACGATTTCTGGGTTCCTGTCTTCTGCCTCACTTTTCCTTTGGTCTGCATATATTTACCTTCTACCCCCAGGGAAGAAGAAGTCCCCATCCTCCCCATCTCTGGGCAGCCTGCAGCAACGTGAGGGAGCCAAGGCTGAAGTTGGGGACCAAGTCCTTGTAGCAGGCCAGAAGCGGGGGATTGTGCGGTTCTATGGGAAGACTGACTTTGCTCCCGGTGAGGTTAGGGGTTCTTTGGGTTGGGGTCCAGGTCAGGGCCTTGAGCCTTCCTGACAATACTCTGCTGCAGGTTACTGGTATGGCATTGAGCTGGACCAGCCCACAGGCAAACACGATGGCTCTGTCTTTGGGGTCCGTTACTTCACCTGTGCTCCACGGCATGGGGTCTTTGCACCAGCATCCCGCATCCAGAGGTGAGCCCCACTCTGCCCCTCAGCTCAGAGGGCCATCCAGAGCCCTGTCCTGCCTCAGATGGCCTCCTCTTGGACCGTCAAGACAGTGTGCTTGATCCTCATCTCTAGCTCTGTCCTTTGGGTTCTCTGGGGCTCAGCTCCTGGCCCCTCATGGCTCTGATTTCTCTGTGTGTCTCCTCAGGATTGGTGGATCCACTGATCCCCCTGGGGAAAGTGTTGGAGCCAAAAAAGTACATCAAGTGACAAGTGAGTTGGGAGCTGGGATGTATGGAGGGGGAGGGTGAATCTGGGGATGGGAAGAAAGTTGTGGTTCTCAGATACCTATGCAGATGACATTTAATTGAGTATATGGGGCCCCAAAAATATGAAACAGGGTCCCCAAAGAAGATAGATATGGTAGGATATGGGGAAGTTAATAAGGCTGTAAGGGTTAGGAGTGCAATTCAGTAGTAGAACACTTCCTAGAGTCCCCCAGTGAGGGGTTTGGGGGTGTGGATCAGTGGTAGAGCACCTGCTTAGAATTCCGTCAGTGAGAGGCTAAGGGGTGTGGCTCGGGCCTAGCATGTGTGAGATCCTGGGTTCTGGATCACAAATTTAAGATCAACTTCAGCTATATAGTGTGACCATTTTAGAAAACCCAAACCTCAAGTCTCTAAGTGTGTATTTGGGATGTGTGAGTATCAGACCCCACTGAAAGGGTGTTATTTACTGGGGGACCTGGTAGGAATTAATGACAACAGGTGCGGGTGGGTGTTGGAAATGAAGGAATCCAGGTAGTTGCTGGGGACAGGAGTGGATGTGACAGAGCTGAGTCGGGTGGGTATAGAGGACAAAGGTGAGTCTGTTGTCCCCTCACCTCAGTCAGTCCTTGCCTTCTTTTCCAGTGACACAGCCCAAACGCACCTTCACCACAGTCCGGACCCCAAAGGACATCGCATCAGAGAACTCTATCTCTAGGTACGTGGACAACTAGTCTTAGGATGTTAGAGAGAGTCACAAGGCCATTGGACATGGATGTCCCAAGCACTAGTTGGGACTGGAAATAGAAGCTAAGTTGTGACTAAGCTGGATGTGGTAGTGCATGCCTGTAATCCCAGCACTCAGACGGGAGGACGATAAGAAGTTCTGGTTCTAGCCTAGGCTATATAATGAGACCTTGTCTCACAAAACCCTTAACAAAAAAAAAAAAAAAAAAAAAAAAAGGGAAGGAAAAAAGAAAAGAGGAAAGAGAGGCAGGTAGAGCAGCTCACACCTGTAATTCTAGCACTAGAGAAGCTGAGGCAGATGGGTCACCCTGAGTTTGAGGGCAGCCTGGGCTACACAGTGAGACCTGAAAAAGAAAACAAGAAAAGCCCGGCATAGAGACAAACAGTTTTAATCCGAGCACCCAGGAGACAGAGACTGGCGGCTCTCTGTGAGATGGAGGCCAGCCTAGTCTACATATCAAGTTCCAGGTCAACTGGGGCTAAGGGAGATCTCAAAAAGACCAAAAAGAAAGAAAATGAGAAGAAAAGGAAAAGTTGAGACTACTAAGCATTCCAAGAAAACTATCTTTAGGATATAGGGCTTGACACTCACTTCTAGAGACTTCAGCTTTTAGGGGGCAGGTGAAGAAACCACCCACCTGCATAAGCCTAAGAAGGCCCAGCCAGAGGCACAATGCCAGTCTCGGAAGTGGGTGTGATGGAGGCAGCCGTGCCTACACCTGTATCTCTGTGTGACCTGGATTTCGCCCTTTCAGGTTACTCTTCTGCTGCTGGTTCCCCTGGATGCTGAGGGCGGAGATGCAGTCTTAGAGGCCCTGGCTACCCAACAGAAGAGACAAGAGTCCCTTCTAGCATCTCCTGACACAAAGAGCCCCCAGTCACCCTGAGTTAGAGATTCCCAGTAACATCTCCAGAATAGAGACCCCTGTTAGCCAGCCCTCGATTACTGAGGTCCCATTATTAACAGATCCCCCATGACAACCCTCCCAGATACAGACCCCATGTCACCCTGAAAGATTTCCCTGAGTAGCACCTTCCGTCTAGTCCCTGTCCCCTACTCCTCAGAACAGATCCCCAATAAACAGATTTCCACCTCACCTCAAGTGATGGTGACCCTCTCCGTAATGTTCCACAGGAAACATTCCTGAGTCACCCACCAGTGACTCAGAGTCCATGGATGAAGATCCCTCTCCATTCTCCCTAAACATAGGTCACACCTCCAGAGTAGCCAACCATGTCACTATCCATTTAACATCAGTCTCCTCAAGATGTTGTGACCTCAGGGTCAGCTTAAAGCCCTTACACTTTAATCCCTGTCAGAGATGCCCTCCATTCACAAAGCCCCTTGTTCTTACCCCTGAAGAAGAGATGCACTTAGCCAGTGCACTGTCACTCCCAATTACCGACACCAAAACAGTCCTGGAAGTGTGAATTACAGGACTCCAAGTCTTCCTGCCCTCTGCACCCTCGAGAAACCCCCAGTGCCTTGTATGAAGCCCACCCAACATGGCCCACAAACCCTGTGCTGGCCAAGGCTCCCAGAAAATTCTCTATTTTTTAAAAAAGTAGTGACTTCCCCCTTTCTGGGGGAACCCAAAATTTGGAGACCCCATTCTGGAACTCTGGGGAGCCCAAACTCCAGAGTATATATATGTCCCCAACTTTCCAAGTCCTAAAGTCCCTAGAAGACCCCCAAGTTTCTAAATCCCAGGACCCCCAAATCACAGAATCCCCCAAATCCCCAGGGAATCCCAAATTTAAAAATCTAATCCAAAACCCTCAGGAAACCCCAATCATGAGGTCCTGAGGAATGGGATGGAGACGCCTGCTGTCAGGACGTGCATTCCAGGATCCCAGGGCACCTCAAACCCTTTTCACAGGCACCAGGAGACCCCAAATAGGAAGTCCCATCTCTGGAACAGAATAGAGGACTTCAAAGCCCTCAGTCCACGGATCTACAAATCTCCAAAACCCCAAACTCTAAGAGGCCCAGTCCCAAGGGAATCCCCAAGCCCCAAAGCTTCCATCTCTAACATGTGGAGGGCTCCAGAGCCCTGACGGGACCCCAAATCTTGGGAGTCCCAAGTTCAATCTACCTTCCGGTTACAGGTCCAAGACACTAAATCAGATTTATTGGCCCCAAAGGACCTCACAGCACTTGGGCCAGATCAACAGCCTGAGGGAGAACCTGATGGCCCCGTGGGTCCAGAGCGGACCTGGGGCCCTGACCACCAAGGACAGCTCACGACTGCCCCTTCACTGCATGTTCCCAAACTCAGCATGACCCCTGTCCTCTTCAATAAAGACGTTTCTATGGCCTTCTCGTGTCGGGTCACTGGGGTATCGGAGCTGACCCTGTACCCGGGATGGGGGAGGAAAGCCATCAGTGTGGCCTCCGTGCGGCAGGGGCAGAGGACTGACGGCCAACCTAGGGGAAGTCTAAATCCCCCGCGTCTCTTCCACGCTGTTAGCCTCCGGGTCCGCACCGCTGTGTGTCTCTGTTCGGTTCTGGAATCCTGATTGGTGGGGACCAGACGAAGACCCACCCTTATTGGACTTTCATTGGCTAAGCGACCAGAGGCACAGCCTATCCCTGGGCGCCGATGAAGGGGTGGGCGGATGCGGGAGGAGAGGGTGATTGGCGGGAGGGCGGGCCCGTAAGTCCTCTGAGTGTGCCTATTGGAGTAAGACCTCCTGCGTCAGTAATATGGGGCGGAAGTGACTGGGACCGGGAGGATAGGGGTGTTGAATCTGGAGATTGGAGGATTGACTGGACGGTCAGTTTTGGGGGGTATCTGGGACTGTAGAGGTGAGTGTCCAAGAGAGCTGAAAGTGGGCATCTGGAGTTGCTCAGAGTGGGAGTTTTAGGGGGCTCAGATTGTGGGATCCTAAGACTCAGAGTAGGTGGGGGTCAGAGAGGCTCAGCGAGGGAGGGTCAAGCTCAGATCTGAGGGTGTTGGAGTGAAGGGGTGCTTAGCAAGGGAAGTCCGAGTCAGGAGATCCAAGGATGGTGGGAGTGGACAAGCCCGAGAAAGCTCAAATTAGGGGCACAGGGATGCTCACAGTGGGGGATTTGAAACGACTGAGGCGACGGGAAGGTCTTCAGGGCTCTGAGAGAACTGTGCTCACAGTTGCACGTCTGAAGTGGAATCCCCAAGGAAGGTGTTTCTTAAAGGAGTTCTAGGCGGTGTGTAGAGCTTTTGAGAATGGTTTCGTGTGTTGGGTCAGAGAACCTTCTATTAGGCTTGGAAGACAAATGCATGGTCTGGTGGGCCCTGGGTGGGCAGAGCTTGGAGGAGTGTACCGGCTGCTTACTCTGGGTGCTGAAAGCCTTGAGGGGTCAAGGTAGTTTTTGAGATGCTGAGGTCCCTGGCTTTAGAGACTGAAGTCCTTAGGAAGTCTGAGGTTAGATTCTAGCCCTTGATGGGATGGAATGCCAGATTGGATCAAGTGTGAAGATGGAAGCTTAATGACTTCAAGATGTCCACCCCTCCCTACAGGACCATACACAAGGAGTTGGTGTCGATGGAGGAGCAGGATGCCAGGGTCCCAGCATTGGAACCATTCAGAGTGGAACAGGTTGTCAGGCTCTGGGGTGTAGAGGAGGAAGGTGGGGACAGAAGGATGGAAAGCGGGGTGGGCTAGCAGGCTGACTCCTGAACCCACTGGTTGGGACTGACACCTCTCTCCTCAGAGCCCAGGCTTATGTCCAACCCCACCTCAGAGTGGTCAGGGCCCCATGACTTGAGGTCCTGCCTGTCTGAGGACATCCTGAGATCCTCTCCAGATGGTGAGGTTGCTCAGTGATGATACAGTCCCTGTGTTGGGCAGAGGGCCACATCTTGAGGGGAGTCTTTCCATTACAGGCACCACCTATAATCTACTATGTCCCTGATTTCATCTCCAAGGAAGAAGAGGAGTATTTGCTTCGACAGGTGACCCAGTGCCCTTCTAGTCTGTTTTTCTTCCTCTTCAACCCTCAGCCCCCACATGAGAGCCCTGAACCTTCTGTGAAAACCCAAGCAGAAAAGAAAGTACCATAACACACACACACACACACACACTCACTCTGTGTTCCTTTTTCAGGTATGAATAGAGCCTATCAGAATTAGCTTTCTCAGCCAAGTGTGGTGGCACACAACTATAATCCCAGTACTGGAGACTGAGGCAAGAGGATATTGAATTTTAGGTCAGTCTGGGCTACATAGTGAGATCCTGACTGAAAGAGAAAAAAAGAAAAGCTTTTATAGAGGCTTAGGAAAAACCAAACAAATTCTTAAGGATGTGCTTTCATACGTGTGTGTCACTGGTGATGGAATGGAGGGCTTTATGCATGCTAGTCAAGCACTCTGTGACTGAAGCATACTCCAAAGAGGTGGTTATTATGAAGCTCAGATTCCTGCACTGAGATAGCCCAAAGTGATCTTCAAAACAAGGATGTTACTGAGATCATATTCTTTGTATAAGAAGAGCCAAGTACAACCCCAGAGCTTTGGAACAAAGAAATGATGGTTCATACTCCCAAGCTGGGTGTGGTGACACATGCTTGTCCTCTCAGGTGGGTGCAGGAGGATTGGGAGTCAAGGTCATCCTTATATAGCGAGTTCAAAGCCAGCCTGGGATACCTGAGACCCTGTTTCCATAGCCTATATGTCTCCATAGCATTACAAGAGAATAATCCCATTAAAATGATCCATTTCCAGTTGTGAGGTTAGACTATCTGTCACCCCATTGGTTGCCAGGACTGACTCAGCTGATTGGGCTGGCTTTCAGGCGCCCTGTGCTTTCTCACTGCTTTACATGCATCCCTCCTGAGCTGCACCAACCACAGGAGAGAACAACCTTCCCTGACAGCAGAGGCGGCCCATTCTTTGGTCGAGGGTATATGAATGGCTGTGATCCCCCTGCCAGTACCTCTAAACAAGCTCTGATTGACCCATTTCTACCCCATGCGAAGGCCCTGTGTCGGCCTGAGTGGGAGAGTCTGGAAAACCCCATTCCCTACCTCCTACCTCCTAGGTTTTCAATGCCCCAAAGCCAAAGTGGACCCAGCTGTCTGGACGGAAGCTACAGAACTGGGGTGCGTGTACAGAACTGGGGTGCGTGTACAGAACTGGGGGTGCGTGTACAGAACTGCGGGCGTGGATGATTCCGGAGTGGGGGCCGGGCAGTACTCGGGTTCAGTGGTTTCAAAACATAGGGAGGGGCATGACCCTAAGGGTTCAAAGGATCCTAGGACCAGGATTCAGGGGTCAGTGGTGGTCCTGAGAGATTAGGCGTTTCCTGAGTAATTGGGAGTATCTCCAAGGCCCGAGTTTTCTAGAGAAAACCTTTGAAAGATCCAGTGGCAATCTCCAAAAGCTCAGGGGGTCGGGTGCTCCCAACCACTGGAATCATATTCTTAGTGGGGGCTCCAGGTGCCAAACCTCCTTGGTTAGGTGCCCTCAGGCCTCCATTGCACTCCCCAGGTGGGCTTCCCCATCCTCGGGGGATGGTCCCTGAGCGACTGCCTCCATGGCTGCAGCGCTATGTGGACAAAGTGTCTGACCTCAGCCTTTTTGGGGGTCTCCCAGCTAACCATGTCCTCGTGAACCAGTATCTGCCTGGAGAAGGCATCATGGTAACCACACACCCTAACCCTGCCTGCCATGGTGACTGTTTTCCCCAGCCCTCTGAGCCGTCATGAGGAAGGGTAGCCATTGTGTTTGCCCATTCTCACTGGGCAGCTACATACCCCACCTAAGCATTCACCTCCCTGTCCCAGCCTGGGGAACCCCACTTTGACCTAGAGGGTGGGGAGTAGGCTTCGTCGCTGGCCAGCTCTGGTGCCTGCTTCCTTCCCAGCCTCATGAGGACGGACCACTGTACTATCCGACTGTCAGCACCATCAGCCTGGGCTCCCACACTGTCCTTGATTTCTATGAGCCTCGACAGCCGGAAGATGATGGCCCTATAGAACAGGTGGGTCCTGAGACATTGTTGTGAGCATTTGGGGCCATTCTAACATCTGACGTGGCACATCCTCCAGGACAGTCTGATCCCACCTGCCTTCAGGCTATTCCTGACACCCAGACATGTTCCCTTGTCTCTGGTTGGATGCCCACACTTCCTCCTAGATATAGCCCACACCCACTGGATCTGCTTACAAGGTACTATAACTACTGCAACATCCACAAACACCCCAACACTTCTCTGTGCTGAGTAGATAGATGTCTGTAACACCCCACAGACCCCCCTTGAGCTCACATAGTATTCCAACATTCTTATTTAAAATTATTTATTTATTTTTGAGGCAGGATTTAAGTAGCCAATGCTGGCCTCACACTTGCCATCCTTCTGCCTCAGCCTAATTGGAATTACAAGTCTGCACCACTGTGTCTCTAACATATGGTCCTTTTTTTTTCTTTTAAATGTGTATGAGTACATATTGCCTGTATGTGTGTAAGTGCACCCGTGTATGTAAGTGCAGTGCCTGTGGAGGTCAGAAGAGGGCATCGGATCCTCTGGAACTGGAGTTACAGATGGTTGTTAGCCTCCATTTGGGTGCTGGGAATTGAACCAAGGTCCTCTGCAAGAGCAGCGAGTGCTCTTAACCCCTGAGTCATCTCTCCAGCCCCCTCCAACATACATTCTCAACATCCTCAAGGCACCCCAATGCGTTATTCACTCACAGGTGTCCCAGTGTGCTCAGTTGTTCTGACTATTCCCACTGCACAGGACATCCCAACACATGTCCTGCCGCTTCAGTCATGTGCCCTGCAGTGCAGGAGGCCTGGATGGTCTAGCCTGCCCCCGACTAGCATTGTCGATCTCGGATCTATCACTCCCATCCGGAGCCTGGGGATGCGTAGGCCTCTCCTGACCTCTGTACCCGGGCCTGGCATTCCCAGACTACCTTTGCACAAATGTCGTGGGGCCTGCCCCCTCTGAGAGCCCAGCTGCAGCTCCCACAGCTTCTAACTCTTTGATGGTGTCCTGCCTCCTCTCAAAGGACCTTGACTTCCTCCCTCCCTGGCTCCCCACAGGACTTCCCTCCTCAACAGTCCTGTCCCCAGAACCCGAAGATTCCCACTCCTCAGCCATCAAAAGCTTCCATCCCCGGAAGCAAAGGGACCCTTGCCCCTGGGAACCTGTGTTCCCTGACTGACTACTAAAGCCTGCTGACTTTTCTACCCCCTTCGAACCTCCTGATACCCGCTGACCATCCTCGGGCCCCACAGCCCCGGCCGCCGCCGCAGCCCATCACCTCGCTGCTGGTGGAACCGCGCAGCCTACTGGTGCTCCGGGGACCTGCGTACACGCGCCTCCTCCACGGCATCGCAGCCGCCCGCGTGGACGAGCTGGACGCCACCTCGCCGCCGCCCAACGCCGCCTCCTGCCGAGCCGCCCTGCCCGGGGCCCGCCTGGTGCGCGACACCCGCGTCTCGCTGACCATCCGCCGCGTGCCGCGCGTGCTGCGCGCCAGCCTCCTGCTCAGCAAGTGACCACCGGGCTCGGGCCTCGCTCAGATTCCCGGCCTCCTGCCTTGGGACTCTGGGGTAGAGGCAGCTGTCCTGGATTATTTATTTTCTCAGTAACTGGAAACCTTGGGAGAGGACACCATTCTAAATAAACCAAAAATATCTCCTTGGTTTTAGATTTTTATTAGGTTGAGACGATGGTTGGATTTCTTTCTCCCCTCCCCCATCCTATCGGTACTGTACCACTAAACTATATCCCCAACCACCACTTCCCCCCATCCCCACCTTTTTAAAAAACAATTTGAGGCAGGGCCTCCAAAAGTTACCCAGGCTGGCCTTGAACTTGATATCTTACTGCCGGGCTAACTGGCTTTTGCTACCAGGCCTAGCAGGTGCATGGATTTCTCAGCGTCACTGCTCCTGAGGTTTTAAACGACCTGGCTAGGCCCAGGCAGTCAGGCACACGGCACCTTAAGGCGAACAGAATCCTGGGTTCTCGAGGGAATGGGTGGGGTTTTCTCTCTGGAGATGGAATGTGGTGATCTTGGGAGGTTTAGGTATTGGTTCCCCAGGCACAGAAGGAGTTAAATGCCTCAGCCGTCACCTCAGCCGGGTATCACATTACTTAGGTCCAGGTTCCACTGGGAAGGGGTGGAGCCAGGCTGGCCCCTGGGCCTCACTGTAGCCTCTGGCCTGGGTGAATCCTGCCTAAGACGACCAAGGCACTCCACTGGCTACAACAGAAGCTCTTACTGGGCGTCCTCATGTGACTGTCCCCAGGCTCCCAATCATGGCTCTGTCCCCACCTCTCAGCCTTAGACTCCCCTCGGAGGCCCTCAACCATCCCCCCGGAGCTCCTAAGGAGCTGGACGTTGCTGGATGCACCATCTGCCCTGTGCCTGGAGAGGAGACAAACAGGTGGGGGCTGGGGCTTTGAAACTTGGTCCCAAGGGAGGGGGTAGTGGATGATGTGGCCCTGGTCGCATAGAGAGGTGGAGAAATAGCTGGGATGGGGTTCAGGTAGAGCTTATCTGGGGGCCCATCAACATCCTTCACCTCCAGGCCACAGCAGACCCAGGTCTCTCTGAACCCTCCTGAGTGCATCCAGGGTGGGCTGAAGGACACCGAGCCTACGGCCAGTTCTCCAAGACCGCCTGTGGCCTCTTCCCCTGAGCACCCAGATGTGAGCGAACATTGTGAGGTGAGCTGACCACCCCGCTGGTATCAGCCCCATTCCTTCTCTGTTCTCCAGAATCTGCCATCTGTCCTGTGATGACAAGATGATTCTAGGAAGGTGCTGGGCATCTGTGGAGGGAGGCACACTGCAGCTACTTCTTTGCCAATCAGTATAGAAGTGTTTCAACTATTACTATTGTTTATTATTTATTTTTTGCGTGCGCAGGTGCATATGCATGTAGAGACCAGGGGCTCATGTCTTGCCTTCCTCAGTCACTCTTTTTTTTTTTTTTCAAAACTTTTATATGTATGAGTATTTTGCCTGCATGTGTATAGAAGTGCACCTGTGTCTTGCAATGCCCATCAAAGTCAGAAGAGGGAGTCGGATGTCCTGGAACTGGAGTTAGCAATTGTTAGTTACCATGTGGATGCTGGGAACCCTGGGTCCTCTGCAAGAGCAGCCAGTGCTGTTAATCACCGAGCCATCCCTTCAACCCCCTCAAAATTGTTTAAAAAAAAAATTGTATGTGTGTGTGCTTGTATAAATTTAAGTGTACCATGTGTGTACAGGAGCCCTTGGAGCATCTGATCTGGAACTGGAGTTTCAGAAATTGTGAGCCACCATGTGGTCCCTTGCAAGTGCTCTTGACCACTGAACTATCTCTCCAGCCCCTCCATCTTTTTTTCCCCTTAGGCAGGGTTTCCCTGTAGCCTCAACTTAGCCTGACTAAAGGTGAGCACAATTACACCCAGATCCACCTTATTTTTTTCAAGTTTAAAAATAATTTCTATTTATTATTTTTATGTGTATGAGTATATTGCCTGCGTGCATGTAAGTGCACCATGTGCATGCAATGCCCACGGAGGTCAGAAGAGGGTGTCCGATCCCCAGGAACTGGAGTTACAGATGGTTGTTAGCTGCCGTGTGGATACTGGAGATTGAACCTGGGTCCCTCTGGAAGAGCAGCCAGTACCCTTAACTGCTGAGCCATCTCTCCAGCATCTTTCAGTGCACCTGGAGCTCACTGATTTGACGAGGCTGGCTGGCCAGTGAGCTATGGGAATCTGCCTGCCTAGGCCTCTCTGGTACCAGGATTACAGGCACTGCCACCATGCTTGCCTTTTGTGGGGGTGCTTGGGATCTGAACTCAGACCTTTATGTTTGCTTGAAATACTTTATTGACTGAGCCACCTCTCTAGCACGCAACCCCTTCCTCTTTTTGAGACAGGCTCTTACAGTGTAGGTAAGGCCTGGCCTGGAATCAATTCTGCCTCAGCCTCACCACATCACTACATCCAAGTTTGACATATTTCAGTATTTTACCTTGAAGGAAAGCAGAATTTCATCATCACTGGTTCTACTGGAGATCTATTCCTGTCTGAAGTATCCAGCTCCATCACCCCTCCCTGTCCAGACCCATCTACCCAGGTTTCTAGGATGCTTGAGAACCTGAAGACCTTGAATTTGATGTCTCCAGCCTCTAAGTATGAGGCCCCCAAATGAGAGTGCTGTCCCAGAGATGTGCATCTAGAAGGCAGAAGGCTACATAGGAGTAGAGGGATTGTCATGTTGACCCACTGGCCCTGATCTGGCCACCTGTATTCCCCAGCATCCTGTTTCTAGCCTGGAGGTATTGCAAGCCGAGCAGGACAACCTACATCTTTGCCTGTTGGGGCTGGGTCTCCAGCTACAGGACCTAGAACAGAGCCTTGGGCCTTGGACACTGGTACACAGCAGGATGGTCCAGATGCAGGTGTGCTGTGGGAAGCCAGGGTGTGGGAGGGTGGGCAGAGCCCTAGACATGGGTGTAAACTTCCTGGGATGGAAATTTCATTTACTACACATTCGGATCTCTAGGAAGGAGAAGGAAATAACTTCAGAATCTGGAGGTCTGATAGCCCAGTCACATGTGTAAGAGTGTCTAACTACATGTCCCAGGCCCTGCAGGCAGAGCTACGAGGTGCCGCCGAGCGTGTGGATGCATTGCTGGCATTTGGTGAGGGACTGGCACAGCGGAGTGGGCCCAGGTCCTGGGCATCTCTGGAGCAGGTCCTGAGGGCCCTTGGAACCCACCGAGACACCATCTTCCGAAGGCTCTGGCAGCTGCAGGCCCAGCTGGTCAGCTACAGCCTGGTATGACTTGCCCTGGTAGTTCCCAGACTCAGGCCCTAAACCCCGATCTCCCATGATATCTGTCCTCTGCTCCAGGTGCTTGAGAAGGCCAACCTCCTGGACCAGGACTTGGAAGTGGAGGGGGACTTGGACGGGACAGCACCTGGTGGGGCCTGGGGGCCTCGGGCACCCAGTAACCTCCCCACTCCCGCAGAGTTGGAATGGGACCCAGCGGGGGATGTTGGGGGTCTCGGGCCCTCAGGGCAAAAGATATCTCGGATACCAGGATCTCCTTGTGAGTTATGTGGCCACAGGGGACTTCAAGGCAGCGAACAGGGCCTTGAGGTGAGAGCAGACCCCCTCAAGGGTCTCCCATTTGGCTGGGCACCCACAGGGCACCTATCTGCCTTCTAACATGGTCTTTCTCTTTCAAGAAGACCTTGGTGACTCTGTCTCCCTCTATGTCTCTCTCTCTCTCTTTCTTTTTTTTTCTAGATTCTGAACTTTGTACACATGATCCTCCTGTCCGAGTATCTGGCATGAAGCCCCATGCCCAGCTACACCAACCATAGGTGTCCCCATGATTCTCTCGCTCCCTCTGTCTGTCTCTCCTTGTCTCCATGAACCCCTCCATCTGTTTCACGCCTTTCCATGTCTTGATCCTCACATTCTGCTCCTCTGTGCCACAGTCACAATCCTGACCCTTCTTTGAACATACCCACCTCGCTCCCATCTGGAAGCCCCCAGATGCAGGTCCAGCTCACCTCTCCTCTTTAGTCCAGTCTCCCTACATGTCATCTCTTCGAGAGGCTGCTCTGACCCCAACTAAGCATTTCCTACCACATTTCCTGACATACCACAGCTTGATATGATACATTTATTTGTTAATTTTATGTAAGTTCCATGGCGTCCAGAATCTTGCCTGTTTCTATCTTCCCTATGTCCCCAGTTCCTAGAACTGTACCTGGCATGTAATAGACACTCATTAAATATTTGTTGAGCGAATGAATAAATAACGTCTCTCCCTTCTTGGTTTCTTGGGTTCTGCTCCCCGCCCCATGTGTCTCCTCAGAATCTCAACTCTATAGTACTTCCGCTTTCCACGCTCTTCTGCAGTCCTGCTACCAGTTTTCCAAGAACCATATACCTCTCTCTCCCCACAGGACATGTTCACCTTGGGGCTCAGCCACCGGAAACATTTATCAGGTTACAGAAGGCGATCCCTGCCCCGGAAGCCTCAGGTGAGCTAGGATCGCTGGACGATATTGATGGCCAGTAACAGAGACCCAGCCATACTAACTGACACACACACAAGAGGAATGTCCTTTTCTCTCTGTATTGGAAAACGCCAGGCACCCCTGAATTTAGAACTTAAAACGTACCAGGGTTCCATCTCTCGGGCTTTTCTTCTCTAAGGTAGCAGCCCCAACTGCTCTAGTCCTTGACTCCTGGTTTACTCAACCTGACCTAATAGAAGTAGCCCAAGTCCCAGGCCTGACCTCACTGTCCATCTTGGGTCATGGACTGTACCTTGCACTAGTCATCAGAGTGCTTTGATTGACCAGGTCCAGGTCACATGTTCTGTCATGTGACCCTGAAGGTCTGAGTGAGAAGGCATGAAACCCTCTGCCTCTCCCCCTGAGTCAGTGTTTATCAGGGAAAGGGGGATGGGATGAATGAAGGACAGACACCGATATCCATCACTCTTAGATATAGTCCAAGTTCCTGTGGGGTGCCAGGAAAGGAGGAGAAATAAGACTAGCCCTGTAGGTCTGGAGTAGTAAAGGGAAGTCCTCACTAAGTGTCCCTTCCATCCATTCTGTTGCTGACTGTTGTCTATTTTCAGGACAAGAAGAGGCAGGAGTCTCCCAGTGTTCCTGATGTCATGCTGGAGGTGGATCATGGGTGAGACACTTGGAAGATGGGGCCGGGGGTGTGGGAAAAAAAGGGATCATGGTGGCAGCCCACCGTATATTTAACACCGCACGTCTCTCCTTAGGGTCCCTGCTGCTGCATCCAGGCGGCCCTTGACCATCTTTCTCCTTCTCCTCCTCTTCCTTCTGGTGGGTGCCACATTGCTGCTGCCCATGTCAGGGCCCCCCTGCTGTTCTCACGCCCGACTGACCAGGACACCCTACTTGGTGCTCAGTTATGTCAATGGTCTCCCTCCCATCTGAGTGAACAGCCCAAATGTAATAAATGGTTGCTGTCAAAAGATGCATGCAAATATTATATGTTTGAGGACTTTGAAACTGGGGTACAGGCCCAGTGTTCAGACAGCCCCTTCTAGACTTCTTTGTCTGGAGTGCAGAACACAGGACTGAATTAGTCCATCTTGGTTGGGGTTCACCGGGTCCTGATACAAAGATTTAAAGCTCAAGTGTTGAATTGGGGGGTGATCCTGGGAAGAGTGGCAGGAGAATGAAGACTTGATCCAGGGAGGGGAGAAAGCCATCACTGGGTGACTTAGTGAGCTGGTGGCTGCTACTGGTACTCAAGGTACCAAATGGCTGGGGATCCTGGGGAACCATGCAGAACACACTCGAAGTCGTCCCATTCCAGAGCAGAAGCTGCAGGATCTCTCTGCTAGTTTCCACACCTGACTGGTCAGGACTCTTCCCCAGCACCCCAAGCCTAGCCTTCCTGTAAGCACCTGTCTCTCAGGGGGGAAAAGTTCAGCTGGCAGTTGCTGCAGGATGCTAGAGCAGGTGTGAGGCAGGAGCAGGTGCTGTGGGTGAACGCCAACACCTGCGCTCACTTGAATCATTCAGGAGCTGTTCCCATAGTCTATATGAGGGGCCCAGGCTGGGCCATCACTAGCTCAGGGCAATGAGACACTACTTCTTGAGGGATTTTTTTTTTTTTTCTGCTAGGGTCTCAGTGTATAGCCCAGGCTAGTCTTGAACTCTCAGTCCTCTTGCCTCAGCCTCGAGAGGGTTAGGTTTATGAGCGTGTGCCACGAGTCCCCAGGTAAAGGTTTTCTGTCCTTTAGTCTTTGAGACAGGGTCTCTGTGTTGTCCCAGCTGGTCTGGAACTCGCTATATAGACCAGACTGGACTTGAACTCACAGAGATCTGCCTGTCTCTCTCCCATCCATCCCCTCCCTCAGTGCTGTGATTAAAGGTCTGGCCCAGGTATAGTTTTGGTTCTTTGGTACTAGAAATGAAATGCAGAGCTTGGCTCATGCTAGGCAAATACTCTACCACTGAGCTGTATCTCTAGCTCTCATTCCTGGGGGCTTAAAAAAAAAGATTTTAAAAATTGTTTATTATATTTAACACACACATGACACCCCCCCCAATACACACACACGGACACACACACACACACACACACAATTTCAGGTGCCCTTTGAAGCCAGAGGTGTCAGATACCCCTGGAGTTATCAGGCAGTTGTGAGCCTCCTGATGTAGATGCTGGGAACCAAACTTGGGTCTTCTGGAATTGCAGATGCTCTTAACTGCTGAGCTATCTCTCCAACCCCCATTTCTAAGGTTTTGATAATACCAAGCTGGAGTCTAGTCTCCTCCAATCTAAGGTGTAAGGAAGTGGGAACAGGACTGAAGAACAGCGGTAGAGCCCTGCACACTGTGTCCAGTATGCAACCCGAATCCATACTCACCTTTAATTCCCACAACCACCTGATAAGACCCTGCTCTAACCAGGTGTAAACAGGGGGAGTCAGGGCTGAGGCCACATGGGAGGAACAGATGAAAGTCCAGTCCTCACTTTCATGATAATGTGAACTTACCTGTCCTCACTCACTTTCATGATAATGTGAATTTACCTGTGTAACTGGGAAATCCAGGACTTCAGGCACAATGAGATCCGGGGGCTCAAATGATGTCTCTATCTCCCACTTTTTCCTGTTTTGTCTTTTGTTATAATGGAGACCAGAGTATCCTTCAACTATGTCCCCTCAGGCCTATGATCCACTAAGCTAGCAGCTAAGAGGATCACTCTTTTTTATAGTGGCGCCAGAGCTGAAGGCTGGGTCCTATGGCTTGGACCACATGTTCCACCTTCACTGGGAGCCACAGTCAGCTCTTAGAGAATCATGAAGACTAAACATGGGGAAGGGCTCGTCTCCAAAGGAAAGTGAAACTGTTACTAAAACTGGGGAAAAGGGGTGCTCAAGAGGTCTGTGAAGTGGATTCTGGGAGAGACTCCACATTCAGGGAAGTCAGAATGTAAACCAGCAGTTGGAGACTGCCAGAAAAACAATTCTATCACTATGGGCTTTCTTTCCAAGTATATTTATTTGTATGTTTGTGTATGTGTGCATGTGCCATGTGGAGGTCAGAGGACATCCTACAGTAGTCAGCTGTCTTCTAACATGCGGATCCTGACGACTGAACTCAGGTCATTGGGCTTGATGGCAAGTGCCTTTACATGGTGAGCCATTTTATCACCTGCCCCATTACTTTATTTTTTGAGACATGGTCTCTCTATGTTAGCCTAGGCTGGTCCCAAACTCGTCTTCCAAGTGCTGATCATAGTTGTGAATCACTCTAAGCAGATCTTAATTACCACCTGTCTGTACACTTCCTCCCTGAAAACAAGCTTTCCTTTTTCTCACCCTGTTTGGCAAATCTCCTTCTAACATCTGTGTGACTGTCTCCTTCCCACCTGACCCAGAAGGCCCATCCCCAGTGGGAACTCACTACCTGCAGCCCTGCCTGAAGGTCTCATTCTAGAGCTAACTAGAGCTTAGGTCCATGGAGCCAGGAGGAAGAGGTGGGACATGAGACTGGGGAAGGTAATGGACCTTGGACGAGTAGAACCTCATCGGCCACTTTCAGAACACTGGCTTTTGAGATGGCACTGGGGCAGGATTAACAGTCACTCTGGGGCTGGAAGTGCAGTTGAGTAGCAGGGCACTTGCTTAGCAAGCCCAAGGCCCTAGGCTCATTCCCTAGCCAACAACAAACTAGGTCCTGTCATGGGAACCCATACCTGGAAACTCAGAATTGAGAAGTGGAGACAGGAGGATTCATAGTTCAAGGCCAGCTTCAGCTACATGAGTAGCCATGAGTCCATGTCTCAAAACGACAGCAAATCCCCCAAACACCAGAGTCACCTTAGTGAACAAAACTAGTAGCTAAAGTCCCATGGTGAGGGCTAACGAAACCTGGGCAAAGTCCACATAGAAGCAGTGTTATAGTCTTGAGCTCTGGGGCACAGCAAGCCTCAGCTGGGACCCCACATTCCTCCCTGTTTTTCCCACCCAGACTTTAACCATACTGGGCCTCCTACATAGGAGCCTATGGGTGTTTGGCATGGTGGGGCATGCCTGTAAGTACAGCCGTTGGAGGCTGAGGCAGGATCCAACATTGAGGCCAGTCTAGGCTACACAGTAAGACCCTGACTCAAAAGAAACAAAGAGCAAAAAATCCTAACTACAGAAAATCCTTAAGTCCACTTACAAAGAAGGACACCCTCAAAATTATTCCTTTTATTCAACAATCATGGTGGGGGAGGACCCCTTAGAGCCATTCAGTAGGATTCTTGAGAAGTCTTTGGTGGTCAGCTGAGAAGAGATCTGTTACTCCTCCCTCAAAATCCTGGTTTGTCACAATGAATGCAGAAAACGTTTTCCAAAGGAGATTGTGGGTTTCTCACAGTTCTTCAGGGGATTTTATTAAACTTTCTTAACAAAAAGTCTGCTTTCCTCGGCTTTACAAACAGCGAAGGGCAGCCCCTCATAGAGCATAGAGTGGGGTGTATTCTTAGAAGTCACGAGAAGGGTCTCAGCTCCAATTCGTTGACAGGGGGAAGTGCGTCTGCGTTCTTCTGGACTTTGGGCATGCATATCACACCATACATGGCCTAGCCTGCCCTTCCACAGGCTGCCCTGAGCCCTCAAGGAAACAGGGAGTGTCTGACATGTTATGCATCCAGAATCAGCTATCTCTCGCAGTCCACTACGCGTCCAGGCCCACGTATCCAGGAAGGCTATTCCCCAAAGAGAGGAGGTAGTTTCTTGGGACATCTCCCCATCACATGAGTTCCCATTCCTTCCCAAACTGTCATGTGGGACTCCTTGAGCCACCGCGCGGGCTCTCCTGTCACTGTGCAACGGGTCAGGTCTCTCGTGTCCCTGTGCCCTCATGAGAATTCCTTAGATCATCACCATCGTCAAGCGAGGTGGGCGAGGAGGCCGCGTCGCCGGGCTGCTCAGGCTGGCCCCGCGGGCGCACGAAGGTACCCAGAGCCGTGGTGTGGCCGGAACGCAACAGCTGCAGTTGGCGTCGTCCCCGTCGGTACAGGTACTCGATGCGCAGCACGTCGGAGCGCGGAAGGCTGGCGTGCTGCCGGAACTCGGCTCGCACCCGCGCCTCGGCGCCCGGCTTTCCGCGCCCGGCGCGCAGCAGGTCGCGGTACAGGCTCAGAACTTGCTTCTGCAGCCGGCTGTGCCTGCTCATGGCCGCAAGGCCACCGGCACCCGCAACAAACCCGCCCAAAGGGCTGCCCCGGAGCTCAATCCAGAGAAGGCAGAGTGCAGGGAAACCGCCACTTCCGCCCCGCGCCCTCCGGAGGCTCCGCCTCCTGCCATCCGGTGCTGCCGCATCCGATTGGCTGGTGCTGCAGTTCCAGGTCATCAGGGCTCCTTTAAAGCGGCGGGGTCGCGGGCTCCCAGGACTTCCACAGGGGAATTTGTGTCCTTGAGAGGTCCTCAGTTCTGCGGACACTTGTTCCTGCTTTCTGGGAAGGGCTTAAGCTATCAAATTCAGGCCGTAGGTTGGAGTGAACAGTTAGTTCGGACTCCTGAGTCCTCGGAGGAGGGAGAGCTAGGGGTTCGAACCCGTGGGTCACCGAAGGGTGCGGGGACACCGAACGGAGAAGACTGGCACAAACATTTTTATACAATTTATTTTTAATTTTATGCTTATGAGTGTTTTGCGTGTATGTATGCATGCGCGCCACGTGCATACTGAAATGGAACATGCCCCTTTAGAACCTATTAGGACAGAGTGCAAGTGGGGACCTCTGGACAAGCCCAGAGCCCTCTGCCTTGTGTACAGCTATATTTCCACTCATGAATGAGCAAAGGCACTGGGACATGGTTCTCATTTTCATTTTATACATTTATTCATTTCATTTTATACGCATGTATTTATTATATACAGGTCCCAAAAAGGGGACTTGGGGTAGGAGGAGGTGTGTGTGTGTGTGTGTGTGTGTGTGTGTGCTGGGGCGAGCTGTGACATATTTTATCTCTCTCATCTATTCCTTAATCTTTAGTTTTTAATTAGGGTCTCACTATGTAACCCTGGCTGGCCTGGAATAACATTATGTAGACCAGGCTAGCCTCTGCCTCCTGAGTCCTGGGATTAAAGCCTGGCCTTTAATAGTCTATTTTTATTTTGTTTTTATTTGTGTATTTCATGTAATAATTGTTTACTGAATGAACTCTTTGTGCCAGGCACAATTCTGTATCCTTTACTGTTTTGATATTTGTTTTCTAAGAATATATGCTCTTAGGGCCTGGAGATGTAGCTCAGGTGGTAGAGTGCTTGCCTAGCATGCATGAAGTCGTGGGTTTGATCCCTTGTCCTGCATAAAACACACCTTTTATCCCAGCCTGACATATGTAGCCAAATCCTGACTCCAAAACAAAGGGTCTGATGTGGCCAGTGCTGTCACCTTGCACTAGAGTAGACATGTCATAGCAGATGTATCTTCTCTTTTGAACTGTTCTTGCTGGGACCATCTCTGCATTCCCAGGGTTCCTCTGGGGTTTAAATATCCATGCTTTTCTTCTCAAGTGGCCCTTGATAAGAACAACAGCTATGTCAAACAGGCTGAAGGTCTTTAACTTCCAGTGGACTCAAACCTGAAACATTATTCCACCCAGCAAAGGGTCCATCCATGACTTTTTAAAAATTTATTTATTGTTTTTTTATTGTGTATGAGTGTATTGTCTGCATATATATAAGTGCTCCCTTGTTGTGCAGTGCCCACAGAAGCCAGAAGAGGGCCTTGGACTTCATGGAACTGGAGTTAGTAAGGTTGTTAGCCTCCATGTGGGTGCTGGGAACCGAACCCAGGTTCTCTGGACGAGCAGTCAGTACTCTTGACCACTGAGCCATCTCTCCAGCCCCCCATCCATGGCTTTCTGATCATGGTCTCTCATCTTACCTTTGGGGAACTAGCCCTTATCTCTAAAGGTTTTCAAGGTGATACACTCCCTGATTTCAGCTATATGCACATGCCCTGTTTGATTTGGACAGTTGGCCAATCAGAGGTTCCTGTGATTGGTTTAGGGATGAGCAAATGGCCTTGGAACAACGAGGATCAGCCCTGAGACTTCTCAAACTATTGGGAAAGTACTCCCTTACTGCAGATTACCAAGTTATAGGTGATGAACTTCGAGTGGGGGAAGTAGGGGCTACCTCTGTCCCACAAACCACAAAGGTAGTTTGAGAATGAAGCTGTAGCTGTCTTCTTTTTTTAATTAATTATTTTACGTGTATGAGTGTGTTGCCTTCATGTGTGTGAGTGCACCCATATTGTGCAATGCCTGGTCAGAAGAGGGTGTCGGATCCTCTGGAATTGTAGTTACAGACAGTTGTCAGCTGCCATGTGGGTGCTCGGAATTGAACTTGAGTCTTCTGTAAGAACAACTAGTGCTCTTAACGGCTGAGCTATCTCTCCCAACCCCTAATTGTTTTTATTTTATATGTAAGAGTGTTAAATGATTATACTTAGACTGTTCATGAAACAGAAGTAAACTTTTATCAAGTTAAAGCCATGAAAATTTTTTTGAAGATAGGATATATGGCTGAGGCTGGCCTTGAACCCCTGATCTTCCTTCCACTTCCCAATGGCTGAGATTACAGGCATGCACCACCATACCTGGCTTAAACTATGTAAAATTTGAGCTTTGGTTCCAGCATTTGGGCCAAGAGCCTATCTAATACAGAAATTACGCAGAAAAAGGAGAAAGCCGGGATGATGGAAAGAAACAAGTCCTAGTGATATTTGAGTTCCGGGATCCAGCTGTGCTTGAAATCCTCTACAGAGAAGTAAAAGTAGATAAATTCCATTTGGGGGGGGGTTGGAGGCATATTTCTGTCATAGGACACTTATATGGAGCCCTGGGTTCAACCCTCAGAGCCTCCCCCAATTGGCTTGGGTTTTGTATTTAAAACAATTGGCTCCATTTTGTTTTACTTAAACTGCAGATGCTGGCTGATTCAGTCATGGTTCAGGAAACATCCTGTGATAAATAATAGAAAACTTTCTCCCATCAGGGAATCCTTCTCACCAGGGTGTAACATCCAAGGTGAAAACAACTGCAGTGGGCTTTAGACATGTGTGTGGCCATGATGAAGCCAGAGTCACATGCATAGTGAACAGGGTTAGCAGGGAGGGCCAGAGTCCCCATCACAGTTCATTCACAGATCTGTGCCGCAGAAGATGGCAGAGCTGAGTGTTTGACTTCAAAGGTCCCTTTCCAACCCCATTGCCTTCTGCCCTCCATCAAGCTGGCTTCCCATCATTCTTACCTCTACACCTTCCTAATTGCACTTCCCTCTCCCCTGGATCCCCATCCTGTAACTCTCTCCACTTAGTCCACCTGTGCCGGGGATTCTTCCTCGACCCTTACCAGGGGAGGGAGCTCTTCCTGTCAATATAACTGCCTTTAATGTAACCCAGTCCCAGCCAGAGCACCCACAGTAAAGCCCATGCTCCAAGGATCTTAGCCCCCTGACAGGCAGTGACGGTATCCCAGACGCCAAGGGTGCTGGTCATGGGTACAACATCCTGTAGACATAGCCTAAGGAAGGTATTGTGTGTCTTTCCCGGGGAGTCCTAAACAACTGTCTATTCACTCCAAAGCCAGGGTACCAGCAACAGACCAAAGAGTTCCACCCAAGTCTAGTGAACCAGTGAATTAATATGGGTTACTTGCAAAAGTAAGGGGCTACTTACCGGCACATGGATGACTCAAGGCAGCTGCACCGTCAGAAAGCCCACCCCAGCATGGGCGACAGCTCATGACGGCTGCATCCCTGGAGCTCCCTGCCAAGCTTGCAGGCAGCCCTGTGGGAGAATCTCTTCTTAGCTTATATAACCTTGCAGAAGGGCTTTGCGAATCTTAGACTTTCCATTAAGCTTTCTGAACCTTGTAAATTTCCTTAACTCCCTGAGTCTTGGGAATCTCCTTTGCAAGGAAGAATGCTTCAGTTGAGAGGAGACAGCTATACAACAACGGAAAGGCTTGAGATGATAGAGCCCAGGAAGTGCCCAGAGAGGCCATTTGGAGCCTGCAGAGTTCACACAGTTTGGGAACCTTGACCATCTGGATAAGTGTCATGGGTAGCTGCTGCTAAAGCAGTTGTTCACACTGGGACAGTTGCAGGTGGTAGGGATTGGGCTAGGACCTAGTATCCAGCAGCAGGTCACATGAGCCAACATTACCACTGAAGGCCCCACAGAGCCTCTGTTAGCTGGTGTCAGAAGGTTGAAGGCACTAATGGGTAAGTCTGCCCTGACTCCAGCCATTGAGATTTGGTCCACAGGCTGTGTGTACCACTATAAGGTGGTCCTCCAATTCGTCCATGCCTGGCCCTCTGAACAGCTTTCAGGTCAGCCCCAGAGCATACCATCCACCTGCAGAGGAAAAAGCCAAGACTGGGGTTGAATAACTTAAAGCTTGCTACGCCACATAGATCCGTCCTCTTACCCCCACTACTGTACCCCAAACGAGCCATAGGGGCTGGGGCTTTGGAGTACTTTATCTGTGTATAAAATCAAAGAATAAGAGTACCCCCCTCAGGGGCTGGAGAGATGGCTCAGCAGTTAAGGGCACTGACTGCTCTTACACAGGACCTGGGTTGGATTCCCAACACCTATATGGTGGCTAACAACTGTCCCTAACTCTGGTTCCAGGGTATCTGATGCCCTCTTCTGGTTTCTGTGGGCATTCCATGACATGGGTGCACTTACATAAATGCAGGCAAAACACTCATACGTATAAAATAAAAATAAAATTTAAGAATAAAAAAAGAGAACCCACTTCAAAAGGTTGTTAGGAGAATTTCATTGTTTTGAGATGGGATTTTACTTTGTAGTCCAGGCTAGCCTGGAACTCACTATGTAGGCCAGGCTGGTGATTCCCCTATCCCCACTGAGATTACAGGTCTTAGCCACCATGCCTGGCTCAGTACTGGGTATTTGTAAGTAGTTTATGATCCCAGCCATGATCAGTCAAATGCTGATCAACTCACATATGAATGAAGAAGTTGGTTGGGACAAGACACTGGGAGCTGGTTCTTTCCACTATGTGGGTTCTGGAGATGGAACTCAGGTCACCAGGCTTGGCAGCAAGCACGTTTACCCACTGAGCCATGTCATACACACAAATCTTGAATGACTGATTCTCTTCAATCCTATATGATACATATACAATACAAATAATAACTACTCTGTCTTTAATTTTTGTCGGTGCTGGTGAGATTAAATCCAGGGCCCATTAGGCATGTTAAGTAAGTGCTCTACCTCTGAGCCACGTCCCCAACCTCTGGTACTACTCAGCCACTGCTATGTCACAGGACGCTAATATCGTATTATATCCTTGGGTCATTTTATAGACTCTGGGGGACAGACATACCCATTTAACATATAGAGAAAACCGAGATGCTTCCAAGAGACATGCAGGGGCTTGGTGGCACAACGAGCACTTAGCATGAGCAGGACAACCCAGCAATCCGGGGAGGTTGAGGAGTACACTAAGTGTCCTGGCCCCATTGTAGGTCTTACCGAAACTGGGGTGGGGGTTCCACAGTCACTCAAGCATCCCCCAACTTCTGCTTCTGCGTAGGCTGCACCAGCACCCGAGGGTGCATTCCACTCCCACCCCAGCCGGGCAGCGAGGTCCAAGGTACCAGACTGCACCCAGCGGTCGATATCCGCCCACACGCTACTAGCTGCTATCAGTCTCAGTCACGCTGGTGGGGCCACTCAGCAAGCCCTGTCACACGTGCAGACTCACAGTAGTGGCTGCCACCTGCGCGGTTCACTTATGGTCTGGGAGCGCGCTCTGCATCTCTGGGCTTGCAGCTCGGGTACAGCAGGCATCACAAGGCTGGGACCAAGAGCGTCGCACGGGGTCACAGACTAGGGAGGCGCAGACACCAAGAGAGGTTGGAGGCACATAGCGCCGGACAGATCAACGGGAGTTGCTTGGCGGGATACCTATGGGTGGATAGGAAGGACGAAGGCAGAAAATGCGAGGGAGAGGCACGCTGGGTACCGGGGAGAGACCAAGCACAGAGGATGGAGAGGGTAGACGGGTGCAGTGAAGGACACCCGCGGGGAAGTGCTGGGGAGTCACGGTAGAAGAGAGACAAGCACAAAAGACAGATTTTCATTAACTAAGTAATTTAAGTTTTTGAGATGGGGGGTCTCACTATGTAGTCCTGGCTAGCCTGGAAGTCACTAAGTAGACCAGGCTGATCTTAAACTTGCTGCCATTCCTCTGCCTCTGTTCCCTGGTGCTGGGATTACAAGTGTGTGCCTCCCCACTTTGCCTAGAAAGTTCTGCTCCTCCAGGTCTGGCCACGCCAAATCTGGTCCTCACTCTGGAGACAGGGGCCTCACTGTGAAGCCTAAGTGGGCCTCAAACTTGGGATCTTCCTGTCCCAACCTCCCAAGAGCTGAGATTTTACAGGTAGGTGTCACACCTGGCTCCTGGTCCTGGCTCTGCAGCGCCCCCTGCCGGTTACACCTGGGGAAGTTTCTCCAGCAGTCCGATGTTTGCACACTGGCTGATGCTTTTCTGATCCCCCCTCCTCCGACTGATCCACTCAGGACGGAAGTCAGGCAACAGGTGTACCTATGTCCAGGACCAGATGGGTAGCAGTGGTGGCCAGAGTTTGACAAATAATGTGGTGAACCTCGTAATGATGGCCAACATTGCCCAGACCGGAGTTGATGAATGTGGGTGGGTCCAGCGATCCCCAGTGCAAATCTGTGGCAAATGCTGCCCACGCAGCTGGGCGACACCTATACTAGACAGTCCTGCAGATCAGGTGGCAGCTGGCAGCTCCATCTGCTCTTCCAGGTCTTAGGTAAGGAACATAAGGCTGCTGGGGCCTCAGAGTCCACACAATCAGGGTCCTTAGGACCTCAGGAGTGTCAAACGTGCCAGACTGTCTTCTAGGTGAGCAAGAAGCTAAAGTCTGTGTCCAGGAATAGCTGGAAGCCCTGAGACAAGCCCAGACAAGCACTGGCTGCTCTTGCAGAAGACTCGGGCTTAGTTCCCAGCACCCACATGGCAGCTAACAACCGTCCATAACTCCAGTGCCAAGGGATCTGACTCCCTTTTTTGACCTTCATGGGCATAACATGATATGGATGTACTTACATACATTAATACACTCATACACATAAAAGTTTTTAAATTAACTTTTTTTAAAAAATAAGAAACTGGGTATGGTTGTACACACCTTTAATACCAGCACTTGGGAGGCCAAGGCAGGTGAATCTCTGTGAGTTTGAGCCTGCTCTACATAGACAGTTCCAGGTCCCCTGAGACTACAGGGACCCTGTCTCAAAAAGGAAAAAAAAGAAGAAAGAAAGAAAGAAAGAAAGAAATTTTAAAAACCTCCATAACAATAATAATAGAAAAAGCTGGGCATGGTAGCACAAGCCTTTAATCCCAGGGCTCAGGAGGCAGAGGAAGGCAGAACTCTGTGAACTCGAGGCCAGCCTGGTCTAAATAGTGAGTTCCAGGCCAGCCAAAGCTAGTCAGTGAGACCCTGTCTCAAAACATTAGAAATCAAAAGAAATGATTGTGGAACTTGGTGCAAAGTGCTTATCCAGCACATGAGAGGCTCTGAGTTCACTCCTCAGCACCGGGGGGCAGGAGTGGGGGGCGGGGGGGAGATGGGGAGAGGATGAGGGAGATGGATAGACTGAGAGATTAAAGCTGGGTGTAATGACTCGTGCACGAAATTGCTCCTGAGCCTGGGGCAGGAGAGTGGAGTTTCTTGGGAAACACCAAGAGACCCAATCTTAATTGGAAAAAGAAAAAAAGAAAAAAAAATAGACATTAGAGGTTGGTTAATGGAGACAGTCATTAGGGATCATAAGAAGATTCAGTGGGAATTTGGCCGTAGGCTCCCTGGAAGTCATGAAGGCTTCAGTGAGGGATCAATGTGGACTAATTGGATGGGCTGACCTACTGAGAGGTCAGTGGGAGTTCAGTGAAGGGTGACAAGAGAACAGTTCAAGTGAGTGGGAGTCGGTGGGGAAGGAAGGAGAGGGCCAAGAAGATGACGATGTCCGTGAATCACGGAGGGTCAAGGTGAGTGAGGGTCTCTGGGTGGCAATGACGGTGATGGGGTCAGGAGGTGTGTCAGTGAATTAACGGAAAACTCATCGGGCAGGGGGATGGGTCAAAGCCAGGCTCAGTTAGAGAATCTCAATGCTTAGGAGCCCGAGGCAGGAAGATTTGGAGTTAGAGGCCAATCTGGGCTATACAATGAATTCTATACCAGCCTGGGCTATATAGTCTGTTTCAAAGCAACAAAAGCGAATAATAAAGGCAGGTTCAGCCAGTTATCCCAAAACTCAAATGGAAAGAAGTAATAATGGAAAGCAGGAAGTTAGTTACACTTTAATGAGGGTCACTGATTAAAAAGGGAACCAGCCCCTCAGCCTGGTATCAGGGCTACTGACCAGACACCCAGACGCGGTAGGGAAGAGACAGAGAAGCAGGGTGAGGGGACAAGAAACATGCACAGGTTGGCGCTGGTCAACCTGTGGACTCTTGGATCATTATTTTAGGACTCGTCAGGCCTGGCCTTGTCCATGATAATTGCTGTTGCCTTGGGGTTAGCCTCGACTCTTGTCATAGGGTATCTATCCATCAGATCTGTTGCTTTGGGAACCCAAGAGGATTACAGGACAGGATGACACAGAGCAAAAGAGAGACAAAGTGGAGATAGAGATGCTAAGCTTTCATCCTGTTTCAGTTAACCATCAGGCATCTGTAGGCCCAAGTGAAGAGTCAGTGCTTTTAGCAAAAGCAGGCTCCATTCTCCCAGGGCTGGGCTGTGTAGCTCGGTGGTAGAGTGCTTGCCTGGGGGTTCCATTACCAGCATTTTCCCCTCAAAAAAAAAAAAAAGTCTGTTTTACACGTATCTTTTTTGAGACAAAGTCTTAAGCAGCCTAGGCTGGCCTCAAACTCACTAGATAACCGAGGTCCGTTTTGAACTCTTGATCCTCTTGCCTCTACCTCCCAAGTGCTGGAATTAAAGATATGCATCACTTTGTCTAGCTCTGGCCTGTAGACTAGCCTGAAACTTGGGGTAATCCACCAACCCCTGCATTCTGACTGTTGAGAGAGATTTACAAGTGTGTGGCACCATGCCCACGTGGGGGAGGCTAGAGAGATGACTCAGCAGTTAAGAGCACTGGCTGCTCTTCCAGAAGACCTAGCTGGGTTCGGATCCCAGCACCCACACACAGCTAACAATCTGTGGAAGCTCCGCAGAAGCCTTAGTACTTACCAGTCCAGCCGCTGAGACATCCTGCGCACAAGGCTGAGGGCTGGACAGAGGTGTCTGTCCAGAATGCGGCATCGATGTAGGAAGCCGGGCAGAGAGTGCTGGACAAAGTGCACAGAGGCCTTCCAGTAACAGGTGGTCAGGCCGGCAGCCATAGGAAGAAGCACAGAGGTAGCTATAGAGCCCTGGAGCCGAGTGGTTAGTTCAAGAGGCTGGGCATGCAAACTCTAGAGGACAAAATGAGAGCATCTGGGGTCCCGGGACCGGGGGAGAGACTTCAAGGAGACTTGATGGTGGTGATCAACCTCGCTGCAGAGGAAGAGGGTGAATGGTGAGGTGGTGCTGGGGGGAGGGTGTGACTGGAGGAGATGAGGACAAGCATAAAGAGAGAGGAGAGGTGGGTGTGATGATGCCAGCCTGTAGTCCCAGCTACTCTGGAGGCTGAGGTAGGAGGGTCACAAGTTCCGGGTCTATGTGGACTGCACAGTAAGCTCAAGGCCAGCGTGGAGAATGCAGTGAGACTCTGTCTCAATATTTTATTAAAAATATTATTTATTATTTTTACTTATTTCTTGTCTTTGTTTTTGCTCAGATGTTATTGATTCGGATTATACTGGTCAAATTCTCATTATGGTTTATTCTCAGCCACTCCAAGAAATTCCAGCTTTAACTTAATTTGCACAATTGGTTTATCATTCACTTTGGTGGGATCAAACATTAGTTTGTGGGGCTGGAGAGATGGCTGAGTGGTTAAGAGCACTGGCTGCTCTTGCAGAGGAACCAGGTTCAAATCCCAGCACTCACATGGTGGCTAACAACCATCTATAACTCCAATTCCAGGAGAATCCAATGCCCTCTTCTGACCTCCTTTAGCGCTGTGCACATGACACGGGTGCACTTACAAACATGCAGACAATACACTCATACACATAAAATAAAAATACATTAAAAAAATTAAAAGTGCCGTGTGTTGGCGCTTTTAATCCCAGCACTAGGGAGGCAGAGGCAGGTGGATCTCATTGAGGTTGACACTAGCTGGTCTACATAGCCATTTCCAGGCCAGCTGGGGCTACAGAGAAATTCTGTCTCAAAAAAAAAACTAGAGCTAGGGATGTATGCTAGTTAGTAGTATGCTTGCTTAGCGTACACACAGCCCTGGGTTCCATCCCCAGCAATTTGATGTGATGGCCCCATGCCTGTAATCCCCGAACTCAGGAGGTAGAAAAAGGAGATGTTCAAGGTCATTCTTAGCTGCATAGCAAGTCAAAGACCAAGTCTAGATCACATGAGACCATGCTCCAAAGTAAATCAATAAATAAGGGCTGGGATACAGTTTAGCTGCAAGGGTGCTTGGCTAGCATGCACAGAGCCCTGAGTTCAAATCCTAGGATCACACAAAGTTGAGCTGATGAGAGGAAAAGTCCCACTCCCAGGACCATACAAAAGTCAGAGGATGGGAAGTACATTCACACAAAGACCCAGAAGGATGCTGGGAGGGAGGTACTGCCATCTGGGTGACCAGAGCAGTGGTGTACAGGGATGGGAAGAATCCGTCAGCACGGGGAGCAGTCTGACTTGGGCCTACCTAAGATGATTCAGACATCCAGACAGGCCACAGGGCAGAGGTCTGAGCGTGATTGTCGAGAGATGGCTTCTTTAGATTAGGCAAGCTAGGGACTTCCCCCCGGCTGACCAGCTCCCCCTTACCTCCTCATTGCAGCATTATAGTGGCAATTGGAAGTTTGTCCCCTCATCCCAGCCTTGACTGAAGGGTTAGCTGGTCGGTGAATCAAGGACGGCTTCCACCGCCACCCGTCTATGGGGAACCTGAACTCTGGTAGTGACCCTTTGTCTTTCTCCAATCTTCTGGATAATATCTCCTTTGGGGGCAACTAGCTATTCTTTTTCAAAATATTTATTTTGCTGGGCCTCGGGGAGACCCTGTCTCAAAAAAGACGAAAAATAATTTATTATTTTTAATTATGTGTACGTGGGTCTGTGCCCAGGAGTGCAGGTACACACAGAGGCACTGGAGTCACAGGCAGCTGTGAGCTCAGTTGTGGGTTTGGGGATTTGAACTCCAGTCCTCTGTAAGAGCAGAGAGCATCTTTAACCACTGAGCCATTTCTCCAGGCCCTTGGACTTCCCGGTATTTTAAGACATGGTCTCCCGGTAGCCCCAGGTGGGCTGGAACCCTCTATGTACACTAGGCTGGCCCTGATCTCACAAAGATCCTCCTGCTGAGATTACAGCAGGTGCCACCAATGCCTGGCACCCCTCCCATTTTTTTTCATGGCACAGGAAATAAAATACAATGTCTTGTTCTTCGTGAGACCTAACACTGAGTTCCACCACCAGCCTTGATCTTTTAATTTTTATTTTTAATTTGAAGATACTGGGGATTAAAGACAGGGCCTTGGACATACTACTGGGCTACAACCCTGGCTTATTTTTTCAGCAGAGTCTTGCTATATAGCTGAGGCTTGCCCAGAAATCCTGATCCCCTTGCCTCCACCTCCAGGGCATTGGGATGACTGGTTTTTACCGTCTCTCCTCCCCAGGCTTATTTTCAGCAAAGGAACTGAGGCGATTTCACACAAGAATACTCCAGGTAGGGATACCCAAAGTCTCCAAAAACAGCCAATCAGATTAGTCTTCCGTCCTCAGCGCCACTATAATTGGACAGCCAAGCCTATGGAAGTAACCAATGGGAAGAGGGTATTAGGCTTTGATGGATGAGGGTTGTTCAGGTTGAGGTTTTGCTGTTACCACAGGAGGAGACTCAGCTAGGTGATGAAGCTAACCGGAACCCGCGGGGAGAGCGGCCAAGACCCAGAGAGCAGCAGATTTCTCTCAGCTGCAACGGAAAGTCCTCGATACTGAAGCCTGAAGAAAGAAATACCACTTGGATCTTTGAACTTAGGTGTGCTCCAGAGCCTTTTTTCTTTCTCTCCTGAATTTCAGTTGGGATTCTGATATTGCTATTAAGGTTCTTAAAGCGCCGAGCATGGTTGCACACGGCTTTAGTCCCAGCATTCAGGAGGCAGAGGCAGGTGGATCTTTTGTAAGATCGAGGCCAGCCTGGTCTACATCGAGAGTTCCAGGCCAGCTGGGGTTACAGGGAGACGCTGTCTCAAAAAGACAGAACAAAAAGATTCTAGAAGCACCAGGTGGTCATATGCCTGTCATCCCCGAGTGGGGAGGAGCGGCTACCTGCAGTGCGTCCCCGTCACCCCACGACTGACATAGCTGATTGGTTGGTCAGGGCTGGATGGAAAATGTGTATGGAGATCACCACTCTGGTAAAGGGCAAGTCAGGGTCTGTTCAGAAGCATTTGACCCTAGAGGCGAAAAAGGCCTGGGGAGGGAGCAGAGGACACTTGACACACACAGAAAGCTAAATGGGGTGGTGAGATGGCTCAGCTGGTAAAGGTGATTGTCACCATGCCTGACAAACTGAATTTGAACCCCTACCCCCACCTCCACCCCTTGACCTGCTTCTAACAGGCTTCTAACTTATGAAACTAGACTCTAACTTCTAACTTATAAAATCCTAACTTATAAAATATTATGGGTTTACAATATGACTACTTATGAGCTAATTATCTGTAACATGCACTTCATAGTTATGAAACTATGGGCTTACATTGTTACAACTTACAAACTTATAGAACTATGGGTTTACAACCTATAGCACGTGCTTCTTACATTTATAACACTATGGATGTCTATTATACGCTTATAAAACTATGGGCTTACATCATTACAAATTATGAACTAATTATTTAATACATGCTCCTTACACAGCGCTGCATAGTAGTGAGACCATGTCTCAAAACAAACAAATGAAACAAAAACCAACCAAACGAAACCTCCCAGGTAATTGACTTAAAAATTTTTTATTTTGTAAGATTATTTTGCCTGCATATGTAAAAATGCACCACATGTATGCAGTGCTTTCAGAGGTCGGAAGGGGGCGTGAGATCTCTTAGAATTGGAGTTAGAGATGGTTGTTAGCCTCCATGTGGGTGTTGGGAACTGAATCTGGGTACTCTGCAAGAGCAAGCAGTACACTTAACTGCCGAGCCATCTCTCTAGCAGTAATTGTTCTTATCTGGTAGTTTTGTTTTTAATTTTTAATATTTTTTTTCCCTCAGTTGTAGGGATGAGCTTAGGGGTTTGTGTATGCCAGGCAAGCGCTCTACCACTGAGCTGCGCTGAGCTGTACCCTTCTCCCCCCGCAGGAATGAGCACACAGAGAAGGGGTCCTCAAGCTCAGCCTTGCATCAGAATCTTCTGGAAAGCTTGTTAAAACTTAGATTGTAGAGATGGCTCACTGGATAAAGTGCTTGCTGTGCAAGCATAAAGATCAAAGTTTGAATTCCCGCATAAAAAGGTAGGTGTGGTAGTCATGTCAGTTGTCCCAGTGTGATGGGAAGCAGAGACAGGAGACTCTCTGGAAGTTAGTGGGTCGTCTAGCCTGGAGTACGCAGCTGTGAACTACAGAGAGACTCTGTCTCAAATAAAGAGGAAGGTGAGGACCGACACCTGAGGCTGCCCTCTGACATCCACACTCCTGCCATGGTATGTTGGAGAGCTTTAGTGTCAACTTGACAATCCTGGGTAGAGGGATCCTCAATTGGGGAATTGCCTCCATTGGACTGGCCTGTGGTCATGGCTATTGTTGAGTGCTGTGGAAGGGCCCAGCCCACTGTGGGTGGTGCCACCCCTGGGCAGGTTGTTGTGTGTTGTATAAGAAAGCAGGCTGAGCATGGGTCAGGGGAGCAAGCCAGGAAGCCCCGTTCCTCTATGGCCTGTGCTTCAGCTCCTGCCTCCAGGTTTCTGCCCTGAGCTCCTACCTTGGATTCCTTCAGTGATGAACTGACCTGGGAGATGTGAGCCAAATAAACCCGTTCCTCCCCAAGCTGGTATTGGTCAGAGTGTTTTGTCACAGCTATTGAAGGCAGGCTAAGAAATCTGGTATCTATGCTTACACTCATGCACATGAATTCCGACTCTCTCTCTCTCTCTCTCTCAACATAGGTAGGTGGCTGAGCTTTTGAGTCTGTATATCTAAGGCAGGCAAAAGCTCGCTCCCTCCCCCTGTTCCTATGCTGGGGATTGAACTCGGGTCTACAACCTCAGCCCAAAGACTGCAATATTTGTGGGGTTTTTGTTGTTGTGGGTTTGTGTGCTTTTTTGTTGTTTTGTGTTTTTTGAGATAAGACCTTACATTTTCCACGTAGCCCAGATTGACCTCAAACTCAAAATCCTCTTAATTCTACCTCTCAAGTGCTGAGATTACAGACATGAATCACCATGCCCTGCAAAGGGCTTGTGTGTGTGTGTGTGTGTCTGTGTATGTGCTGGGATGTGAGGATGGAACTTAAGAGCCTCATGCATCATCCAGGCAACCCTCTACCACAGGGCTCTATTCTCCCTCCTTGAGTTTTAAGTTTGCTTTCGCTTTTAACAGGTCCCAAATGATGCTCTTGGGACCCCTTTGAGGAGGACTGCCTGTTTAAAATAGCATCTAACACAGGGTGAGTGCTCGGTAAGTGCTCAGTGAGAAACGAAATGAAATCTGTTTTCCCTGTTGAGAATGTGTGTGGGGCTCCGTCTTCTGTGCCGTCTCCAGTGTGGGCCGGCACTCAGGAGATCCTCAATCAAACTTAGATAAGTAAAAACCAGTCCCATGTCTCCTGTTCCAACCCCCTTCCCGCCCCCCTGTGCTGACTCTGGACACCCTTGGGTGGAAGGCTCACAGGCAGAAGCTGGGTGTCTGCCAAGGTGCTACAATTGTGCAGGCTGTTTGGCAGGCAGCTGCGGGCTGACGAGCAGCTTTGGAACATTCTGCAGTCTGGAGAGTGAGGCTCACTTTGGCCATGCAGTTCTCGCAGGAACTTCAGCAGCCTCCCCTGGCTCCCTCAAGAGCCTGCAGCCCCGGTCCATGCTGTGTGCACCTGTGCGCTCCGTGGTGCGCCATGATCCTGTGTAGCACAGGACTTGGACCTCGGCAGCTGCAAGTCATTGGCTCCTTCCTCACTGAAGTTGCTGCAGAGGCCACATAGGAAGTCGCAGTGGGCCACAAGCAGTACGGTCCTTGGGTGGCCGTCCCTGGTGAACGGCAGCTGTGAGCCTCCCAGACAACAAAGGTGCCCTGCTCCTGATCAGCCGGAAGAATAGGCAGTGGGATTGGCCTTCTGTCTGCGGGAGAAGGTCAGGATCTGAGGAAAGCCGGGGAGGGAGAGGCAGGTGAGGTTACCCCGAGTACCACAGAAGGAGACTGGGGGGATGAGTTAAAGACTGATAAGAAGGAATGGGTCTACCGCAGAGATGATGGGGGAGTGGACAGGAGGAAGGAAAGGCCGGGCGTCAGGGCTGTACTTGGTATGCATACTGAGGAGCAGGAAGCGGTACAATGTAGGAGGAAAGTGTGGGGACCTGGGGCAGAGCAGAGTGGGTGCTGGACGTGACCCTAGAGAGGGCTTTTTTGTTTTTTCCTTTTTGCATTTGTGTGTGTACGTGTGTGTGGTATGCAGGCATGTTTGCATGGGTGGAGGCACACACACATGTGGGTGTGTTTTGTAGCAATTCCCTCCAAGATAAAACCTTCCATCTTGGAGGGAAGCTCATTAAGACATGGGATGGGGGCGGGAGAGGTGGCTCAGCAGTTAAGCGCATTAGCTGTTCTTGCACAAGACTTGGGTTTAGCTCCCAACATCCACATGGCAGCTTACAACTGTCCATAACCCCAGTGCCAGGCGATCTGATGCTCTCTTCTCACCTCCATGGTTATTGCATGCACAGGCACAGTTACATACATGCAGGCAAAACACTCATACACATAACGTTTTTTAAATGACCCAGGATATTCTAAAGGGAGGTGAAACATTCTATCCTACAAAGTTGCTTACAGGAAGGAAACAACTCAATAGCTTCAAGAAGTTCCTGAAACTGACCAGATTACCAGGCTTCTCTCTCCCCAAGCAAACATGCACACATGCCTAGGGTACATAAGGAGAGAGAGAGAGAGAGAGAGAGATCCAACTTGCCAGAAGAGAACTCTGAGAGCAGTGAGTGACAGGGCAAGGGCTCACCTTGACATATCCCCAGCCACTGAAGTCCACACAGAAACTGGTCTATGGATGGCAAAGGCTTTCATGATGCATGTGCCTCTGTCCTGCACAGCTGGCCAGGCTGCCCAGAGCACACAGGGTGTATGAGTGTGCTGGGCACAGCAGGCCTGTGGAAAGGGGTCGCAATGGCTACTACGCCCTCTTGTTTGGGACTAGGATTAAGCACCTGGGACCCGGCAGGGCAAGAGACAGACAGCTAAAGTTAGCACCCCGAGGCGGGTGAAGAGCAGGTGGCTCACCATGCTCTGGGATGGAGCTCTGGGATGAATAAAGATTTGAGGCTGGGTTGGCAGCTTTCCCTGAGCAGTTGAAAGACTGGGAATTGGGAAGGATAAACTCTGGATCTGGATTTTGTATCTGTTTACTTGTTTTGTTTTGAAAAGGGGTCTTGTTATGTAGCCTAGGCTGGCCTGGAACTCATAAACCTTCTACCTCTCTCTCCTAAGTGCTGGGAATCACAGGCGCGTCCTGGGGGAATGGATTTGAGAGTACAACTAACACTTCAGGTTGGGCAAATGTTGAAGGTCTGGACCATAATTGAGGGGGTGGGCTTGAGGCTGCCACCAGGGTGAAGCACAAGGACTCAGGGACTAATTTGTACATGGACAGAGACTGGCACCTTTAGATAGACCATGAGCTGAGCCCAGTCAGGAGTGGAGCCAGATTCTCCAGATGAGCAAAAACCAAGTGGTTGGACCGAGGCCCTCAGGCACTTACAGCACAGGCTTGGCTTCCTCCAGGGAGAGCCTTGGCCACACAGCACCTGGCAGGTTCTACAGTAGAAACTGCGCATGGAGCAGGGTCTAGTGCCCAGGGGTATATGTCCTTCCTGAAATCTTGGAAAAAGAGGCTTGTGCCAGTAACTCATGGCACAGCTGCAAAGGCCTCAGGAGACCCAAGAGGATGTCATAGATACAGACAAAGCAGATCTGGAAGCTGGTGATTGGCATCTCCTGATGGAGAACAGAGCCAGCTACTGCATTTGCATATAGCCTAGTGTTTGCTGTTTCTGAATCACTAGAGGTGGTCCATGGGACACCCCCACTGTGGTTAGCATCCAGCCCTACCAGATGGCATCTCTATGCTTCTGGAAAAGCCAATATTATATGGATCTCAGAGAGTAGGTCTCACTACAGCATCCTGGCCAGGGAGGAAGAGAAGCCCATTGCTGCCCAAAGCTTGGAATAGCAGATTCTACCAGTCACCATGCACTCTAAGAGGTGCATGGGTCAAACTGGAGTTCTGGAATCCAGCATTAGCAAAGATACCTGGATCCTCAAGTAAGTGGAGCAGCTCCAGGGACCCCTGTTGGGCTAGAAGTCTGCCCATGACGCCTTTAGGTACTTGGGTTGCTTTTCATTGTCTTGATCCACAAGTCTTTAGATGCATTCACAGAGTAAAGAAGATTGTGTTCTAAGAAACCAGGGTTCTGTGGCTGGGAAGAGAGCTCATTGGGTGTCTTAAGTGTCTCTTCCTGTTGCTGTGATAAAATACCCTGGCAAAAGCAATTTAAGAGAGAAAGGGTTTATTTGGCTCACAATTCCAGTTCCAGTCCATCATAGCAAAGAAGTCACCGTAACAGGGCCTTGAGGAAGTGGGCTACATTATGTCCAAATGGGAATGGCGCCAATCACTATGAGCCCTAGCGACCCACTAGGAAATTTTTTGCTTCCTGTTTCCACAAAATTATGTTCTGCTGGCTTAGAGGTTTTTTTTTTGAAGATTTATTTTTATTTTACTTTTTAAATATGTGAATGTATGTATAGGTATCTGTGTGAGAGTCTGCCACATGTATGTGGGTGTCCAGAATGAAAGTTTATACAAGGAGGCAGAGAGGTTGTCAAATCTTCTGGAGATGGAGTTACAGATGGTTGTGAGCCATCTAATGTGGGAACTGAACTCAGGTCCTGTGGAAGAGCAGCAAGCAGTCTTAAGTGCTAAGCCATCTCTCCAGCTCCTGGGCTGGGAAGTTTTGGTTCCAGAATGGAGAATGCTTCTGTCAGGAGAGATAACAAACAGTTCATTGACCTGGAAGTTCCCCTGGCCACTTCAGACCCCTGATGCCCTTAAGTCTAAGGCTAAGAAAAGAGCTACATGTTTGGGAGGGATGACTGATCCAGCCTACCAGGGGGAAACTGGACTGTTTCTCCAAAGCAGACATAAGCAAGATTATGTCTTGAGTGCAGGAGATCCTTTAGGGCGACTCGATATTACCATGTCCTATGATTAAGGTCAATGGGAAACTGCAACAATTCATCCAGGTAGGATGACAAATGACCCAGATCCTTTGGAGGTGAAGGTGTGGGTCACCCCTCCAGGGAAAGAGCTAAGACTTGCTGAGGTTCTGAGGATGGAGGAAATACAGCCTGGGTAGTAGAGGAAGTAATTATAAATACCAAAGTCACATGACCAGTTACAAAAATGAGGGTTGTAACTGCCGTGATGGATTGTAATCTGGAAACATGAGCTAAATAAACCCTTCTCTCTCAAGGTGCTTTTTCAGAGTGTTCTGTCACAGCCCTAGGAAGAGACACTAGGACAGAGGCTAAAAGGCTTGCCATGCAAGTGTGAGAACCTGAGTTCAAGTCCCCAGAACCTCTGTAACAGCCAGGCCCAGTAGCCCACATCTGTGTTCTTGCAGGAAGGTAGGAGGAAGAGGCAGGAGAGTCCCTGGAAGCCCACAGGCGAGCTAGCCTGGTGTACACAGCAGCAAACAACGAAGAGAGGGACCCTGTCTCAAAGAAGGTGGAAGGCAAGGACCAACACTTGACCTCTACTCGTGTGCTGACACACACGTGTGCCTGTACTCACATAGCGTACAAACACACACACAAATAAAAATTAATGAATTAAAAGAAACCAGCATTCCAAAAGTCCAACTATGGGACTTAGAACCTATCCCAGAGTTCACACGTGCTCACCCAGGAATCCACACCTTTCTGAATAGAGTTGTTTTGATCCTCAGCCTTAGAAGTCTTGTCTCAGGACCCCAAAACTCCTTGGTCCCTAGAGCCTGGGAGTCCTAGTCCTCAGAAACCAAGAACCCAGAATTCCTGGCCCTAGAACTAATGAGTCTTTATCTCTAAGACCCGGGAATCCTCACCCTAGTCCCTAAGCTAGACCCTAGACAACTTCTGTACAATTTGAATCTAAAATGTCCCCGCATGGACATGTGTTTGAACACTTGGTCCCCAGGTGGTGGAGGCTCTATTTTGGGAGGTTGGGACTGTGGCCTAACCAGCAGGAGTGAGTGGATGGGGGCAAACCATGGAGGTGACATTCACTACCCACTTCTGTTTCCCTTCTGAGCTTTCTGCTTCCTGATCCACCCGGATATGGACAAGCCCCTCCACCAGCTCCCGCTGCCACATCCCAATCCGCATCAGTTGTTGTGTTTCCTTGCCGTGAAAGACTGTATCCTCTAAACTCTGAGCCAAAATTAAACTCTCCTTTTCTGTTGTTTTTTTGAGAAAGGGTCTCACTGCCCTGGAACTCGCTATGTAGACCAGGCTGGCCCCAAATTCACAGAGATCCATCTGCTTCTGTCTCCTGAGTTCTGGGACTAAAGACGTGCATCACTATGCTCAGCCAACCTCTCCTCTCTGAAGTTGCTTCTGTCAGGTAATTTGTCATAGCAGCAACAAAGGTAGTCAATATTCCTCTAAACCAGCCTTCTCAACAACTCAGCCATCCTGTCCCCAGGACATACAGGTTGCTGTACTCCATGGAGCCCGGAGACTTGCTGCAGGAATCAGGCGTCTAGAATTAAAGGAGTATGACCCTTAGCGCCCAGAATCTCTTCCCCAGAAGCACTTATCCCTTTCCCTGGCAGTCTGAGCCTCTAGGGTAGAGACTGACACCTGGGGCTCTGGCAGGCATGTGTGTAGATGTGTAGGACCATGTAAAGTACAGTCAAATGAGGGGCAAATCCGGGCACTGCATCTGTCCTTAAAGAGTGTAGGCTATGGAACTTTGGAGATGCAGTTGAGTCCTTTGGGGGCTGCCAAGATGGTGTAGGACCCCAGGGTGTCCATGAGCCAAATATGATACATATGTCTATAATCCCAGCACTTGGGCAGCTGAGCCAGGAGGACCTCACATTGGAGGCCAGGCTATGATATATAATGAATTCAAGTTCAAAGGAAGGCTTGAGCCAGGTATGGTGATGGTGCCTGCCTTTAATCCCAGCACCCAGAAGACAGAGGCAGGTGGAATCCTGTGAATTCCCAGGGCTACACAATAAGACCTTAAAAAAAGAAAAAAAAGAAAAGGCAGGCTTGGCACAGGGCCAAAGACACAGCTAGGCGCATCATAGCATGGCAGAGCTCCATGGGAGGTACTCTGAGCAGGACAGCCTCCTTGTTACACAGGCTGCCTGTGACTGTGACCTTCAGCCTTTGTAGTAAGGTGCACACTGCCGGTGTGGGCGGCTCCTGCTGTGCAATCACCTCAGCCGGTCACACTGCGCTGCAGAAGAGACAACGGCATCCTTTAGTCACCAGGCTGCAGACACTGCTGGCTCACCTCCAGGGAGGACAGGGAGCTTGGGTCCAGAGTGTTGAGGAGGGATGAGGACGAGGGCTGTGGGAGCTGCATGTTGGGATACTGAGGCAGTGAGGATCTAGATGGTCCTCCACATGATTATTTAATCCTCACCAGAGTCCTAGAGTTATGTCTTTTCATTTATCTTGATTTCGCAAATGAAAACACCAAGGGTTTTTATGGGTCAGCTGAAGGTAGGGTGTTTGCTTGGTGTTATGGGAATGTTATGTTAGAAATGGGGTGGTGAGATGGTTCAGTGGCTGAAGGTGCTTGCTGCCAAGCTTGACAGCTTGAGTTTGATTCCCAGGTTTGGTGGAAGGAGAGAACCAACTCCTGAATCTTGTCCTCTGGCATTCATCCTTGCTCTGTGGCATGCCTACTCGATACATCAAGCTAAACACACATATGAACACACACACACACACACACACACACACACACACACTAAATGTAAAAAAATTAAAGAATAAAACCTAGATGAACAAGTATCTTTCCATTTCATAATTTACGGACTAACCAATACATTTACAAACTGCATTGATTTCCCTGGCCGCAGTTTGCCAAAATAGTTTCCTTTCCTTTGATAAACACAGGTTCTTTTCCTCTTTTTAATTTTCCTTAGGCTTTTGGAGATGGGGTCTCACTATATATCCCTGGCCGGCCTAGAAATCACAGAGATCTGCCTCCCTCTTTTATCAGGTGCTGGGATTAAAGGCATACAGTCTTCTGTATCCCAGATTGGCCTTGAACTTGCTAAGTGTCCATGGATGACCTTGAACTCTTGATTCTCCTGCCTCTACCTCCCTAGTGCTAGGATTATAGGCACGTCTGGTTTATGCAGTGCTGGGGATTGAACCGTGGGATTTCCTGCAAGCACTGTACTAACTGAGCCACATGCCTCAGCCCCTAACACAGGTTTTTATTCCAATCTCAGTTACTGATATTACCTCTCAGGCTACATATTAATGCTTTACACAATAATATACAAATATGCAGGTTACAGAATGGCTAAGAAAGAGTTCAAGAGACTCCAGGGTTCAGAGAGACTACCCAGGAGTAGGGGCCAGAGAGCTGACGCAGGCGCAGAGGAAGAGTCTGCAGGGGACCAGATAAGACGTCTGAGGAACTTCATGTACTGAGCTGGTCAGGCTCAGAGCTGTCAAATGCCTATCAGGTGACAGGCTGTTCCAGGATCAGTTTGGAATGGGCTGAGTGTCACCAGCAGGGGAAACTGCACTTGCTGGAGCCTGGGGACAGAGGCAGACATCCTTTGCTGTGGTGATTTTTCCCAGACAAGGCTTGTGATGAGTGACCAGTGCACCTGCTACATTTTGGTCTTGGGGTGTCCTTTTATATCTCCCAGTGAGGGAGTTCCAATCTGGAGTGCTTGATAAACTCAGATGGCTGTTTTTTAAGTTAATTTTATATATTTTCAGGTGTCATTATTTACTGGCATAGATAAATTACTTATCAATATATGCCTCCTGGTATGCTGGCAGATGGTAGTTGCTTACTTATATAAACAGGATGTAGAGTCATTCTTTCTGGGTGCTTATACTCAAAATGAAGTAACTCAGGTCAAGGCTGCTGCTTTAGAAAATGGAGTCATTCTAGGCAAGGCACAGCCTGCAAGCTGATACTCCACTGAATGGAGAGTGACCAGCTCAGGCCCAGCCTGTTTCCTGTCTAGTCAGTTCATTTGCATCCTTAACACAAAGAAAAATAGAAAGCAAAAAAGAAAGAAAGGAACTTGAGGCCTGTAGTTGTATCAGAGTAATGAGTAACCAAGCAGGAATTTGAGCCCAGGTCACCCACTCCAGAGTCTATTATCTTTCATTAATTTTTTCTTTGTTCTTTTTATATCTATTTTTATTTTATGTGTGTGAGTATTTTGCCTGCATGTATGTATGTGTGTCATGTGTGTGCAGTACCCATGGAGGCCAGAAGAGGGCACTGGATTTCCTGGAACTGGAGTTACAGTTACTAACTCCCATGTGGGTGCTGAGAACTGAACCGGGTCTTTTGCAAGAGCAGCCAGTCCTCATAACCACTGAGTCGTCTGACCAGTCCTATTTTTTTTTTCTTTTTAAAAGATAGTCTTAGCCTTTAATTAGCCTGGGAGTGGTGACGCACGCCTTTAATCTCAGTATTCAGGAGGCAGAGGCAGGTGGGTCTCTGAGATCAGGGCCAGCCTGGTCTGGCCATAGAGAGTTCCAGGACAGTCAGGGCTACATAGTGAGACCCTGTCTTACAAAACAAAACAACAAACAAAGAATAGGGTCTGATGTAAGCCACAATGGACTGAAATTCACTGTGTGGTCAAGGATGACCTTGAATTCCTGATCTTCCTGTCTTTACCTCCCAAGTGCTGGGGTTACAGGTGTGCACCATCATGCCTGACATATTTTCCCCATTAGATCTTGCTTTCTAGGAAACTCAAGTAAATATTCTAGCCTGTTCTAGCTGGCTTTCTGTTGCTATGACAAACACAATGACCAAAAGCAACCCGGGGAGGAAAGAGTTGATTTCAGTTTACATGTTATAGTCCATCATTGGAGGGAGCCAAGGCAGGAGCTCCAGGCAGCAACTGAAGCACAGACCATGGAGGAACAATGCCTACTGGCTGGCTCAGCCTCCTTTCTTACACAGCCCAGGACCAGCTACCCAGGGATGGTACCACCCACAGGGCGCGGGGCCCTCCTTCATCAATTGTCGATCAAGAAAATGCCCCACAGACATGCCCACAGGCTAGCCTGATAGAGAAATTCCTCAGCGGAGGTTTCCTCTGCCCAGGGGACTCTAGTTTATGTCAAGTTGACAAGAACTAACCAGATCCCAGAACCTTCCAACCAGAACAATACCCCTAAATCTACCACGAGGAGAAATTTGGAACATTTCAGTGGTTTCATGCGGTCCTACAAATTGTTGAAAGCTCAGAGCAGTATTTGTGAGTTCCAGAAGCCAGTGTTTGAGGACAGTCAGCACAGTAAGCACTATTCACAGGGCACTTACTGTGAGCTGGGCTCAGCTCCAAGTGCTTTTCACATATTAACTCACCGCTCCTCAGAGGAACCAGAGGTAGGTATTGGAAACCTGAAGTCCAAGGGGTTGAAGTTTACCATAATCCCAGCACTGGGAGGCTGAGGCAGGATTGTCATGGTGTTTAGGTTTGGGCTCCGTATAGAGTTCCAGAGTTCCAAGATAGCCTGGGCTAGAGTGAGACTCTCAAAACAAACAAAAACCCCACCCCATGTTGGAGTGATGGCTTAGCAGTTAACAGCACTGACTACTCTTGCAGAAGACCTGTATTTGGTTCCTACGCTCACCTGGCGGCTAACAACCACCAGTAACTCCAATTCCAGGGGATCTGACGCCCTCTTCTGGCCTCTCCAGGCATTGCATGACAGTAGTGCACTTACATACGTGCAGGCAAAATACTCATACACATAAAATAAAAGGAAATCAATTAAACCCCCCAAACCTCAATTGTACCTGGGCATGGTGTCACATGCCTTTTACCCAAGAATTCAGGAGGTAGAATCAGGCAGATCTTTGTTCATTTGAAGCCAGCCTGGTCTATATAGTAAGTTCCAGGGTAGCCAGTACCACATAGTGAGACCCTGTCTCAAAAACAGCAACCAAACCCAAACAGAAAACAACTCAGTTACAGGGTTTGATGGTTCATGCCTTTAATCCCAGAATTCAGGAGGCAGAGATAGGCAGATCTCTGTGAGATCAAGGCCAGCCTGGTCTAAGGGACTACAGGAGATCCTGTCTCAAAAAACCCCAAACCAAACAAAAACCAACAAAAGAACAAAGGCCTCAGTTGCAGGTCTGGTTTGGTCAGTAAAGTGCTTGCACAAGCATCAAGAGATGAGTTCAGATTCTCAGCACCCACATAAAAGCCAAGTGTGATGGCATGCCCTTGTAACACTGTGCTTGGGGAAGGGATCCTTGGTGAGCTAGTTAGTCCAGCAAAATGATGAACTCCAGGTTCAGAGAGAAACTCTGTATCTAAAAAATAAGATGGAGTGTGACTGGGGAAGACACTTGGGGTCAGTTTCTAGCGTTTTTACATGAGTACACGCACACACACATGCACACATACACACACACAAATAAGCCCCTCAGTTGGTGGCACAAGCTGACCTAAACTCACATGTGGCTGCTCAGAGTCTTAGTTTCTCTCTCTTAATGGGAATATTCAGACAGTTAATATACAGATAGTAATGCTTGTGATTATACAAACTCATCTGCTAGGAATGTTACATAATACGTGGTGGTCACATGGTAAGAGCATTCTAAATTTTGAAATTTGAAGTGTACCGAGCTTTAAGCACTTAATTTCACTTATTTTGACGTGGGGTCTCACTATGTAGCCCAGATAGGTCTTAAACGTGAGATCCTCCTGCCTTTACCTTCTGAGTGCTGGGATGATAAGCACTCCACCAACTCATTCCAATATTTATTATATTTTGCAGTGATGAGAAGGAACGTGGGGCTTTGCACACGCTAGACAAACTGCTACTGAATCAAGCCTCCAACCTTCACTGTATGATTCTAGGAAAACTTTACTTGTGAGCTCAGAGCCCTCGGTGATGAATTCTAGATAGGAGTTCTACTACTGAGCCATGTACCTAGACCCCAAGCATTTTATTTATTTATTTATTTATTATCTATTTGTTTGTTTATTTATTTATTTATTTATTTATTTATTTATATGTGTATGAGTGTATTGCCTGCATATGTGAAAGTGCATCCGTGTCATGCAATGCCTGAGGCGGTCAGAAGAAGGCATTGGATCCCCTAGAACTGCAGTTACAGATGGTTGTTAGCTGCCATGTGGGTGCTGGGAATCTAACCTGGGTCCTCTGCAAGAGTAGTCAGTGCTCTTAAGGTCTGAGCCATTTCTCTAGTTCCAACTTCGAGCATTAAATAAAGAACTTTGGATCTGTATAACTGCATCTGTTCTTTATGATTTTATTTATCTTTTTTGATGTGAGCATATCTGTATGTACATGAGTCAACATGCATGTCATGGTATGTGCATTTGTGTGAATGCTGGTGTGTGTCTGTGTGTATAGAATGCTGTTTCTCAGGCACTATCTTGTTTATTGAGACAAGGTTCCTTAATGACCTGGAATTCACTGAGCCCCATTGAGCTCCAGGGATCTGCCTGTCCTTATCTTCCCAGTCCTGGGATTACAATTATACCACCACGTCTGACTTTTTTCTCTCTCTCTTTCTTTTTATGTAGAGTGTGTGTGTTACACACATGCAGGAGACAGAGGAAGACAGTGATGTTGATCCACTTGTCTCTACCCTCCCCCAGTGCTGGGGTTAGAGCCACACAGGCTATGCCTAGTTTGCTTTGTTGTCTGTTTGCATCTGTTGAGACAGCATCTCACAACCTAACCCTGATTGACCTCAAAGAGATCTGCCTGCCTTTCCCTCTGGAGTGCTGGGATTAAGAACCTATGTCATCACACCTGGCTATGCCTGGATTTTTTATTTGGGCATTGGGGATTTGAACTCAGGGCCTTTTGCTTTCACAGAAAGTGCTTTTTACCTACTATGCCATTACCTGAGCCCAAGCTTGGATTTTACAAGTTCTTGTTCTAGGGGCTGGCGAGATGACTCAGTGGTTAAAAGCATTGTCTATTCTTGCAGAGGACCCAGGTTCAATTCCCAGTACCCACAGGGCTGCTAACAACTATCTATAAACCAGTTCCAGGGGAATCTGATGCCCTCTCTCCTGACCTCCAAGGGCATTGCAGGACAAAGGAACGCTTACATACATGCAGACAATACACTCAGTCACATAAAATAAAAGTAATAAATACTAAAAATTTTCAGTCTCTGGGGCTCTTACCCAGGTCCTCATGCTTACAAGGCAAGCACATTACTGACTCAACTCTTTCCCAGCCCCTTCCCTCAACTTTAGAGACGGCTAAAAAGATATGTGGAGAAGAATTAGCTTTCCCAAGATTCCATACGTAAGGATTTAGGTGTACTCAGACTCCCACTTGACCGCAGTGAGAGTGATAGCAAAGACGCACATTGTGATGGAACATATATATGGGTTACCTCCCCCTGGAGCAGACGGCCCACAGCTGGAAGGCAGGGAGGCCACTCCATAGAGTCTGAGAGCAGAGGCTCAGCATCTGGGTACAGCCCCAGGACACAGGGAACTGGCCATCAAAAGTGCAGACTGAGGGCTGTTGAGAGCACTGACTACTCTTGCAGAGGAACCAGGTTCAGTTCCCAGCACCCACACTGGGCAGCTCACAACTCCCTGCAAGTCTAACTCTAGGAGATCCGATACCCTCTTCTGGCCCCTGTGGGTATCTGACACACATATACACACAAAAAAGAAAAAAATCTTTTTTAAAAAAGTGTAGATTAAGCAGGGCATTTAATCCCAGCCTCACCAGAGCTCTGTGAGATCGAGGCCAGTCTGATCTATATAGTGAGTAACAGGCCGGCTGGGGTTACAGGGAGAGCTTGTCTCAAAAAAAAAAAAAAAAAAAACCAAAATAAATACATAAATAAGTACAAAAAGTGTAGATTGGCTTAGTGTGGTGACACTCACCTACCCTTTAGGAAGCTGAGGCAGGAGAACTGAAAACTCTAGGTTAGTCTGGACTACATAATGAGACCCTGTCTCAAAGAAAAGAGCAGGGCTGGAGACGTAGCTCAGTTGGCAGAGTTCTAGCTAGCGTGCTGAACTGGATCCACAGTACCTCATAAGCTTGGCACATGCTTCTAATCTCAGCACTTCAGAAGTGAAGGCCGGAAGATCGGAGTTCAAGATCATTCTTGGCTACATACAGAGTTCAAGGCCAGCCTATATGAGAACTTGTCTCAAAAAAAGGTATAGAGGTAATCCAGAGGCTCAGTAGTTGCTCCTTGTAATTTGCCCCTGGCCCTGGCTACAAGAAGCCACTGTCTCTGATTTGGCCACAGATACCAATTTGGGATCAGCTGGCTTCAAGCTCTGTTTTTGCTACAGCTCTGAGCTTGCATCTACCTTGAGCCATGGCTTAGTCACCCAGACCCAGACACTGGGATAGTTTCAGGCGGAGTTGTAGACACCAAAACTGCCAGGGTGCCCTGTACAAACCCTGGATGAGTCATGGCCAGGTCAAGGTCCTGGCTGTGGCCACAGGGATATGCCTGATTCAGCTCCAAAATCTTGGAGCTGGAGACAGACTGTTTTGGAGTCCTCAGAAATGGCATCTTGGAAGCTATGTGTAGGGGTGTGGACTTATAATCCCAGTGTTTGGAAGGCTGAGGTAGGAGGATTTCGAGTTCAAGACCAGCCTGGGTTACATTATGAAACCCTGTATCCAAGAACCAAGCAGGACATGATGGCACAGACCTTGATCCTAGTATTTGAGAGGCAGAGGTAGATGGAACTCTGTGAGTTCAAGGCCAGCCAGGGCTCCATAGCAAGACTATACCTTAAAACACACACACACACAGAGAGAGAGAGAGAGAGAGAGAGAGAGAGAGAGAGAGAGAGAGAGAGAGAACTGGGTATATTGGCATATGCTTTTAATCCCGTCATGCAAGAGACAGAGGCAGGTGGATCTCTGTGAGATCCAGGCCAGCCTCGTCTAAATAGTGAGCTCCAGCTGGGGCTACAGGGAGACCCTGTCTCAGAAATATTCACACACACACACACACACACACACACACACACACCATCTTGGAATCTTGGAATTGGTTGTATGACCAGATGTGGCCCACATGATAGGCACACATTTAGGCTCATGCTTTACACTGTGACATAGTCTCATCAGAGTGTGCAGAAGTGGTCAGGAGACTGGACATTGGAGTGGCATCACCAGAAAAAGAAGGGATTGCATGAAGGGCTTCAGTCTCTCCACAATCAGAATTCCTGGGGCTTGGGTGGAGAGGAAACAGAACAGCTGAATCCTGGCTTCTAGCCTCATCCCTCACTGCCATCATATCTAGGCTCCCAGGCTCCCCGGCATTTGATACTCAGCGTTTAGAAGCCAGCCAGGCTGTCAGTCTAGAATGAAGTAGTCTGTATGCATCAGCAGAAAGAGAAGGCTGGGGCTGAAGAACAATACTGAGAAAAGGGCGGCGTTAGCTGGAAAGCACACGCTCCACGTAAAGACAGCTAGATTCACTTATTTAACAATCCCTGGGGCGGTTGGGGTGGGGAGCGGGCAGCAAGATGGCTCATCGGATAAAGGTGCTTGCTGCAAATGTTGATGAACTAAGTTCATTCCCCAGTGATCCAAATGGTGGAAGGAAAAGACTGACTTGTTCTGTGACACACACACACACACGCACACACACACACACACACTCACTCAAGTCCCTGGACCAAACAACCCAATACATCCTGCTGTGTGGACTTTGGATTTCCTCATCAAGTAGCGTTGAGAGAGGTGTGTGCCTGTGTGCGCTCCCTTCGGGAAGAGGCACCTGAAGTTGGTATCTGAAGCTGGTCACCTACACAATGAAACTTTAATGGGAAATTACGTTTGCTCTATAATCTCTCTCTCTTTCTCTCTCCAGAGATAGCGTCTTATTCTGTTGTAGCCCTCGCTGGCCTGGAGCTTGCTATGTAGAACAGTCTGTCCTCAAACTCACAAAGATCTTCCTGCCTCTGCCTCTCGAGGGCTGGGATTAAAAGCATGCACCATGATACAAGGCTCTATCTCTCTCCTAAGACTGGGGATGAACACTGAGCAACACTCTCAGCTCCTCACTAGTGAGTGGCTTCTAGGCCACGGCTCACTGCTGAGTCACACTCCTAGTCCTTGCTTTTATGAGACAGGGCCTTGCTCTACGGTTATGAGCCACCATGTAGGTGCTGGGAATTGAGCCCAGGTACTCAGGAAGAGCAGCCAGTGCTCCTAACTGCTGAACCATCTCTCCAGCCCTGATATTCTTTTTTAAGTGTGATGAATCGCTGAGGCAGGAAGGATTTCTTTTCTTTTGAGAAGACACCTGCCAAAAGACCAGGGTGCATATTACAAGACCTCATGATGTGCAGGGGTTTTTGTTTGTTTGTTTGAGATATCATCTCACTCTGTAGCCCAGCTAGCTTAGAATTCACTATATAGCCCAGGTTAGTCTCATACTCTGAGCAATCCTCCTGCCTCAGCCTCCCAAATCCTGGGATTACAGGTGTGAGTTATCATGCCTGGCTAGGATTTTTTCAAGTATATATAATAATGAGATTTGACATACTGCTGTACTAATATAGGCTTTGCTGTCAGGCTTCCAGGGTACAAATCTCCACTCTAATAGTTATTAACTTCGATCTGAGACACGTTACTTCTTAGTACCTTTGTTTTCATCCTATATAAAACAGTGATAAACCAGACATGATGTCACACATCATTAATCTCAGCACTGGGCAGGTGGAGGCAAGTGGTTTACTGTGAGTTTGAGGCCAGTCTAATCTACATAGCAAGTTTCAGGCCAGTCAGGGTTACAGAGAGAAACCCTGTCTCTAAAATAAAGGGGAGGGGCTGGAGAGATGACTCAGAGGTTAAGATCATTGACTGCTCTTGCAGAGGACCCGAGTTCTATTCCCAGCACCCATATAGTGACTAACAACTGTGTATAACTCCAGTTCCAGGGGAATTTTATGTCCTCTTCAGATCTCCACGGGCATTGCAGGGCATGGGTGCACTTACACACATGCAGGCAATATGCTCATGCACATAAAATAAAATTAAAAAGTACCACAAAAGCATGATGTGTTGATGTCGTTACCCATTCTTAGTGAAGGAAATAAAAGATCAGAGAGGTGAAGTGACTTATGAAAGATCACACAGCTTAGGGCAGGACTTAAATCTTCCCGATTCCAGAGTCCAGCTCTAAGCCAACAACAACACCTGTTTTGCAGAGAAACCTTAGCCTGAACACTCCTTCACGTTTCTTTCCGCTCCTTTGTTTCCTGTTGCTGTTCAGGACTGGAAGCGATTTGCCTGGGAAAATCTGAAGTGCCAAATCACTGTCCGTTCAGCACCAAGGTCAGCGCCCAAAGGCACCCTGTTTGCGCAAAGCTCTGTGCGCCCTTCTTTTCCAACAGCCCGGGCGAATTTTAGGTACAAGCAGCCACCTGCTTTGAGTGTGGCCATGGGTAATGATTTAGCACCTTCAATTGGCTTCTCCATAAAATTGGGATAATAAAAAGACCTGCCTCCAGGGTGACTGTGAGGAATATATTATATAATGTGCATACATTATATATAAAAGCACTTAGCTCTTATCCCATAAAGCCTGGCCTATTTATGTCTTTTTGAGACAGTACCAAGGCGTGTACGCTCTACCAATACCACACACCACCAACACTGTCACCAGAGAGATGGGCCAAAGCTTGTGGATGTGTCCATCAGAGGACAACTTGTGGGAGTTGATTCTCTCCTTCCGCCGCATGGGTCCTGGAGATCGAACAACTCAGGTCGTCAGGATTTGTAGCAAGTGCTTTAACCGACTGGGACATTTCATTAGCCATTTTGTTTTGCTTTTTGAGATAGGGTCTCACTGTGTAGCCCTGACTGGCCTGGAAGTCATTATGTAGACCAGGCTAGCCTCAAACTCACAGACATCTGCCTGCCTCTGCTTCCTGAATGCTGGGATTAAAAGCATTTGCCACCAGGCCCTGCAGTCCTTATTTTAATTGATTGATACCTCAAGTACCTCAGGTTGGCCTCCAAGTCAATATGTAGCTGATGATGATCCTGAGCTTCTGATCCTGTTGCCTCCACCTCCCCAGTGCTGGGATCAAGCCCAGAGCTTTACGCATGCTAAGCAGGCACTCTACCAACTGAGTTACATCCCCAGCCTGTCGTGTATGGTCTTATAAATCACTGTCAAACTCTGCTTTTGCTGGCAGGTGGGACAATTGCATGGGAAGATTTTGAGTGGAGAAGGGACATGATTTGAATTTAAAAAACGGTCTCTGGGACAGCTTCGTGAGCATAGACTGTAGTTTTGTGATTTTCCCCGACCCGATCCTCAATAGGTCGGCTCACGTCCCCAAGCCCTAGCAACCCCAGCGACCCTTGAGCCGCAGTTATTGGGACATAGAGCCACAGGCCTTATGTCTTGCCTGCCAACAACTACGACCAGCCAACAGCGCGACTGGATGAGTGGCATGTCATGGGTAGAGCGCCTGTGTTCTGAACCCGCAAAGCCTGGAAGGAAGGATTCAAGGTGCAAGAATAGTGGCGAGTGGGCTGGATGTCCCCCCACGCAGGGTGTAGCTGGAGGCTCAGCCACCTTTGAAACCTGAGTGCGGGTCGCCCTGCGGCAGCCACCGCATCACCACGAGCGCCCAGCAGGTGGCGCAGCGGCGCCGAGTCCAGGCTGATGCGCCCACGTGGATTCCTCCCCAGCCCTCCGGCGCCGGCTCACCCCGCTGTCACTTAGCACCACCATCCGGGGCCCCTTGGGCGGTGGTGACACACACAGCCGGAAGTCGGGTTTCTCAGCGCCCCCGTTTTCCAAGAAAGCTGTGATGAAGCGGCGGCCCTAGAAACCCACAAACGCAGCTGTTGAGTCTGAGTGAACCAGGAGCGAAGAGAAGGGAATCAAAATAATTGGGTGGATTCTGAGGCCCATTCAGCCAGGTTTCAGGCCTCACGGCCGCCGTCTAGCCCTGTGAACCTGGACCACGTCCCTGACGTCTGTGGGACTGAGGTTGGATAAGCGGTTATTCACACACACACACACAGTCACACACACTTCACAGAGCAGGGGGAGACCGGCTGTTACTTCCTTGGACCACCTGCCCAGTTCTGTTCCCAGAATCACTTTGGCGCATCCCCTGGCACAGTCTGCCCAAATAGCCCTGTCCCAGGGTCGTGTCCAGAGGTGCTCCACTGTGGTAAACCCCCTGTCACAGAACCATGCCAGACAGCCCTCCATCCCTCTGCTGTAAAGCCACAACGGTGACCAGCATTCCACATACCCAAGGGATAGCTCAAGCAGTAGGGAGCCCAGGGCACCAGGGTGTGAGAGCAGCCATGGCCGAGGACTCTAGTCAGTCCTCACTCACAACTTTGAGTTAGAGCCACAGGAGACACGAAAGGAAGGGATATGACCTCTGAACCCCTGGAAACAAGCTAGGCTGGGGTGCTTGCCTGTCAGGAGCCTGGAGCAGACCAGGTACAGCTCCAGGCACCTGTAGTCCATCGTGGGTTTTTTAATTTTTATTATTTATTATTTTTATTTTATGTACCTGAGTGTACTGCCTGCATGCGTGTAAGTGCACCCATGTTGTGAAAAGCCTGCAGGAATCAGAGAAGGTGTCAGATTCCCCTGGTTGTTAACTGCCATATGGGGGTTGGGAATTGAACTCAGGTCCTCTGCAAGAGCAGTCAGTGCTCTTAACTGCTGAACCAACCTTCCAGCCCCTTATAGTCCATCTTTAATACTTGGTCCTGATCCTCAACACTGTCTCTGGATCAATACCAGAATGTACGGCATACAGCGCTGGCTCCAGCCTGACCTAGTGTCTTCAATCACATTGAAATTTAATTATGGGGATAGGAATTAGAGGCGGATGGAGGGACAGAGAAAAAGAGAGGGCAGAAATGGGGAGGAGGAAGGGAGAGACGGACACAGGGACAGGAAGAGGAAAAGTCAGGAGAATTACAGTGAGGAGGGCGATGTGGAGAGAGGAGGAGGAGGAGGGGGATCAGGAGGAGGAGGAAGAGAACGGGGAGGAGGAGGAGAGAGAGAGGGGAGGAGGGAGGGAAAGGAAGATTGTATGGGAGAAATAAAGACCAGAAAAAGGCCTTTGAGTGAGGAGAAGTGTTTTGATTGTACTTGGGTAGGAAGGGTCATCATTTCTGTCAGAGAGGATCAAGGGGGCCAAGTGAGGAAGCTGATACCTGAGGAACATTCTAGTAAAGAAGAGTAGGTTCCACAGCTTGCTGAGGAAGTTTCTGGCTCATACTTCTGGGGCCCTGGGAAAAGATGGGCTGGGAGCCAGGGCATGAGGGGGAGAAATGGATTCTGGACTGATGTGGCTGAAGGAGGGCCCTGGGGACTTGAACTCTTGAGTTTAGAGAAGGGGGGTCTGGAGGCCCAGGGTCTGAGCTCTCTAGTGGATGGTGTCTGCATCTTTCCCATCCTCTCAGACCTTCCTGAGCTGGAACAATGCCGAAATGCACCCTCTGTGGAGGGCCCCCAGGGCAGGGCGAGCCTGAAGCTCTGGAAAAGGGCCAGTGATGGGATTACAGTTCTTACGTAACCTCCTTCTCCGTGGGGTCCTCATTCGGGCACTTTGAGTTCTCTTCTTCCGCAGAACCTTGTCACTGGGTGAAGTAAGTAGTTAGGCAGAATGCAAGAAGGAACCAGCTTTCTTTCTGTAGCTTCTGTTGTCATTTCCCTGGCTCTTCCCACGGAAGCAGGGGAAGTGGGGGCACACAGGAAGAAAGACGTGACAGTCCTCGACTTTCAGGAAGTGGCCAGTGTGCTTTCCAACCTGAAGGAATGTTTCTTGGAGATAATGATGAGGGGTCGGCTGGGGAGAAGAGGTGGCTGGTGTAGAAATGATATGGGGAAGTGATTTTTCCTTCCTTCCTTCCTTCCTTCCTTCCTTCCTTCCTTCCTTCCTTCCTTTTTGTTCCTTCTTGAGACAGGGTCTCCCTGTAGCCCCTGCTGGCCTGGGACTCTCTACGTAGAGCAGGCTGACCTTGATCGAACAGAAATCCATCTGCCTCTGCTGCTCCCGTGGTGGGACTAAAAGCATACGACTCCACACCCAACCTGTACTTTGTGTTTTTTTGAGGGATCTTGCTACATAGCCCAGGCTGGCCTCAAGCTCATGGCAATCTGGCAGTCTTCCTGCCCTAGCCTTTCAAGTGACTACAGGCATGTGCTGCCATGTCCAGTAAGACTAAAGCATTCAGACTCTCTGTCCCAAGAACCCTGGGGAGCCATAGAGATTCCTATGCAGATAAGGGTTTGGTTTGGTTTTAGGAAGATTTTGAATTAGGAAGACTGAGGCCAGGAGCTCAGGGAAGGCCTGTTCAGGAACCTAGATGGCTGAGGCCAGCATTAGACTAGAGCAGGGCTGGAGGAGGGGGTAGGGGAGGTGGAGCAGACACTCAATAGCCTGGGCAGGAGTTGGCATGTTGGGGTAGAAGCTGAGGTCAGCGTGAGTGGGCAGGGGGTGGCATGGGGGGTTAGGGGAGAGTATCCAGGAAATCAAGGTAAGCCAAGTCTAGAAATAGGGAGTCAGGCACAGGGCCAGAGGTTGGAAACTGAGAAGGGAAACTGAGGCATGAGAAGTGGATCACCTAGAAGGAGAACAGAAAAGGAAGAAGGGGGTCAGTTCCTAGCCCTGGAGCAGGAATAGCGTTTGGAGGGGGTTGAGGTCCCTGGGAAGAGGCTGCTGTATCCGAGGGCTGAGGCCAGTGCAGTGTGCCGCGGGGGTCCACGGAACTGGAGCCAGAATACAATCCTTTGAAGTCTCACATTTTATACTCGGAATTCTTGCCAGCTTTGCATTCTCCTCCAGCAGCGTATCCATGTGAGCTCCCATGTGCAAAGACTTTCCAGCACTTACCATCGCACGGTATAAGTGGCCCTTCTGCGGGCCCTCCCCACGCCCACAGTGAAGATTTACAAGTGAAAATGAAGTTCAGGCTTGATCCTGGGGCCTCTGTTCAGGCGTCTGTCCCCAGGCATTCATGGTTCTTCCCACTCTGACCCCCCTTCCCGGGTTCTTCCTCAGGGTCAAGGGCACTCCCAGTCATCTTCCCAGGCAGCAGCAGAGCTCCCAACCCACTCCCTCAATTGCTCTTCCCATGACATTCTGGGGGCTCCCTGTTCAGCCCCCTCCCTGGCCCCACAGTGCCGGGGATAGCATCAGAGCTCCAGGCCACACCCAGCCTCAGTGGAGGCTACTTTCTTGCCTTTTGTAGGGGAAGGCCCCTTTGCCCTCGGCCCTCACACGCTCATCCAGCATCTTCTCTCTCAGGCAGGACTGGTTACATAATTTGTGGGGCCTGATGCTAAAGGAAAGTGGTGGCAAGCTCGTTCAAAAGTCATTAAGAATTTTTAAATGGGAGCTGACTGTGCTGGTCCATGCCTATGATCCCAAGACTTAGAGGATGAGGACTGAGTTCAGGACCAGCCTGGGCTATGTAGGCCAGACCCTGTCTTAAAAAGAAAGGCAGTAACAGCAGGATATTAAACCATGGTGAGCATGGAGCACCAGTCAATTCCACAGGTCACAGTGACCTAAAGTGAGCCTTGTCTTCAGCAAACCGTGGCGTCTCCCCAGCCCCCACCAGATTCAGAAGCTCTTTGGGGCTCCTGCAGTCCCTGGGGGCTTCTGCACAAACAGGGCACCAACTGGGCATTGTGGCACCTATAATCCCAGCACTTTGAGAGGCAGAGGCAGGGGAATCAGGAGATCAAGGGCAGAACAGGCTACATGAGCTCCTGTTTCAGAACATTAAAAGACATAACAAGCCGCCATTGAGGCTGCCTGTGCTTTCCCAGCCCACCCACTCGGGCTCCCATTCCAATATACTTGTCCCATGAGAACTGGGGCCCCAAGGGGTCAGGGGCCTGGATTATTCCACTGTTCCCAGCATCCCAGTTCCACCAAGGTCAGGGCTAACACCAAGCACTGACTCCTCTCTATGTATGCGAGAGCCCAGACTTTGGTGAGGAATCACAGGCGGGGTCACTGGTTCCCCCACCTAGGGGAAGCTGGCTCTCTTGGGAGCTTCCCACCCCGCTCCTCTATTAGGTTTTCCCATCTATAAGCCCATGGAGATAGCCGTAAGAGTTTCACCTCAGGAGAGTTTCGCCTCAGGAGAGCCTCGCCTCAGGAGAGCCTCGCAGGGGATTATGGGTATCTCCTGATGCTCAGGGCTCACGCCAGCCCTGGCTGCAGTCAACATTCATGGTAAGGCATGGTAGTGTGTAATTGGGACTGCAGTCACTTAGAGACAATGTCTCAGCAGTCTGGGTTTGGTCCCCAGTTGTGTGGTGCGTTCACTAAAGTCAGACGGGGCATGGACGGCAGATGCCTATTTCCTACCTCAGGATACCATTGGTCTCAGCTGGGCAAGGCCAGACAGGGTCACTTAACTTCAACTCTTAGATGCTGTGTTCGTTTGTTTCTGCAAGGGGCTGAGGGGTGGTCCAAGTGTCCTGCTCCGGGGGCGGGGTGGGGCTGCTTGTCCAGGTAAACTTCCACGTTTGTAGTAGGCTGCCACTGGATGTGTGTCCCCATTCTGGCCCTGCGTTTACCGTGTCTGAATTCCCCTGACCAGGCTCACCCTCTGCTTTCCCAGCCTCCATCTGCTGGCTGCCTGATTCTGAGACCTGGCAAAAGTCCTTTGTTCCTACATTACAGACAAATGACAGATGTCCTACCTATGGGATGGATTCTGGGACTGGAGATCTGGAGCCATCAGTTCTTCTTCCCTCTGTTTCTAGTCTCCTCCTCTGCTCTGGGCCAGTGGCTAGTAGTCCACACTGTCTTCTGCTGGGTAGGGAAGGGAGGCCCTGCTAATGTCTCATATCGCTCCTCAGGCCCAACTTGGTGTAGCTCAGCCTTCTGCTAGGACTGCTGCAGTATCTACTATCCTGGTTTCTCTTCCTCCTTGTTGATTGCCTTTCTTAACCCCATTTCATCTCTTGCCTCCTTCACCCCCTGAATACCCAAGGTATTCCTTACCACATGCTGTTCTAAGAGCATGGAACGCCTTTCCCACTCTTTGCTAGTTACCTCTAGCCGGAGAGTCCTCCAGGGCTCAGTGGGGGCTCACTACGCGCAGGCACCTCCCCCACCTCTCAACTTGGGTTAGGCCCCCGCTCCATCTCACAGTTCCTATCTCCCATACGTCCCCCCTAGCTTCATACTAACCCCAACCAATGGCACCAGGTGAGGGCCGAGCTTGGGTCTGCCTTTGGCTGGTGGCCTTGTTTGTATACAGTAAAGATGGGTCCAAATTTAAAACTCAAGGTCAAAGGCATGGTTCAGTCTCCTCATGGCAGAAACTGGCATTTCCTAGCCCTCAGGGGTCCCAGCCACTCCTCCTAGTCTCTCTGTCCCATTGCCCAAGACCCATGCCTTGACTTCTGCTGATAATTTCACTCCTGGGTGGCTAAGATCAGGTGACAGGAAAAAGGACCTAGGGTTGCTCTTCTGGGACTGGGGAGTGGACCTGGCCCCATGTTCTCATGGCTAAGAGTAGCATTTCCTAGGTCTCAAGTCCTATCATGGAAACAGATGCATCAAGGCTCTGCTATCATATACAAATGTCCTGTGGTCCGGGCCCTGAGGATGCCAGTCTAGTCTCAGGTGCCTCACACCACCTAGATGCCTGCCGGCCCCCACATTCCCTTCATGTCCCCACTTGGACTCACCATTAAGGAAGCTGCTGGGTCAGCTACCTAGTCCACTCCTGGACCTTTAAAGGGACCTTCCTCACACCCAGTGTCTGGTCTTATAAACTTCCAGGTCTGCTGTGTGAGGGGGGCCTGGGGAAACAGTGGGGACCAGCTCTGGAAAGACATGAGGCCAAATGCTCTGAGCCACCCTGCACTAGGCTGCAGCCAGGGAAAGATATCTGTCATTCTGCATCAGCTCGACGTGGCATCCACCCCTAATCCCTAACACTGCTCTTGCTGGGGCCACTGCAACCTTTACATTAGTGTAAGCCCGACAGACAGACGCTTGGGCCTTGCTTGTTTTTCTCTGCCTCTGCCTCTGCCTGTCAGATCATTTCTGTCTCTCCTTTAAACATGGAAACTCTCTATGGTTCAATCTTGGGTTGGGCGGGTGGCGGGAGGGAGGAGGCTCTTACTCTGTAGCTCTATCTGGCTTTGAATTTGTAATCCTCCTGCCTCAGCTCCACCACCGCACCCCCAGTGTCTGGCAATATTAAACCCTTGTTTGTGCTGTGCCCTCCACCTGGAACCACTTCCCTTCTGGTCTCTGCCCAGGGACCCCAGGCTGAAGTGCAGGGGAATATCTTTTCTCAGAGGAGGTATTCCTCAGTGCCAGTCTCCTGAGCACCGGCCCCCAAGACTCCACAGACACAAACAAGGGCGCCGGCCCAGGACCAAGCTTAGAAAAATAGGACTTTCTTGTTGTGCCCCGACACCCTCCCCTTCAGAGTTTTAAAAACCGTGAGCAATTTGGTGAGTCTGAGGCCAGGTCCCGCCGAGTGTCCAGATCCTGCTGTTCTTAGGGCCAGAGAAGCCACAGAGGTGGGCGTCCACTCAACTAGGGTCCCGCAGGTTCATGGCTGGGCCCCCAGGGCTCACAGTCCAATTGGACCACGGTGTGGGCCCTGGGTGCAGCGGGTTCAGGGGCAGGTGCAGTGGGTGCTGGGCCTAGGGCGCCGTTGGTCTGGGAGCAAACGCTGCTGACAGGCGCGGTGGCCTTGGCCTTGCCTGGTGGCTGGCCGCCGTGCACCTTGTAGCGCAAAAGCAGCACGAAGATGAACACCAGTACGGAGGCCACGATGACGCCTCCCAGTGCGATGATCATGGTGCCACCCAGGAAGGGCGCGTGGGGCGCAGCGCACGGCCGCAGCGCAGGCTCCGTGGAGAAGCGGGAGCAGCCTACAGGCCGCGTGGCTGTCAGCCCAGTGGCGCTGTCCTCGTAGACGGCGAGCACACATAGATCGTAGGTTCGGCCCGATGCCAGGTCGGTCAACAGGAACGAGCGACTGTCTGCTGGGATCATCCTGCAGGGGCGGCGGGAGAGGTCAGGTCTGTGGCTGCCCAGCACCCTCCTCTGCCCTGACCCCACTGAACAACTCCCCCACTGGGTTCCCTGCAGCTCGCCGCCTTATTTCATCCCAGTCCCGAGTTCCTTCTAACAAGCACCCAAATTTCCTTCATTTAACACCTGATACCCCTCCAGTGGATTGGCCAATGTCACGGTAGCTCACTGGCTTGCCACCCAAGATCCCCATTTTGCTCTCCTGTAGGTCCCACACCCCATTTCTCTGAGGTCCACTGGAATTCTTTCCTTCCAGTCAGATATGTTTATTCCCAATGGCCTAATCCTTGTCCTGCATCAGCCCCTAATTTCCTTCAAGCCCAAAGTCCAATTTCTAGATCCCTCCCACCCTCCACCAGACATCTTTCCAGTTCACTGGCCCAGTATGTTCTAACCCCATTTGAGTTCTCCCCCAAAAAAGTCTTGTTATGTAGCCCAGGCTGGCCTGAGCTTGTGATCCTCCTGCCTCAGCCTGTAGAGTGCATTCTGTCACCACACCTAGCCAATCGTCCCTTCTTTCTAACCTCCCAGCTGGTTTTCCTCCAGACCCTCCTTGCATACCCTTCAGACTCCTGACTGAATTTATTTCATTTGTTCTGAGGCAGTCTCACATAGCTTAGCCATATGTAGCTGAGGCTAGCCTTGAACTCCTGATCCTCCTTCCTTCGATTCTCAAGTGTGGGTGTTATGGGGCAAGCACCCACTTCTTTGCAGTCTCTAATTTCCCTTGTCTAGCTGTTTGACATTCCTCTAGTGTGCAGTTAAACCCTTCGAACCTAACTGCCAGATTTCCAGGTACCTCGGCTGCCTGATTCCTGCCAATGGATTTCCCCCGGCACCAGGGCCGTACGATAACCGTCACCGCATCTATAGTGTTTTCCAGTGAGCCCGCTCATGTGAATCCCCACCTCTGATTTCTTTTTCTCCCTGTTGCCTTATTTCTTTCCAGATCCGACCCAGCTCTTCATTCTTTTTTATCTCTGTTGTTTGGTTTCTCTTTAGCCTTAACCTGCCCCCCTCCTTTGATGTTTGGAGCCAGGTTCTGGCTACGCAACAGCAAAGGCTCCCATGCTGACCTGGAACTCCCGATCCTCCTCCCTCAGCCTCCCCGGTGTGGGGATTAAGGTACGAGCCGCTACACCTGGCTCCCATCTCCTTTTATCCTTACCATCCAATTGCACTCGATCTCTTTTTGTCACAGAGCATTCTGATGGAGATTTAACTTAGACTGCTTTAGACAGCAGCACAAGGAACTCCATGGTCTCCGGTGGTAGGGTGACTGTCTCTGAGACAGTGTTTGTCCCACTTTCTACCGGGAAAGGAGACTGGGACTTGTGTAGTCTCATGAAATCTGAGCAGTGCTGTCTCACAAAAGAAGTGGAAAGCCGGACACCTTTAATCTCAACACTCGGGAGGCAGAGGCAGGTGGATCTCTGTAAGATCGAGGCCAGCTTGGTCTACACAGCAAATTCCAGGACAGCTGGGGCTACAGGGAGACCCTGTCTCACCCCCACCAAGAAAAAGGGTGTGGAAACACGAGGTAAGATGATCCATGCCTGTAATCCTAGCTCTGGGGAGGTGAAGGTTAGGTGGTTAGTTCCAGGCCAGCCTGGGCTATGGAAGACTCATCCTCAATAGTAGTAGCAGCAGCAGCAGCACGAAGTAGGATCAGGACTGAAAGGATTTCTCTTGAGCTCCTGATATGCGGGCTCAGGGGAGGGGAGGGGTCCACGCACTGGGTTTGCAAGTGTTGACTTAGGCCTTGGGAAGCCAAGTTCTTACAGTCAGTTTGGGACTGCACTTGGCCCAGTCTGACGGTGAGGACTGGGAACCATCCATAGCTGCCCATGCCAGGTCAGACTTGGGTGAGGAGTGTCAGCCACCAGCACTACCAGCACGTGGTCATAGCAGATGGACCAAGTGCTGCCTGGCTTGGGGACAGAAGTTATACGGACTCACCTTTTGGAGTTTAAAACTCCATGTAACAGAATAAAGAAGGAAACTCCCAAACAGGGGATTTCTGCTCACACATCAAGCAGACTAGGCTTTTGCTTATTTGTCTTTTGAGGTAAGAGCTCACTGTAGAGCCCAGGCTGGCCTTGAACTTGCCAGCCTCTTGAGTGCTGGGAAGACAGACAGGCAGGCACTGGCACACGTGATCTAGGTTAGATTTGATTTAGCAAATCACAATGTAGATGTCACCCTTGTTAGAACTCTGACACCTGCGGCTCATACTGCGTGAACCCGAGGCCTAGTCGCTACTTAACCTCCTCCCAACTTTCCATTTAGCTCCTTTGTAACAGGCGACCTCATTTCTCCTTCCCGCCCCCTCTCCTTCTGAGACAGTATCTCACTGTGTATCCCTGGTCAGCCTCAAACTCCCTATGTAGACCAGGCTAGTCTTGACCTTACCACAATCTTCCCGCTTTTGTCTTTTGTTAATCACTTTTTTTCCCTCTGGCACGTATCAAAGCATTTTCTGGAAAACCTGGCTTTACTGCTAAAATCTGTTTTTAGCCTCTGGTCCCTCCCCCACACCTCAGAACTCTGGGAGGGAAGCAGTGCTGGGAATGGAACCCGGGCCTCATGCACGCTAAGCAAGCGTTTTATCTCTGAGCCATGCTCAATCCCCATTAACCATTAACTTCTTTATTCTTCCGACCTGGCTGCTTTTATTTCTTGCTCCCTAATTTTCTTTGTATATTCACTACCATTTACATTTGCTCCCTTCTTTCTTTTTACCTCTGCAGCCAGATTTCTTTTTGAATTACTGATAGACAGTGCTAGCCTGGAACAGCCTGACTTACTCAAACATTTGCTATCTAGTCGATTTATCCTCGTTGTCTCATTTCCTTTTTTTTTACCCTTTCTTTCTGCGTGACTCTGGTTATCCTCACTGCCTGATTTCTTTTATCTTCGCTTTCTGATTTCCTTTGTAATCTGTATTATTTCTCTGCTATGCTCCAGTATGGGGTGTTCACAGGTGGACCCACCTCCCCCTCCCCCGCGAAGCTCCCCCACTGTCCCAACCCCGCACCTGTAGACAAGGATGTCGTCTGCTGAGCTGTTGTACTGGATCTGGTACATGCGGATGCCTGGGATAGGCCGCTGATCTGGCCACTGGACAAGAGCAGCTGTGGCCCCATGCTCAGTCACTTGGATGCCACGATCAGTAGGGGCCACGGTGTCGGCCACTTTGGCAGAGGACGAGGCAGCGGAAGGCGGAGTGAGGGCATCGGGATCCCCGTCCCGCGGGGGGTCACAGCTGGTGCTATTGGCTAGCTGGGGGGGCGGAGGAGGACCCACGGTCAGCTCAACAGCAGCCGTGGCCTCACCGGCAGCATTGGCTGCAATGCAAGTAAAGATGCCGCCGTCTCCTGGCTCGGTAACCAACAGCTCCAACGTCCCATTAGGAAAGGCACGAGCTCGGCTCGAGTTGCCCAGCAGCCGGCCCTGGGGTGACACCCAACGCACTCGGGGCTCCGGGTCCCCTACTGCCCGGCAGCGCAGGGCGGCTGGCCGACCAGCAGGCACGGCCAGGGGTGGCGAACGGTGGGTTACCACTGGTGGTTCACACACAAACTCCTCCTCACCCACAGCCCAGAAGTAGCGGCCTCCCAGCGCAGGTGGCGAAGCACAGGCCTCGAGGTCATCCTCCCGAGCCAGGCGACGTAGCCACACCAGTTCACAGTTGCAATGTAGCGGGTTCCCCCCAAAAGCCAGCACCAATGCGGAGGCTGGTGAACCCCGGGGCCGGGCCAGCAGCGGCAGACGGGAGAAGAGCGGGTCGGGAGGGATGGTGGTCAGACGGTTGGAGGTCATGTCCAGCCGTGCCAACTTGTGCAGGCGGGAAAAGGCGCCGGCGGGCACTGAAGCCAGCAAGTTGTGGTCAAGGCCTAAAGTGTTGACATTGCCCAGGCGACCCAAAGCCTCCCAGGGCAGCTGCTCAAGGTTGTTGTAGGAGAGGTCCAGGTCCTCCAAGGTCTCTGCACAGTCATCCAGGGCACCAGCCGCCAAGGCTGCCAGCTGGTTGTTGCTCAGGATGAGGTGGCGCAAGTTGACCAGGCCACGCAGCTGACCCTCGCCCAGCGAGGTCAGCCTGTTGCCATCTAGGTGCAGGGCGCGTAGGGCACGGAGATCGGCGAAGGCCCCGGCCGCCACGTGGCGGATGGTGTTCCGAGACAGGCTCAGATGCAGCAGGCCCGTCATGTTGGCCAGGTCACGACGACGCACTGCCGCGATGAAGTTGTCTGCCAGGCGCAGCTCGGCGGCCCTGCGATCCAGTGAGGGGGGCACAAACAGGAGGCCTGCCCCCGGGCACAGCACACTTAGGGGCAGTGACTGGGTCTGGCAGCGGCAGCGGCGGGGACAAGGGCTGGACGTGGCCGGCTGGGGTGGAGACGAGGCAGGAGCCAGCGGTAGCAGGCAAAGGAGCAATGGGAGGACGGCCATTGCGGGCGGGGTTGGCCTGCGGGGAAGAAGGGAGGTGTTAAGGCTGGCTGGGGCCACTGGCGAGCCCTTGCGGGTAGGGGTGATCTGAGACCAGGAGAGATGGTCATAATATGTTCACGGAAGTAGACATGGTCAGAGATGGTCATCGGGGAAAGGGGTGGGCAGGTGGTGGGGATGATCAGAAAGGTGAAGAAGTGAACCAAAGAGAGGGGAGCGGGTCAGAGGCAGTCCATCCAAGACAGCAGGTCAGAGAGAGAACAGGGGTCAGATCTGGTCAAAAACCAGTGGGATGACCAGAGAGAGGGTAGAGGAGGGATATATCAAAATCAGTAGGGGGCAGGACAGCTGGTCAGGGTGATGGGGGTGGGAAGAGGCCATCAAAGGCAAGAGAGGTAGCCAAGGTGGAAAAGGTCAGAGATGGTCAGATGGCGGCAGACTGAGAGTCAGGGTCAGGGTTAGGAGGGAAAGAGACATGGCGGACGGTGGGCAGAGGAAGACAGGAGAGATGGGCAGCGTGGTTGAGGGAGAGATGTTAAACACGGCTGGAAACAGTCACAGACCCCAGCCTAGGAGCTAAGGGGTGGACAGAGGGCCAGAGAGTTAGTGGAAGGTGAACGGAGAGACAGTGACAAAGATATCAAAGAGGCCGTGGACAGATGTGGCTGGAGAGAGGAAACGTGGACAGGGTGGCAAAGCTGGTCAAAGAGGAAAGGTGAAGAGAAATGGGAGAGGAAAGAGACCAGAGAGAACAGGGGTGAGCCGGAGAGGGGGCTGGAGATGGACGCACGGATGGACAGACGCTGAGAAGCTGGAAGGATGGTGGCATCAGAGGTCCGAAAATACCATCACCTGGGACTAAGGAGGTCAGAGAAAGGCGAAACTGACAGGTGCCCCCATGTGTCCAGCAACGGGGACAGACCTATGGGGCAGTGTCTTCTTCCAAGGGAAATCCCAAAATTTCCAAAGGGTGCCTGGCCCTTACTTTCCACCTGTAGCCCAAGGCTGCCCACCCTCCCCCTCAAGTCCCACCACAGATGTCTTTCAGTGGCCTTACCTGAGCTGGAAACCACCCTAGGGAGCAGAGTCCTCAGGCTCCAAGGGGGTCAGAGGTCAGGACTCTGGAGGGGGCATCTGGTCACGCCTTCCCTTGTCACCAAGGCCTGTTAGAGAGGGGACTGTGGTGCCTCAGCTCAAGTCCGTGGTTACAGAATCTCCAAACCTTGATGCTTCAGGTCCTACACCACTAAAACTACGTCTCTGGGGTCTAGTTTTAGAGACAAAGGTCCCAGGGGTTGTTTATTATCAGGCTCTCCCAGCACTAGTCTTGAGATGCTAAAAAGCCCAATGGGGAAGTTTAAGGTCTGAGTTCCAAGTCCAGTCCTGGAATCTAATCTTGGGATCCTGTTCTGATACTGGGGTGCTGAGTCAAGATTTGGAGGTCTCTAGCCCCAGATGTCAGCATTCAGGTTCGCACCAAGGACTTCAGGCCCAAAGTCAGGTTCAGGCTCCCTTAGAATCCCAGGGTTCAGATCTGGGAATTGGAGGCCTAAATTCCAGGGCTCAGTTCCCATATAGTGGGGTTCAGTGTATATAATTGGGCATTTGCTTCCAGATGTCAAGGTATCAGCCAGACAATTCAGAGTTCAGCTCCAAAATTTGAGGTTTTAGATAGTAAATCTTGGGGTCCCACCTCCGGATCTTGGGGTCCATGCTCCAAAATCATAGGGTTCGGTTTCCAAATCTTGGGGTCCCAGGGACTGACGTCGGATTCCAGGCTCAGATGTTGAGGTTCAAGGTCCAGGTCTTCGGGTTCCAAGGCAGGATCTCGGGGTGCTGGTCCTAGATCATGGTCCCACTCTCGGGTTTCAGGATCTTTGGATCCGATCGGCGGGTGCAAGCCCCCGATGCCGGGGTGTGGGCCAACGGTCCGGAGCGGCAGCTGTGCGCCTGGTTTCCCGGCCTGCGGAAGGGGACTGGCCCAGGAGGAGGGGGTCCGCTGCGGAGGGTAGGGGGACAGCCGGGCAGCCACAGGGCCGGGGTGGGGCGAGGCCCGGGCGCAGACGGACGCACGGACAGACAGACAGGGCCACGCGGGGAGCCGGGCACCGCAGCGCAGGCAGGGGCGCAGGGGGGAGGGGCCGCGCTCAGAGACCCCTCCCCCGCCGGGGCCGGGGCGGGGGCCGGGCGGGGGCCGGGCAGGCGGGCCGGGTCCGGGTGCTCCCGCGGCCTCCTAGCCGGGAACCCAGGGCCGTGCGCGTGCCCGCGCTTAAAGGCGCAGGCTCCGCGCGCACCCGCGCTTAAAGGCGTAGGCAGCCCCCCCACGCCTTCCTCTCAAAGGCGCGCCCCTAGCCCCACCTCCCATGGAGTCGCCCTGGCGCTGCTGGGAGTGAGAATCCCTGGATAAAGACCGACAGAGACGCTGAAGCGAAGAGACAGAGATAGAAAGAACAGAGATAGAGACAGACAAAAAGATAGGCAGACTCAGACTGAGACGGGGGTAGGATGGGAGACTCAGAAATACACTAAAGGAGAGATGGAAATACATGGAGACAGTGAGAGACTCGGAGGCAAGGACAACCACACACACACACACACACACACACACACACACACACACCCCATCCAGCGCCTGAAGCAGTTCAGCTGTGAAGATGGCTGTGTACCTATGTATGTCCAGTGCTCATTCATAGCCTTGAACATAGCTTCCCGCCCTAGACCCACACACATCTGTCTCCTGCCCCTCCATCTCAGCACCACCTCCCTGGGATGTCTCTCCCACAGCGGAAGTCTCCTTATCTGGGCTCTGTCCAGCAACAGGTCTGCTGGTTTAGATCTTTTGGTTGGAAGGGGGAAACTTGACACTAAGACCCTGTGCCCTCTAGGATTAAGGATAAATCTCAAGACACACTGGCCAGATGTCCTAGGAAGGAGAAGGAGAGAAGCTAAGAAATAGGTCAGAGGCAGGAGGCTGGCTAAGTGGCTCAGAGAAATATGTCCAGTGTTTTCTGTCTCAGCTCCACTCCCACAGAAGACCCTGGTTAGAGTTGTGTCAACACAGGACTCCAGAGGAGAAGTGTGAGGGGAGGAGGGAAGCAGAGGTGGGTGGTCCCACACTCTCCTGGCAGATGCTATCTCAGGAAGATGATCCGGAAACATGGCCTAGGAACTTCATTGTAGTCACATGGGGTACATGATCTCCCAGAAGCTCTGCTCCAAACTGGACACAATCTGAGTGATTTGAGGTGGACATGGCCCTAGGAAGCCACCCCGAGGAACCCCACTGGAGCAAAAGACTTTTGTGACCTTGAGGGTGGCATATGGATGTCCGTCCACCCTGGCGTCCCTAGCTCCTTTGAAGGTATCAGAGTACACTTTTGGCTCCTTCTTCCTATTGTCCACTGAAAAATTGCAGCTAAAATTAACTCAGCCCTGGGGCCTTTCCAGATCATTAGTAAAGTTCATCAGCACTCCTGGCCCAGCACAGCGGGCACTGGACACTCGGAAGCCCAGGAAAAGACCTCTTCAGAGATGCTGCCAAAAATGATGGAGCTGGGGGAGAGAGAGGGACAGATGTGAAGACCATCCTGAGGAACAGGACCGGAAGATTCAGTGGAATTGCCTGAGTTAGAGACCATTTCCAGGAAACTGAGGGCAGAGATGAGAGAAGAGTTAGGCAAGGAAGAGAGACAGATAACAGAGAGGTGCTAATGAGAAAAGGTGGACTCTCTGGACCGTGGGAGCTCAGTTCTTTCAGAGATCTTTAAGGAACCTTCAGAACACATCAGAATTGTAGTGCTGATGCCGCTGATCCAGGGAGCACCCTGGGAGGCCCACAGGGTTAACGCAGGGACACCTGCAATGTGCACAGGACCGTTCATCTCAGCTTTGCTGAAATCTGTTGGGCGGAGGGGATGGAGCCTGGGTGTAACAGAAACAGGAAGAATGCTGCCGTTAGCTCAGCAGTTACCGTGGGCATCCAGGAGTGGTGCTGTTAGTTAACATTTGTGGTGGTCGATCTTGATGATCAGTCTTATTGGATTAAGAAATGCTCATTAGGGGCTGGAGAGACAGCGCAGTAGTGAAGAATGTGGTACTGCTCTTGCAAAGGACCTGGGTTCAGTTTTCAGCACCCACTTGTGATAACTCTAGCTTCAGAGGACTCAGTACTCTCTTCTGGACTCTGTGGGCACTTGCATGTGTGTGTGTGTGTGTGTGTGTGTACTCTTACAGAGGACTTGGGTTCAGTTCCTAGCATCCACATGGCAGCTAACAACTGTCTCTCACTCCAGTTCCGGGGCCTCCAACACACTCTTCTGGCCTTTGTGGGCATTACACTTACATACATGCAGGCAAAACACTTATACACATACAATAAAAATAAATAACTTGTTGGTCTTTTTGAGACAAGGTCTCCCTGTAGTCCTAACTGGCCTAGAACTCACTATACCTGGCTGGCCTTGAACTCACAGAGCTCCACCTGCCTTTGCCTCCTGAGTGTTGGGATTAAAGGCATGTACTACCATGCCTGGCAAACATAAATAAAATTTAAACAATTTTAAATGAAAAAAATTTTGAAATAGGGTCTCCCTATAACTCCAGCTGGCATGGAACTCATTATGTAGACCAGGATGTCCTGGATCTCACTGAGCTCTGCCTGCTTCTGCCTCCCGAGTGCTGGGTTTAAAGGCATGGGCTACTATGTCCAGAAAATATAAAGTAAATCTTTTCAAAAATACTTCTGAGAGCCAGGGGGTAAGGACACAGACCTTACTCAGGAGAGTGAGGCAGGAAGCTCATGAGTTTGAAGCCAACCTAGGCTACGTAGCAAGGAGAGAGAGAGAGAGAGCGAGCGAGAGAGAGAGAGAGAGAGAGAGAGAGAGAGAGAGAGAGAGAGAGAGAGCTGTAATTCCAGTCCTCAAGAGGGCTAGGAAAGATGATTATGAGTTCAAAGTCAGTTTGGTCTTTATAGATCCTGACTCAAAACAAATAAAAAAAACAAAAACAAAAGAAAAGTTGGGTATTTTGGCTCACACCTGAATTCCAGCACTTCAGAGCCTGAAGCAAGAGGCTGCTAAAAGTTCACGATCAAAGCCAGCCAGGAAACACACTGAGTTCTAGGCCAGCCTGGGCTACAGAATGAGACCCCCATCTCCAAAATGAATAAATAAGGAACTGGAGAGATGGCTCAGCGGTTAAGAGCACTGGCTGCTCTTGCAGAGGACCTGGGTTCGATTCCCAGCACCCACATGATGCCTAACAACCATCCTTAACTCCAGTTCCAGGGGATCCAATGCCCTCTTCTGACCTCCGAGGACTGCAGGACTTGGATCCACTTACACACATACAGGCAGGACACTCATATACATAAGAAAAAAATGTATAAAATAAATAAGAAAAATCAGAAAAGAACTAGTTAAGACACCAGGTTTGTGTGTTGGCAAGGGTGTTTCCAGAGACTATTGGATCTCAAGGGCTTTAATGTAATGAGTGGTCTAATCCACTGATGATTTCAAAATCTGAGTAGACTAGTGGAAGGTGGGAAATGGGGCCTGACCTGAGGAAGAAGGCCATTGGAGGCCTGTCCTTGGGGGCTGTATCTTGCCTTATCCCTTCATGTTAAAGCTTTCTTGTTTCCTGTCCACCATGTGAACTGTATCTCTTTGCTTCTGGTCTGCCATGAGGTGAGCAACCTCATTCTCCACACTCTTCCACCACTGTGATGTTCTGTTTATGCACATGGGGACAAGACACCCTGGACTGAACCCTCTGAAACCATGAGCCAAAATAGATCTTTTCTCCTTTGTTGTTTATTTATATGTATGCGTGTATACCTGTATGTGTGTACCTGTACAGGTACATGTACAGGTAGGTACATGTGTGTGTGCTCATGGAGGCCAGAAAGGGTGTCAGATTCCCTAGAATTGGAGTTATACGCAGTTGCAAGCTGCCTGACATGACTGAGAACCAAAATTCCAGCACTGAGCCAACTCTCCAGCCCCCAATCTTTCTTCTCTTTTTTAAAAAAAATATTTTATTTATTATTATTATTTTATATGTCTGAGTGTTTTGCCTGCATGTATGTAAGTGCATGTATGCAATTCCTGCAGAGGCCAGAAGAGAGGGCATGTGTGTGTGTGTGTGTGTGTGTGTGTGTGTGTGTGTGTGTGTATGTATGCTCATGGAGGTCAGAAGATGATGTCAGATCCCCTGGAACTGAAGTTATGGACAGTTGTTATCCATCATGTGGGTGCTGGGGATCCAACCTGGGTCTTCTGGAAGAGCAGCCAGTGCTCTTAACTGCTGAGCCATCTCTCTAGCCCCATCATTCCTCTCTTAAGTTGTTTTTCTCAAGTGTTAGGTCACAAAGATAAGAAAGCTAACTAACATAACACTGCAGTAAAGATGGACACCTGGACAGTCCAGGTCCTGCTTTCTGTTGAACTCACCTTCTAAAAGAGAGAAGTCACATCTTCAGACAGGCCAGAGTGGTCAGGGCTGAGATGGCAGAAGCATGGCTTAGACAGACTAAGGCTATGATGAGGCAGCTCAGGCCATGGGGGACAGGGCTGTGACAGGGAAAGCACTGGGCAAAATAATAAGGGCTTGGTGTCAAAGTACAGGCCACAGCCGTCCAGGCCGTGACCAGAGAAGCAGAAGGGTTTGGGAAAGAGTCCAATCCCTCCTCCAGTCCTCAAGCCCAGAAGGCTTCCTAGAATAGGAGACCATTGTGCTGAGACCCCAGAAGTCCACGTGAGCAGGTAAGCAAAGGACCCCTTCTGCAGCTCATCTGAGCCTTCGTGCCGTCACGCGTGCAGCCTGGGGGTCCCTAGGTGCCTGGATTGTGCCATGTGGGTGTGCATGGGCTGGAACCCCTCATTAGCTTCTGGAAGGGAATCCTGGTGGGATGGCTGTTTGGGGGACTCTGCTTAATTGCTGCATTTGCTTAATTGCAACATCTGGAGAGGAGGACAGAAGCGGCAAACAGCAGAAAGAATGAGGTTGGACTGCTGAGAGCTGAGGAGGCCTTGGGGGAGAAGACTGCTCCTCTCCACGCGAGTCTGATGCACACTGAACTTGTCCCGATATGCACAGGGTCACCCGGGGCACACACTCATCCTTGTGCTTGCATGCACACTGTTATCTGAGGCACACATTCAGATACAGGGAGGGACATACCTCTGAAACATACATCATTGTGCCAGGTTTATGAGAGGTCATGTATGTAGAAATAACACTCTACATGCAGATTCTCCTCCACCCACCCTGGCCCATCCTACAAGAAGCACATTTAGAGACAGGACAAATCCCTCTAAGGGACAGGCATGGTGGTACATTCCGTTAATTCTAGTACTTGGGAAATGGAGGCAGGAGGATCAGTTCAAGGTCATCCTCTGCTATATAGTAACTTTGAGACTGGCCTGGCTACATGAGACCCTGTCTCAAAAAACAAAACAAGGGGACCTGAGAGGTGGTTCAATGGTTAAGAGCCCTGACTGCTCTTGCAGAGGACCCAGGTTCTGTTCCCAACATCTACATGTTGGCTTACAACCGTCCATAACTCCAGTTCCAGGAAATCCAGCGCCCTCTTCTGATCTTCCCAGGCACTGCATGACATGGGTGCACTTACATACATGCGGGCAATATATTCATACACATAAAATTTTAAAAATAAGTATTTTTTTAAAAGGTTGAGGCCAGTAAGATGACTCGGTGGTAAAGGCACTTTCCAGCAAGCCTGGCTACCTGAGTTTGATCCCTGGGACCTACATGGTGGAAAGTGAGAACCAACCCCCTCAGGCTGTCTCTGACTGCCACGCATGCTCTGTGACACACACATGCCCTAGACAGACAAATAAATAAATAATAGATAAGTAAATGTAATGCCTCCCCCCCAAACAAGGGACTGAGGATATAGCTTAGTTAGTAGAGTGCTTGCCTAGCATGCAGATAGCCCTGGGTTCCATCCCATCCTTAGAGTCACATAAAACTGAATGTGATGGCCCATGCCTGAAATCCTAGCCCTTGGGAGGTGGAGGCAGGAGGATCAGCAGTTCAAGTTCATTCTTAGTTATCTAGCAAATTCCAGGCCAGCCTGGGCTATGTGAGACTTTGTCTTAAAACAACAACAGGGACTGAAGAGATGGCTCAGCGGTTAAGAGCTCATACTCTCTTCCAGAGGACCCAAGTTCAATTCCCAGCAACCACATCGGAGGCTCATAACTGCCTGTAACTCCAGCACAGCTGGCACCCTCAGGCACCTGACTCATATGCACACACCCCTATATAAACACACATATACACATAATTAAGAATAAATAAACATAAAACAACAAACCTCAGACACAAAGATGGGTACGCACACAGGCACATATACCTGTGCGCACACGTATGCACGCATGTCTTTTTAATAAACTAATGACATCAGTGAATCTGCCTCCCCCAAGGCCGCTTTATAAAGGGACTTTGGCCTCTTTCAAGTCAGAAGTTTTCAGGGAGAGGAGGATGAAATTGGTGTCTGCCTATCCTTCAGCTAACATCCACCAACTCAAGTCCAGCCAGTGGGATCAGCTCCAACTTCACCGGAATTAGCTCAGCTTTGTAATTAGCACATGAATCTGGAATGAGGAGTAGAGATTCATTTTCAAGATCAGGCCTGAAGGTCACCTCCACATGGGAGGATCAAAAGACAGAGATAGGTGGGAGTGGACGTGCCTCACCCTCACACGGGCCTCTGCCCTAAATCAGACTGAGAGGCTCCAGGCAAGTGCCAGCTTTTGCAGGGTAACCACCAAGACCCTGTGCATGAGGTTATGCCTCACAAGGGTTGGGGATCGAACACAGCCATCCAGGTATCGACACGGAGAGACCCTTCCATCCGCACACGGGAAAACGTTTGCATCTGTACAAAGAAGGAAGGGAAGCATGCATTCTTCGGGCCACTCTGCTGAGACCTTTTTGCATGAAAACCAGCGTGTCAAAATTGGGGACTAGAGCCTCATTTCACACAGTGACTGCTGCTCAAGCTTTACAGATAGCAGAGAGCCAAAGAGGAAGTGCATTAGTTAGTTCGGGGCCAGCTGCTGTACCTGGATTTCATGACTTCATATTATAGTTTATTCATTTATTTTTAAAATGCTTTATTATTTTTTTTTTATTTTCTGTGTATGAGTATAATGCCTGCACGCATGTAAGTGCACCTATGTGTTGTACAATGCCCATGGAGGTCAGAAGAGGGCATCAGATTCCCCTGGAACTGGATGGTTGGTAGCTGCCATGAGGGTGTTGGGAATCGAGAGCAGCCAGTGCTCTGAACTTCTGAGTCATCTCTCCAGTTCTCTTTTTAAAAGTTTATTTAAAGAATTTAAGAAGTTTGTTAGTGTGTGTGGGAGAAAGAAAGGGAGGGGCGGACACACAAGCCACAGTACATGTGTGGAGGTCAGAGGACAGCTTGGTGGAGTTGGTTCTCTCCTTTTTCTCCTTCCACCTTTTAAATTTTTATTTATTTATTTAATCTTTTATGTATGTGAGTGTTTTGCCTGCAGGTAAGTGCACCATGTGCTCATAATGTCTGAGAAGGCCAGAAAAAGGTGTCAGATCCCCTGGAACTGAAGTTATTACAGGCAGTTGTTAGCTACTGTGTAGGGGCTGGGAACTGAACCCAGGTTCTCTGCAAGAGTAGCTAGTACCTTAACCTCTAAGCCATCTCTCCAACCTTCTTTCTAAATTTTGTGGAGACAGAGCCTCACTATGTATCCCTGACTGGCCTGGAACTTGCTGACTGTGTAGACCAGGCTGGCTTTGAACTAACAGAGATTTACCTGCATCTGCTTCCCGAGTGCTGGGTAAAGGGGTGTGCCACTATGCCCCACAAAATTTCTCTCTCTCTCTCTTTCTCTCTTCTCCTCTCCTTCTCTCCCTTCCTCCATCCCTCCCTCTCTTCCATCCCTGCGATACATCCTCAGCTGCTCCTTCCACCATGACATGGGTTCCAGAGCTTGAACTCAGATCCTCAGGCTTGCACAGCAAGTACTTTCAACCTGCTGAACCATCTTGCCTGCACAGTATTCTGGTTCTCAGAGGTGTCTAAGGTGTCCTCCATCTGGTGATTCACAAACCAGATTCATTCATAGTGTGACCCCGTTATGTTCTGGGGCTCAGAATTAATGGCTTCCACATAGCAAACAGGAGGAGATGGGATGGAGATTTACCAGCTTCTTCAACTTGTCCGGAAGTGACCTACAGAATTCCTGCCCACATTTTATTGCAGAAAACTAGTCAGGTCTTTAACTGAGATACAAAGGGAGTTGAAAGTTCAGTCTCAGGTGGCGCAGTTCTCTCTCAGCCACAGAGAATATGAATTATTACATCTCAAGTACTAACCACTGACAGACCCACAACTTCAGGGAGTTGGGGGCGTTACTTCCATCCACTATATCAAGTCCTGCTCCAGGGAGGAGTTCCTAGTCCTAACCTGGCTATCCACCTACTTCCTCTATTCCCTGACTTCGGAGTAGGTGACCAAAACTCAGTTTTTCTGAAGGCAAAGTGAACTTGATTTGATTTGTAGGTGTACTACTTACTAGTCAATGTGAGAAAAATATCTGATAGAAACAACTTGAAGGAGGAGTTATGTCTTTGGGCTCATGGTTTCAGAGGGTTTAGTCCATCATGCAGAGGACACATTGGAGCAGATAGCTTATGCCACTGTAGGACAGGAAGCAGACAGAGGGGAATGCTGGGGCTCAGTTTTCTCCTTTACTTCATTTTAGCCCGTAGAATGATGCTCCGGGATTCAGCATAGGTCTCCCACTTCAGTTGATCCTTCTGGAAACACTCTCACAGGCACACCAGAAGTGGGCTTCACCAGTCTCCTAGGTGGCTCCAAATTCAGTCACACTGACAATGGAACATGACCACCACCGGTCTCTAGGGCAATGCAGGGGATGATCGTGTTTAACGCGCTCTCGTAAACATTCATTTACAGAGGCCTCACTGTGTGCTGGACTTGACGCTGGGGACAGACCTATGAATCAGACACCATCCTTTCTCTGGATTCGTTTCTCCTCACAAAGCTGAAAGAGAATAGATCATTTCTGAACCTGTGGTGGTCCCTGTGAAGGGAAGGGCCTGCCTGTTGATGGTGGTGGTGATCGATTTCAGGTGGGTGACAAAAGCAGGACAGGAGGGAGCCATCTCTGTCTAGACCAAAAGGGAACTGACTTTTCTTGGGAAGAAGATCCCTGTGCACAGATCTGTGTATCAGAATTCCAACGACTCCAGTTCCTGACACCGATCGCTGCGAATTCAAATACTAGTCAGAAATCTGATTTCTGTGAACAGAACCTGTGTAGATTCATGTGCTAATTAAAAACCTGTGTTGACTATAAACTTTGTCCTTGGGACAGGGCTAAACTCTTAATTTGGAAAGGAACAGCACTGATAATCTCCAACTCAGAAATTTTCAAGCTGATGGCCATCTTGAGTTGGCTCCTGTGCTAATGACCACCTAAAGATAATTTAAAAGGGGGCTAGGGAGATGGCTCAGTGGGTAAAGTGCTGGCTGCACAGGAGAATGGGGGAACCTGTATTTGGATCCCCAGCATCCATGTGAAAGGCGCCGCAGCGTACCTGTAAACGCAGAGCTGGGAGGCAGAGATAGAGGATCCTGGATGCTTGCTAGCCGGTCAGTGTAGCAAAAAAAAAAAAAAAAAGTGAGTTCCAGGTTCAGTGAGAGATCCTGTCTCAGAAAACATGGTGGAACTCTAGGGAGACAGTCATCGAGTAAACGGCTGTGAAAACCTGAGGACCTGAATTTAGATCTCCAGCACCCATGTAAAGCCAGGTGTGGTGTATGGACCTGTAACTCCAATGCTGGGGCGGGCCGAGACAGGCAGATTTTGGGGGTTCACTGACCTGCCAATCTAACAGAAATGGCAAGTTCTAAGTTCAGTGAGAAACCCTGACTCAAAAAAAATAAATAGGCACGCCTTTAATTCCAGCACCTGGGATGCAGAGGCAGGTGGTTCTCTGTGAGTTCGAGGCCAAACTGATTTATATAGTAAGTTTCAGGCCAGTTGGGGTTACAGGGAGACTCTGACTAAAAGGAAAAAAAAAAAACCACAACTAAATAAGATAATATAGATAAATCAATAAAAAAGGTGAAGTGTGATAGAAAATACTTGAAGGCAACATCCACATAACACACACACACACACACACACAGGTACACACCACAAAAGATAAAAAGATAAAGGAATGGTAAGATATTCATAGGCAAAAGGAGTCACGGGCTTTGAAGCCTGACAACCTGGGTTCAAATCCCAGCTCTGTCATAGACAAGCTGAATGCCTTTGGGGGTTAGTTTCTTCTCTCTAGGCTTCCATTTCATTTCTGTAAAAGGGTTTGATAATAGCTCAAATGGCCATTGAGAGGATTAAATTAGCTAATAAGTGTAAAGCTCTGAAGCAGTGCTTGCCACATGAAAAGTGCTTATTCTGTAATAACCAACCATACAGCCAACAGTTACTGTCCTGATTTCATGTAATCCTCACACCGGGCTCTCCTCCAATTTCATTATTACAACCCTTTCTTGGCTCAGATCTCGGAGCCTCACCCTCTGGACAGGCTTCCCAGAGGTTCCAGGGCGACTCTAAGCGGTCCCAGCAGTGCATCCCTCACACCTCCCCATTCGCCAGATCCGGGCATAACCGCTGGCTACCACGTGGGGGCAGCAACACACCATTTGGCACCGTGCGCGCGGTGTATTGTGGGGTGCGTAGTCTTGTCTGAGAATTAAGTGTCGCTCCAGGGAGTATATAGAACTACATTTCCCCGAAGGCATCGCGCCACCCTCTGCCTCACCTTGCTCTGGCATTGCCCACTCAGGGTGCACCTCCGGAGCGGCGCAGGGGGTTGTGGGGTGTATGGACTGAACTCCTGGTCCCAAAAGGATGGTGCTGCGCAGGCGTGAGAGCCCCGAGGAACTCACTGGACCTTAGCGGAGGGTTAGGTACCCACCCACGTTCTGGTCCCGCCGCTGCCTGAGCTACGAATAGGGACTACGGCATCCCTACGTATTGCACCATTGCAAACGCCGCAGAACCACCTTAGCCACCACCCCTCTGTCCTGCGTCCACACTGTCCCTCGTTTCCTCTGAAACCAGTTCAGGGAGCTTAGCTATTCAAAGGAAGGGGAAAAAAAAAAAAAAAAAACCTTCTTAGCAGCCACGACTTCCCGCTTTAAAACCTTATTATGGTAATGCTTAGCTACACACAAAAATAGAATTATATAACAAGCCTCGAAGTACCCATCTCCCAACTTCAATTATTATCAACATATGGCCAATCTTGTTTTATTTATTCCGCCTCCCCCACCCAATTAGTTTAAAGCAAATCCCAGACAGCCTATGATTTCATCCATAAATATGTATCTCGAAAATATCAGGTTCTTAACAAAAAATGGGCGCTTTCATCACATCTAAAATTAAAATTTCTTACTAGTATCAAATATCAAATCTATCTCCAAGTTTCTCTGATTGTCTTATAAATTATTAATTCTTCTTTGTTCAGATCGTAATGCAATCTGGGCTTTACATTTGTTGGGAGTCTGTCTTTTATTTTGTAACAATATCCCCTCCCTCTCATTCATCTGGAGTTTAATTTGATTCCTTACACTTCTTAGTGTCGTTTTGTTCCTTTACCTCATGTGTACCTGTGTGTGGTGTGTGTATACGTATTCACTTGTATGCAGGTGTGTGTGTGTGTGTGTGTGTGTGTGTGTGTATGCATGGAGGTTGACATGGGGGGGGTCTTAGTTGCTCTTACTCATTGAGGCAGGGTCTTGCAACTGAACCTAGAGCTTGCTGATATGACTAGTCTGTCTAGCCAGCTTTCTCTAGGGAACACTTGTCTCCAGTTTCTGAGCTGTGGAATTCCATGCAGGTCTATGCCACTCCTGGGCATTTAAGTGGGTTCTGGGGATTTGAACTCCTGTCCTCACACTGTGTAGCAAGTGCTTTAACTACTTTTAGAAGTAAAATCTGAGATTCAAGGATCCCACTGATACCACACACAAAAAAACAGCAGGCAACTTTTCCTTCCTTCCTTCCTTCCTTCCTTCCTTCCTTCCTTCCTTCCTTCCTTCCTTCCTTCCTTCATTTTTATTTTATGTGTATGTGTTATGCATGCATCTAAGTGCACCGGAGTCATGTGGTGCTGGAGGAGGACCGAAGAGGACATCAGATCATCTGGAATTGGAGTTATGGACGGTTTTCAACTGCCGTGTGGGTGCTGGAACTCAAACCCAAGTCTTCTGCAAGAACAACCAGTGTTCTTAACTGCTGAGCCATCTCTACAGCCCAGCAACTTTTACTTTTGAAAAAATGTGGGTTGTGTCATTTGAATGGAGCATACCCCATGCATACGCCACCCAGAAGTTTGACAGGTTCTTATCTCTAAAGCAAGAATGCCGAGTCTGTGTCTTCCCGCTGTCTTTTGAAGGTGGGTAGGTGTTTTGTTTTGTTTGCTTTGTTTTGTTTTTGGTGTTTGTGTTTGTGTGTGTGCGTGCATGTGTGTGTGTGTGTGTGTGTGTGTTTGAGAGAGGCTCCCTCTGTAGCCACAGCTGGTCTGGAACTCTCGCTATGGAGTCTAGGCTGGCTTCCATCTCACAGAAATCCGATTATGCCTGCCTCTGCCTCCTAAGTGCTAGGATTAAAGGCATGTTTCATTAAGCCATGCTCATAGTTGGTTAGTTTTTAAAGAATCTATGCCTGCTGAGCATGGTGGTGTACACCTTTAATTTTAGCACTCTGGAGGCAGAGGCAAGCGGATTTCTGTGAGTTCAATGCCAGTCTGGTCTAAATGGCAAGTTCCAGGACATCTGAGGCTACAGGAAGACCCTGTCTCAAAAAAAAAAAAAGTATCTGTACAAAGGAAAGACTGGTGAATGGGAAAGCGACTGGAGGAAAAAGGTTCAGACGCCCAGGCTGCAGGCCTCTTCCATAAACAAAAGTTTTACTGTGTGTGTGTGTGTGTGAGAGAGAGAGAGAGAGAGAGAGAGAGAGAGAGAGAGAGAGAGGATTAAAAGAACTGATATTTAATGTCCTTACAACCACTGACCATCATGCCCTTGGTACACTTCGAGAGGCTGAGTCTGATTCAGTGATTGTCAGTTTGCGGGTAAATATACTTCATGGGTGATGGCAAGTTCTTCCATCGTGGCAAGTACATTGTCTCTGTCTTTTCTGTAATGCTAATAGTCAATTAGACTTTGAGTCTTGTCGGTCTGGTCATTATAAAACCACAGCCAAACTAGGAAGGAAACATTCCACATTCCTTCTCTTTCTCTCTGTTCACAGATGTGAAAATCTGTGTGTGTATTAGTGTGATGTGTGTTTGTAAGTGTGGGTACCTCTGTGCCATGGCACACATGTGGAAGTCAGAAGGCAACCTTAGATGTGGTCCTCACTTTCCACCCTCCTTGAGACAGGCTGTCTCTGTTCTTCACTGCTGTGCAGGCCAGATAATCTGGCTGGAGATCTGGAGATTTTCATCTCTGCCTCCTTCCATCTCACTACAGGAGCACATGGGATTACAAACATACTACCACACCCAGCTTTACCTGGGCTCAGGAGATCCGAACTGAGATCCTCACGCTTTCAGGGCAAGTACTTTGCCCACTGAGCCTCCCAGAAAGGAAACTTGTTATTGCTAAAGTTCAAGGTTGTTGCTCTAGACAGGAGCAAATTTCCATCTTCAACTCATGGTTCCTGCAATAATAGCTGATCCTCCAGGCCTGTCTGACACAGTCCTGTCATCAAAGGAGCTTCCTTAATCTTTTAGGGAACTTGACCCAGGTAACATTGGGTCCTTGACTTTGCCACAGAAAAGAATCTCAGGACAAGCTAGTATAAAGAAAAGTTGGAATTTATTACAAGGTATTTTAAGCAGATTTTAAAAGAGGGGTTAAGAGAGGTGGCTCAGTGGTTTCGTGCACTGGCTCTTCTTGCAGAGGACCCAGGTTTGGTTCCCAGCACTTACATGGAGGCTAACAACCACCTGTAACTCCAGTTCCAGGGGATCCAACGCCCTCTTCTAGCCTATGTGGGCATTGCACTCACAGGGGAATTTATATACAGGCAAATATTTATACGTGTAGAAATAAAAATAATAAATTAAAACAATCTTTAAAAAGAGGCTTTAAGATGGTCCCGGTGGTGCATGCCTTTAATCCCAGCACTTGGGAGGCAGAGGCAGGCAGATCGCTGTGAGTTCAAGGCCAGCCTGGTCTACATAGCGAGTTCCAGGCCTGCTGGGGATACAGTGAGATCCTGTTTCAAAAAGACAAAATAAAATAAAAGAAAAAAAAGGAATTAAGAGAAGAGAGGTGGTTAGAAAGATGTACCCCAAAGCATGGGAGTAGGCTTCTCAAAAAAGAAGAATGCTTAATCATCTTTATAATATTCACATTGTGGATTCTCAGATGCACCTGACAGGACTGTAGCTCATAAGGTAAACTCTAGACTGCTGGAATGCAGGAAATTAGGGCATCTTCACTATAAACAAAGAGAATAGTCTGGTTTATGGGATTCCCAGAATAATGTCTGGAAGAGGAGTGAGGCTTTACCCAAGGTCAGATACATTCAGGCCTTTAGCCTGGGCTATTGCTATTGCAACATAAATTATCTATATGATGGAAATTTTCACAGAAAATATTAATTGTGGTGGGGTTCTTGCTTTTCAGCTGGCAAGAGGCTTCAGCCAGACTCAGGGGTGAAGGGCTTCTCTTTTTCCCAAGTTCCCATAATTTTCCCCATCTTTCTAGCTTAGGTGGCTACTGATTAGTCCTCACTGAGATGAGCTGCAAGGATAAAGTACAAACCTGGATTTTAAAGACTTGATATGAAAAACAGAATGTAAAATGTCTCAGTCACTTAAAAACATGGATAATGGGCTGAAGGGATGGCTCAGCGATTAAGAGCACTGGCTCCTCTTGCCGAGGACCTGGGTTCGATTCCCAACACCCACTGGTGGCTAGCAACTGTCTGTAACTCCAGTTCCAGGGGAATCTGACTCCCTCTTCTGACTTCCATGGGCATTGCATAACACAGGTGCATTTCTTTTCAAGTAGGCAATACACTCACACATATAAAATAACAATAATAAAAAAACACGGAGAACATATTGAAATCATAGCCTTTCGGTACATTAATAAGCAAACTCTGGTTGTCAGGCTTGGCAGCAGACACCTTTAACTGCTGAGTCATCTCACTGGCCACTTTTATTCTTCCTTCCTTTTTTTTCTTTTATTAAAGATTTATTTATTCTTTATTTTATGTGTATGAATGTTTTGCCTGCATGTATGTATATACACCGTGTGTGTGCGCTGCCCTCAGAGGTCAGAAGAGGGCATTGGATCCCCTGGTACTGGAGTTATAGATGCTTGTTAGCCACCATGTAGGTGCTGGGAACTGAACCCAGGTCCTCTGGAAGAGCAGCCAGCTCTTCAGCCCCTGCAACCAGTGTTTTTAACCACTGAGTCGTTTCTCTGGCTCCTGGCCTAGGTACGTGTCACTGTACCTATTGGTATTAGATCACAGACCTTCCTCTCCTCTCTCTCTCTCTCTTTCTCTGTCTCTCAGAAATCAAGCCATGTGCCCCTACAGCTCTCTGAGACAAAGAGTTTGTAAGGTGAACCCTGGTCCTGTAATCTCCCTCTCCTGGCAGCTGTGAGCAAATTCAAAATGACCTTGAATGGTAGCTTTCTTCTTATTACTACTATCTTGTGACTTCAGGCATGTAGGTTAGGCCAGGCTAGGTCATTTGGTGTGTGTGGAGCTCGCACATGTCCCTCCCCTCCTCCAACCCACAAATGACAATAACAACAAAACAACCTGTCGGGGCCGGACTCTCCCTTTGAACTCTGGACTTGAGGGCGCTTTCTCATCAAGACCCTTATTATCCTATATAGGGTTGCTGTTTCTCTTAACATTCTCCCCTCTTCAAGGCCCAATCATGGTGTAGAGGTTTTGAATGAGAAATGTCCCCCATAAACCCATGTATTTTGAATACTTTGCCCTAGTTGGTAACACTGTTTGTGGAGATTTAGTTGCTGTGGCCTTGCTGGAGGAAGCTTGTACCTGGGGGTAGAAGGTTCATAGCCTTGCCCTACTTCCAGACTCTCTCTCTGTCTCTCTGTCTCTCTCTCCTTCTTGTGTGTTCTTAAAGATGTGAGAGCTCAGCTTTCTGCCCCAGTTGCCTCTTCATGTCTCTCTAGCTGTGGCAGTGATGGACTCTTATCCTTCTGGAATTGTTAAGCCCAATGAACTCTTCCTATTATAAGTTGCCTTGGTCACGGCGTTTTATCACAGCAACAGAAAGGTGACTAATACATGCGGCTGCCCCAGGCCACGACGCGCTTTCCTGATAAAGCTCATCTGAAGGGTAATTTCACGTTAGTTTCCTTTCTGCATACCTGCCACTATTTTCTTTTATTGAACACTAGAAACCTCAAAACCACGTGGGTAGGAAGACATGACGGTGTTCGCTTGTAATCCCAGTGCTTGGGAGGTGGAGGCAGGATGGTCAGGCCTTTGAGGCCAGCTTGGGCTACATAAAGAAGACACTTCCATGATAAACTAATAGTAAATACAGATGTGTATACAGACATAGAGTCACATGTGGCTCTTTTATTTCTGTTAGGAAGTGGCGTTCTAACTGGGCATGATGACTGACTCCTTTTATATCAGCACAAACAGGCAGATTTCTGGGAGACTGAGGGCTGCGTGGTTTACATAGCAAGTTCCAGGCCGGCTGGTACTATAAGGAGACCCTGTCTCAAAAAGACTTAAAACAAAAGAAGAAAGTGGTGTGATAGGCCAGAGGTCTTCATGGGAGAGATCCCTAGACCAGAACCATCAGTCTCACATGGCACCTTGCACAGCCTTTGTTTCATCCTCGAACCTGCTGAGCCAGCATCTCCGGGGACAGGGAGCATCAGTTTGCACTGTAACATATGTTCCAGAACATTCATGTCTCAGCCTCCTTCCTGGTCTTGGTAAGGCAGGACTCTGAATCCTATCCATTTCCTTCTCCTCTGTAACTAACTGGTCCAGTCACCACTGGTTCCTACCTGGACCCCACACTAGCTCACAGACTCCTGCCCTGCCTCTTTATTTTGCTCTCTACCTAGAATCCCCACACCACAACTAGGGAGATCTTTCAAGAGCTTTATTCAGATTCCCCCACTTCCCTCGGTAAAATCTTACAGTAGTTTCTTATTGAACTAGGAATAAAATCCAAACTTCCCATGACACCCCATCTCCCTGTGTGGCCACTGAGTCTCCATCCTCATCAGCTCCACCCTGTTTCTCTTTGCTCTTTTAACTGCAGTCACTTAATCTTGTTGTTCCTCATACATGCAAACTCCCAGCCTCAGGGACAGTCATTCACTGTTCTGGGAACGTAGTCCTCCCAGATCTCTTTCCTCCTCCTCCTCCTCCTCCTCCTCCTCCTCCTCCTCCTCCTCCTCCTCCTCCTCCTCCTCCTCCTCTTCCTCCCCCGCATCTCTCTGTGGATGCTCACCTATGCATGCACATGTGAAGGCCAGATATCACATTGGGTGCGTTGCTCATCGCCTTTCCACCTTGCTTTTTAGGCAGGGTCTCTCCCTGTGCCTGGAGCTCCTATTTTGCCTAGACTGGCTCACCAGTGAGCCCCTGGGATCTACTTGCCTCTGCCTCCTGAGTGCTGGGCTATAGGCACACATTGCCAAACCTGGCTTTTTCCACGGATGCTGGGGAATCAGAACTCAGGTCCTTATGCTTGTGCAGCAAGCACTGTGCTCACTTATCTGTTTCCCCAACCCAGTCCTCCCTGGTCTCTGCAGGGCTGGCTTCCTCTTTCGTGCTGGGTCTCAGTTATATGCCTCCTTCTCAGCGCGGCCTTTGTGTCACTAACTAAAGCTTACCACCCCACCCCCCCACGGTTATTCACACAGCATCATCTGTGTTTTCTGTTTTGAGTCAGGATCTCTGTAGCCCCAGCTAGCCTGGAACTCACTATGTAGACTAGGCTGGCTAGCCGCCTCTGCCACCAGACTACTGGGATCAAAAGCATGAGCCAGCATACCTGGCTGTTTTGTTTTTGAGACAGTCTCTCATAGCCCAGGCTGGCCTTGAACATACTTTATAACTGAGAATAGCCTTGAACTTCTGATCCTCCTGCCTCTACCTCCTGAGTACTGGGATTCCTGGCATGTTACCAAGCCCAGCTAAAGCGTATCATTTGAATTAAATTTACATGCACATAGGGCTCTTCCCAAGAGAGTCAGGTCCAAAGAAATCGATCAAAGCGAGATACTTTTATACATTTTAGACAGAGACAGATAAATCTTAGAGCAAGAGGACAGAAGGCAGCTAAAGGTGGGAGACTGTGAAATGCACAAACATGGGGGACATTTAGTGAGGCCAGGTTTGCTGACACATCCCCGGTGCCTGGATCTGAGTTGATAAAAACTGTCTCCAGGAAAGGAGGATTTATATCCTGCCTTGAGGCGGACAGGCGACCAGGACAGAAGGTCCCTCTCCAGCCTCTTCCAGCCTCAGTAGTTAAAGGAGAAATATTACAGTTTCCTTTGGGCCAAGTAGGAGCTTGTGAAGCAATCAGAAACGAACAGTCACAGGAAATTGCCACCACAGTAGACTGGAGGAAGAGAGAGAAGAAGTGTCGCAAGAGGCCAGAGAGGAAGTCACCTAGCAGTCTGGAAATAAGTCTCTCTGGAGGCCGAACACGGAGAGAAGCGGGGAGGGGCGGAGAGGTTTATTGGGGCCGCTCATTCCGACTCTCACGTTCTCTCTCTCCCTCCCCCATCTCTCTTTTCTCTCTTCCTTCTTCCTTTTTTTTTTTTAAAAAAAATCTTTTTATTTTATGTGTATGAGTGTATTGCCTGCATGTACGCAAGTACATCTGTGTTGTATAAGGCCCTCAGAGGACAGAAGAGGGTGTCAGATTCCCTGGAACTGGGGTTACGGATTGTTGTGAGCCGCCATCTGGATGCTGGGAACTGAACCCAGGTCCTCTGCAAGAGCAGCCAGTGCTCTTAAGTGCTGAGCCATCTCTCCAGCCCCTTTTTTTGTTTTGTTTTGAGACCGGATCTCCCTGTGGCCCCAGCTGGCCTGGAACTGTGTAGATTAGGTTGGCCTGAGTCTCACAGAGATCTGCCTGCCTCGGTCTGGTCTCCCAAGTATTAAGATTAGAGGCCTGCACGCCACGACTGGCTCCACCCTCATTTTCCTCCAGTACTTCCTGGTGTAGGGAGGCAAAACCAGTGGCCTGAGCTGCTGGCTCAGGAAGAGAACTGAGGAGGAATGCGGTCTAGTGTGACCAAGCACCTTCCCAATGCACTGAGGGACAGGGTCAGTCACAACACATCTGTTGTCTCACATCTGGCCTCGGATTTATATGCCATGTCTGGCCCCTTTGGGATTGATGTTCCAATCCCAGTGTGCATCCATCTATGGTTACATAGCAATTTATCCCCCAAAGCAGCAGTATAAATGATTTAACCTCCATTTTTTTTCTTTTGAGACAGGGCCTCATGCACCCCAGGCTGGCCACGAACTTGCTATGTAGTCAAGGATCTCTCTCCGATCCTTCTGCCTTTACCTCTTGAGTGCTGGGCTAAGAGGCGTGCATTGCTATACTTGTTGGTTTGGTTTTGCCCTCCAGTTTTGTAGGGCAGAAATTCAGGAAGCTTTTCTCACAGTCTCTTTGCTTTGGTGTCAGTGCTGGCTGGAGCTGTAGTCATTTGTCAACGCCACTGGGCTGAGTTCCAAGGTGGCTCTTCACATGACTGGCAACATGGCCAGCTATTGATTGAGAGCTCATCGAAGATCTTGACCAGGGTCACTTCTCATGGCTACTCTACATGGAGAGCCTGCATATAGCTGGCCTCCCCCAAGCAAATGTCCCTAGAGATACAGGCAGACGTGCTTGTGGCTTTCTCTGATCATGCTTCAGATGTCATCCAGGGTCAGTTCTGTTTCGGAGACAGCCAGGAGCTCACGCAGAATGAGGCTTCCTGAAACTCACTAATTGGAGGAATTGGTGGCCATATTTTGCTACTAAAAGAAAATAGTTTAAAAAAACAAAGCTTGAAAAGAAAAGATCGAAAAGATAGTTTCTCCGGACTAAAGAGATGGCTCAGCAGTTAAGAGCACTGGCTGCCAGTTTGGTTCCCAGCACCCAAATGGCAGCTAACAACCATCTGTAGCTCTAGTTCTAGGGAATCCAACACCTTCTTCTGGCCTCCATGGGCATTGCATGACACAGGTGTACTTACCTGTGGGCAGGTAAAATATAAATAAACACATAAAATATAAATAAATAAATAAATAGTTTTTTTTTTTTTTAAAGCCAGGCTTTGTAGCACATGCCTTTAATACCATCACTTGGGAAGTAGAGGTAGGTGGAGCTCTGTGAGTTCAAATCCAGCCTGGTCTACATAGTGAGTTCCAGGCCAGCTAGGGCTACATAGTGAGACCCTCAAATAAGAAAATAAGAAAATAACCCACAGACATGGCTACAGGCCAGTCCAGTGGAGGCAATTCCCCAGCTGAGGCTCTCTCTACCCAGGCATCAAGTTGACAACTAAAGCTATCCAGCATCATGCATGAAGCCCTGAGTTCATTCCCAACACTGCATAAAGTAGTTGAAGGTCATCCTCAGCTACACATCAAGTTGCATACCAATTTGAACTACATGAGATCTTCTCTCAAAAATGAAAACAAAGGCTGGGAGAGATGGCTCAGTCAATAAAGTGCTTGCCTTAGAAGTATAACGACCTGAGTTTGACCCCCAGAACCCATGTAAAAAGGCCTGGCATGGTGGTACACGCTTGCAATTCCCATGCTGCGTAGGCAGAGACAGAAAGATCCTGTGGCTTGTTGGCCAGCCAATCTGAGCTCCAGGCCAGTGAGAGACCCTGTCTCCAAGGAGGTGGGGTGGACTCTATTCCTGAGGATGTCATCTGAGGCTGTCCTCTGGTCTACACACACACACACACACACACACACACACACACACGAAAACCAAACAAAATTAAACCAAAACAAATTTTAAAAAAGAAGAAGACCAGGGACTGAGTAAATGGGAGAAGTTTATTTTGGCTTATGTTCTAGAAGCTATATATAGATAGACAGGATTCAGTGCTGGCTGCTTCTGATCGCCACAAGGAGAGCATCCTTCCCTCGCCCCCACTCCCGCCTCCAGGATGCTCTGCCTTAACACAGCCCCTTCACAGTGGAACAAGCAGACAACAGGCTGGACCTTCTGAAACTGTGAGTCATAAAAGGTCATTAATCCGTTTAAGTTGGTTTTCTTGGATATTTGTCACAGTAACAAGACAAGTCACCTCTCTGTGTTCTACTGGAATTCTTTTTACAGTGCTGGGACTAGAACCTAGGACCTCATGCATGCTAGGCAAGCACTCTACTACTGAGCCGCACCTCTAGCTGCCCGCCCCCCCCGCGCAAAAATCATGGCTACTTAAAAAAATTATTTTACCTTTTAGGTCTAGAGAGGTGACTCAGCGGTCAAGAGCTCTTGCTGCTCTTGTAGAGTCCCCAGGTTTGGTTCCTGGCTCCCACATGGCAGCTCACAACTGCTTATAACTCTAGTTTCGGAGGTTCCAATGTCTTCTTGCTTCCATGGGCACTGCATGCATGTGGTGTGCATGTATACGTGTAGGTAAAACAATTGTCCACATTTTATATGTCAAATGCAAATAAATGATTTGAATTTTATTTCTTTATTATTTGTGTGGGGGGGAGTGTGTGTTGAGGGGGGGTGTGAATGGACCCATGTGCCAGGATCAATATGTGAAGATCAGAGGACAATTTTGTGGAATCATTTCTGTCTTTCCACCTTTACATGGGTTCCAGAGATTGAACTCAGATCGTCAGGATTGTGCTGCAAGCCCCTTTACATGCTGAACCATCTTACTGGCCCATGGCTGCTATTTCAAGCCACTGTTTTTTGAGTCTTTTGTTATGTGTCAATAGCTACCTATTACCTATGAGCAAACTGTTTTATCTTTATCTGTAGGTCTCACAGAAGGAGAAGACTGCTGTTCCTAACACGAGTATAATCATCACCCAGATCAGGGCTAACATGTTCTAGTCCCTCACTTATTTGCTGACTTATTCATTCATACATTCACTCATTCATCCTTTTACCACATGTGTTTTGAGATTCCACCAGCTGCCAAGGTTCTCCTGATGCTGTGACACACAGGTAACAAGACTGTAAAATCCTGAAGCTCAGTTAGACATAGCGGCATGGTGCCTGTAGTTCCGGCTCCTCAGAGGCTGTGGCAGGAGGATTGCTTGAGCCCAGGAGTTTGAGGCCAGTCCGGGCAACCTATCAAGACTTCATCAAAACCAAAAATGGAGCCCGTGTAATTTCAAGTATGGTTTTAGTGTGAGAAGAATCATCGTGGACTATATGGCACAGAACAGAAGTGCAATGCCACGCCAGTGGGATTTACGACTCAGCCATTTGGGAGAACAATATCAACGTGGAGCTTCAGCTTAATATGATAAATGAAAACAAATTCCAGATGGACTTGAGTAAAATGTGGTAAGAATATTGCACAATAAAAGTGTTGAAGATGGGATAAATATTTAATAACCTCTGGGTAGAGGAAAACTCTGTAATACAAAGAAGGAGAATGAACAGCTATGAAAAAGATTGATGTATTGGACTGTATAAAGAGCCGGCCCTTTCGTAGATCCAAAGGACACGACAGACATTAAAGTTAAGCACACGATGGAAAAAATAAAGGATTAGCAAAAAGGACGAAAGAAAAACACAGCGTCCTAAACACAGGGAATATATTAAGAAATTAAATGGAAATTAACACAAAAACCACTAACCCAAAAGGAAAATGGGTTAACAGAGCAAAAGATAATTCACAAAAGAAATACAAATAAAACCCTACAAAAGGTCAAAGCTGTGGCTGCTTTGGTAGCATGTATACTAAAAAGTCAAAACCAAGTTTATCTCCGTGATATCTGAATAATTTGCTATTTGGAATATGACTCTGCTGTCCGTCATTGATGATGTTTGACTTTGGTCCCTGTAGCTAAGAGATGCTCAGGGGAGATACTCCTGGGGCTGGGATGTGAACAGAATGGGCTTTTCAGAAGTGAAAGGCAACCTGACTCTACAGACTGAAAATGTGCACACCTGTCAGTACCTTGCCTGCGTTTCTGGGAATTCAGACTCTGGAAATAATCCAGCAGGTGGGACAATATCTCACTACAAGGGTTTCTATGAAATCTTTCATGGTGTGTTTTTGTTTGTTAGTCTGCTGAGACCAGAGTCTCAAGGTACAGCTCTGGTTGGCCTGAAACTCATTATGTAGACCAGGCTGGCCTTGAACTTACAGAGATCCATCTGCCTCTGCCTCCCCGGTGCTGGGATTAAAGGTTCAAAATACCATGTCCAGCTCTTTTTTTTTTTTTTTTTTTTTTTAGATTTATTGATTTTTATTTTATGTGTAGGAATGTTTGCCTGCATGTATGTAAGTATACTGCATGTACGTCTTCTGCCCACTGAAGCCAGAAGGGGGAGTTGGACCACTTGGAATTGGAGTTACAGAAAGTTGTTAGCCACCACGTGGGTATTGGGAACTGAACCCAGGTCCTTGCAAGAGCAGCCAGTGCTCATAAGTGCTGAGCCATCTCACTGGCCTTTAATTGAATATGTATATAGTTATAGTTATATATTTAAAACAATGCCTGTAGGCAAGGTTCTAGAGAATCAGAATCAATAGAATGCTTATATATTGGCTTCCACAGTAGAAGCTAGGTAGTTCAGCATTGATCATTTGCACCCCAGAATGGCAAGAACTCAGGAGCTGTTCAGTCCACAAACCTGGATGCCTTGGGAGCCCCAGCCCAGCACTCAGGTGCCTGGAGCTCTCTGGAGCATCATTGATATCAAGTCCCTGTTGATAGACTGAAGAAGCTGGTTTGATGGCCGCAGACAAGAAGGAGGGCAGGACGCACTGCTTCCTTTGTTAAGGACCTCTTTATATATGAGCCACCTGTTGGTAGGCAATGCCCACTTGGAGGGCATCCTTCCTGCTCTTTTAGCCCTCTCTGAAAACACGGCCACAGACACATCCAGAGACTGATGCTAAATTCCAGAGAATTGACAGTCGAGAGCTGCCATAAACAAATTGGTGGTAAGCATGCATCCCGTGGGCGTCTGACAAAGATCCAGGGCATTTGAAAAGAAAAGAGTTCTTTGCCAAATGAAGTGTGAGGAGGCTGACCTTAATGAAGTTGGTGAACTATCTGTGGCAGTAATGAGCTACTAATGCCCATGATGACTGTGCAAGAAAGGACCTCTGTAGGCATTACATTTCTGAATTTCTTTCATTAGGAAGAGCATATCAGGTAACTATTACAGTCAAGTGTCTTGCCATCCCTTCTGCCAAAATCTTAAAAAAAAATTTTTTTTTACTTTTTCTTTTTCAGACAGGGTCTCACTATCTTGCCCTGGAACTCACTATTAGATCAGGCTAGCCCCAAACTCATAGAGATTCACCAGCCCTCTGCCTCCTGAGTCCTGGGATTAAAGGCCACTACAGTTAGCTTACTTTGTATTTTTAATTATGTACATAAGTGTGTGTGTTTGTGCAAGAGTGAGTGTGGTGCTCAAGGGGTCCAGCAGAGGATGCCAGAAACCCTGAAACTGGAGTTACAGGTAGCTGTGAACAGCCCTGGTTGTGTGCTGGGAGCTAAACTCAGGTCCTCTGCACTCTTAAATGTGGTGTCATCTCTCCAGCCTTTGTCTCATTCTTTAAGCCAGATTCTACTCAGAAAAACAGTAACTTCAAAGAGCAGACAGCCACGACTCTTTTAAAGCAGGGATTACCTCTAACATAACGAGAAAAAGAGAAGTTGCTCATTTATTTAAAAAAAAAAAACAATATTGCTAAATAAGATAAAGACGGCAGGATTTAATCCAGACATGGAATTTGGTATAACAGTCACTTACACAAGTTGAACTGTCTCTCTTACACATAAGCACACATTTTTCATGGTTTTGCTTTCTACAGTTTTGGTTATAGAAAATATGAAATAGGAAGTTCCAGAAAGAAGCAATTTATAAGTCGTAAATTGCTTAGACTTCTAAGAAACAGGAGGAAATTTCATAGTGTCTTACTTTGTCCCACCCAGAATGTGGATCATCTTTGTCCAATGAATCCGCTTTGTATACACTACCTGCTCATTAGTTACTTAGTTGATCTGAGCCATCAGATCAACTATCATCCTACTGCACTGCTCCTGTTCAAGCAATGCTTTCTTTTTTCTCCTTCCTTCCTTTCTCTTTTTAAGATTTACTCTTAATCGTGTGTGTGTGTGTGTGTGTGTGTGTGTCTGTGTGTAGTGTGTGTATGGGTATGTGCACATTAATGCAGGTGCCTGTGGAGACCAGAGGCAATTGGATTCCTCTGGAGCTGGAGTTATAACTGTGAACTGCCCAATGTGTGTTCCAGGAATTGAACTTGGGTCCTTTGTAAGAGCAGTTTGTGCTCTTAACTGCTGAGCCATCCCTCCATCCCCTCTTTCTTTTTCTTTTTTGACAGGGTCTCATGTAGCTCAGGCTGGCCTCAAGCTCCTTTTGTAGCTGAGGATGACTTTGAATTTCTTATCCTTCTGCCTCCACCTTCCCAGTGCTAGGATTACAGATGTGTGCCACCATCTGTATCACACCCAGGGCCTTGTGGGTGCTAGGTAAGTGCTCTACTAACTGAGTGACATCTCCAGCTCTTAAGTAATCCTTTCTGAGAGGAGACCTCATTTACAGAACTTTTGCTAAAATATATAGCTAAATTGGTTCTATTTGATCGTTAGTTGTTATTCTCTCCATGCCTAATTTACAAACTTTATTGTGTGTGTTTGTGTGTGTGCGTGTGTAAAACATTGTACACAGAGAGTTCATGGGTTGGCAAGGCAAAATAGTTTAGCTGGTAAAGGTGCTTGTCACTAAATCTGACAGCCTGCGCTCAAGCCCCAGGACCCACACTATCGAAGGAGGGAACCGATTCCCTCAAGTTGTCCTCTGACTTCTTCATTTGTACCAGGACATGCCCACCCCCCAAACACCAAATAAACAGAAAGAATGTAGAGTTTAACGCTACCCCAGGTTTCAGGGATCTCCTGGAGTCTTGTATAAGGAAACCACTGCAGAGCAAACAGTCGAAGCATCTAATGGGGCTCACAGGGTCAGCAACTGGTCTGCTCCTTCCTAGCCCCCATCGTCCCGAGGCAAGCACATCCTGGCCTGTGTGAAGCAGGATCGCTCCTATCACGTTCGTATTCCAGGCAGTAAAAAGGAGAAAATGAAACAGCTGCAGTTCAGTCAATGGCTCTTTCTAAGCACAAATGAACAGAGAAATGAAAGTTCAGCCTTAATTTATTCTGCCCTGAGGACCATAGGGTTGTCTCTCTGGTTACTTTCCAGGGCAATGAACCAATGTATTACAGAGAGGTCAGCTCACAGGGGAGCAGTCATATGGAGTAGAGATACTCACTCAATCCAGGTTAACACAATTTGTCTGCAAAAAAAAAAGAAAAATTGTCAGGGTTAACACTGAGCACAGTGGTTGCACACCTTAATGCTAGCCCTAAGGAGGCTGAGGCAGGGGGATGAAGACTTTGAGGCTAAGGGATGGAGAGAAGGCTCAGTGGTTAAGAACACTTACAGCTCTTCTAGGGCATCCAAGTTTGGTTCCCAGCACCCACATGGTGGCTAATAACCGTCGGTGACTCGTTTCAACGCACACGGTACACACACACACACACACACACACACACACACACATATATATATATATATATATATATATATATATATATGCAGGCAAAACACTCATATAGACAAAATAAAAATTAATTAATTAAAAAGAAAGAGTTTGAGGCTAGCCTGGCCTCTAGATGGGAAGACTCCACCTCAAAAACCTAAACCAAACAACAACAAAAGACAGAGAGGAAGTTAATGAAACATATTGCCTCATCATGATGTGACTTTTTTCTTTGTATTTTGATGAATTTTTCAAATAATGGATGAGCATTATTAGTTTCTTTAAACTTTACTCACTGTGACATATAGAAAAAAAAGAAGTTCAATAAAATATACTCAGATATCTACCCTGCATGAAGAAAGAGGTCATCAGTACATTCTAGAAAATCCATTCCTTTAGCTTTCTTTCTTTCTTTCTTTCTTTCTTTCTTTCTTTCTTTCTTTCTTTCTTTCTTTCTTTCTTTCTTGACAGTCTCACTATGTAGCTGAGCTAGCTAGGAGCTCCCTATGTAGCCCAGGCTGGCCTTGAATTCGCAAAGATCCATCTACCTCTGCCTCCCAAGTGCTGGCATTAAAGGTGTGTGTCATCTTACCTGGCCCTAGAAAATTATTTCTTGTGTTTTCATTATGATTTTTATTTGTTTTTGTTCAATTTTTTTTCTTAAGACAAGGTCTTTACTGTAGCTCAGGCTTGCTTTGAATTCATGGCAATCTTTCTGCCTCATCCTCCCGATTGCTGGGATTGGCTACTATGTTTCTACCGTGCCTGGCTCTCTTGAGTCCCTTTTAATTCTCTTGCTGTTGACAGACAGGCAGCCAGTTTGATCCTGATGGGAGCACCCTCTCTTTCCTTAATAAACATTATGTTTAATTTGAGCTGGCTCTTAATTGTTCGGTTATTGCTTCCAGTGCTAGGCCTTGAACATGCTAAGCGAGCATTCTACCACGGATCTACTCCCAAATTTAGTATGAATTTTGTGTCTATAATTTCTTCTTTCACGCAACCTTATCTCTGTGAGAGAAATTCATGTTGTGGCACAGAGCTTGAGAGCATTTATTCTCCTTACTGTACAGAGTTCCATTGTGTGACAGCCCTGGTGTAAACCCACCGTCCCGCAGTGGTCGTTAGGGTTGGATGCCAGGGTAGAAATGGAACTGAAGGTTGAACTACCCAGAGGCACAACACCAAGCTAGTTTTGAAAGTGGCAGGTGTTGAGGCCGTGGCTCAGTCAGTAAACTGCTTCCTGTGCAAGAGTGAGAACCAGTATTTGAATCTCTAGCAGGCAAATAAAAGCCAGGCATAGTGGTACGTGCCTGCAATCCCAGTGCTGGGCTGGCGGAGTCAGATGGAGCTCTGGGGCTCACAAGCCAGCAGGCTAGCCAAAAAGACAAGGTCCAGATTCAGTGAGAGACTCTGTCTCTCTCAAAAAACGTGGAGGGTGTGGTGTGATGGACCACGTGTGGTGCCCCATGCCTTTAGTCCCAGCACTCGGGAAGAGTGCAGAAGAGGCAGATCTCTATGAGAGGAAGTCATCCTGTCTACACAATGAGTTCCAGGCTCCAACTCTGGCCTCCGTGAACATGGGACCACACACACACACACACACACACACACGGCTAAGCCCCCACTGCTCCTTCAGCTTTGCATAAGACGTTCTGTTGCTGTGAGTCTTCACCTTGTCGTTCTCAGATTCTACAATCTGACATTCGTGGGGCTTCGGAGAGGGGGAGTGAGCAATCATTTTGCATTTTCCACTGAGGTTGGGCACCTTTTAAAAATGATTTAGATTTCACATTTTATTTGTGTACATAATTTTCAATCTATGCATTAAAATGAAAAAAATAAGTTTTCAGGGGGCTGGAGAGATGGCTGAACTGTTAAGAGCACCTGTGTTCAGTTCCTAGCACCACATGGAAGCTAATAGCTGTCTGAAACTCTGGTTCCAGGAGATCTGACGCCCTCGTCTGACCGCCACGCGCTTTGCAAGAAGTGGGTGCACTAACACACATACAGACAATGCACTCATACACATAAAATAAACAAACAAATAAATGAATAATTTGTCAGGCATAGGCATGGTGGTGCATGCCTTTAATCCCAGCCCTTGGGAGGTAGAGGCAGGCAGCTCTCTGTGAGTTCTAGGTCAATCAGGGCTACATAATAAGATCTTGTCTAAAAAGATACTTATTTTTATTATTTTTTAATTACGTGTATATGTGTGTGTATGTGCACACAAGTGCAGGTGCCCACAGAGTCCAGAGGAGGGCATCGGATCCCCTGAAGGGTACAGACAGTTATGAACTACCCTGCCTGGGTCCTGAGAACCGAACTCAACTCCTCTGCAAGAGCAACAAGTGTCTTAACTGGAACCATTTTTCCAGCTTGTCCTTGGGCTACACAGTGATTTTGAGGCCAGCCTGTGCTGGGGAGCTGGTGCGATGACTCGGTGGGCAAAGGTGCTTGTTGCCAAGCCTGAGGTCCTGAGTTTGATCCTGGGTCCCACATAGTGGAAGAGGAGAACTGACTCCTGCAAAAGTTGTCCTCTGACCTCCACATGAGCACTGTGTATGACACATGTGTGCAAGTACCCACGGAGGCCAGAAGAGGGCGTTGGGTCCCCTGCAACTAGAGTTACAGATAGTTGTGAGCTGCCCTACATGAGTTGCTGGAAACTAAATTTAGGTCCTATAGAAGAGCAGCAAGTGCTGTTAACCACTAAGCTATGCCTCCAGCCTCCTACATTCTCTCTCTAAGGTTTCACTCTGGAGCTCAGATTGGCCTCAAACTCATAGCAATCCTCCTGTTCCCACCTCCAAGTGCTGGGATTATGCATGTGCATATAATCCTGACCAGCACAGAAATCTTTTTTAAAAATATTTTTATTTTTTTATTTTCTGTGTATTGCCTGCTTGTGTTAAGCGTACCGTGTCGTGCAGTGCCCTCCCAGGTCAGAAGAAGGTATCAAATCTGTAACTGGAGTTAGGAATGGTTGTTAACTGCCAAGTAGGTGCTGGGAATCAAACCTGAGTCCTCTGCAAGAGCAGCCAGTGTTCTTAATTGCTGAGCCATCTCTCCAGTCCAGAACTCTTTTCTAAAAATTACATTTATTTATTGTGTGGGGGTGTGTGTGCACATGACCCAGGCTATGTATGAAGGTCAGAGGAACTCAAGGAAGTCCGATCTTTTCTTCTACCATATGGGTCCCAGAGATAGAACTCAGGTTGTCAAGCTTGGCAACAAGTGCCCTTACTCAATGAGCCATCTCGTCCACCCTTCCTCAAAATCTTCCGATGAATGCAAATTTCTAATGTTAATTATTTGAGGTATTTTTATAATTACTCCTTTTCTGTTGCTGGTCTTTCTGAGATAGGGTCTCCCTTTAGTTCAAGTTGGCCTGAAACTCACTATGTAGAGCAGGCTAGCCTTAATCTTACAGGGATAACTACTATTTTTGAGGGTCTTGATTAAGAACTGTTTCCTTCCTTGAGGTTGTGAATTTATCCTTCTACGTTATCTTTAAATTTCCACCTTTCATGTCTAAGTTCATAATCTACCTATAATTAATTTTGTCTTCAATGTGAGTTGGGAGTCTAATATCATTTTTATAGACTTCTATTGATTTATTTTGTGTACTTCAGGGATAACATATATACATATGTAACATATGTCAACGTGTGTGGAAGTCAGAGGACAACTTTGAGGAGTCAGTTCTCTCATCATGTAAGTCTTGAATTCAGGTCATCAGTCTTGGTGGCAAGTACATTTATCTGCTGAGCCATCTTTCCAGCCTTAATGTCATGTTTGACCATGTACCCAAAGTAGTTTAACCTATTTACTGAAAAGACCATCTTTACCACAAAATCTCTACTGAAAATCAGTTAATTACATGTACATAAGGATATCTCTAGATGTTATTCTGTTCAAGTTCACCAAACACGGTTAATTCCCACAACTTTACAGTAGTTTTTTTTTCTTCTGTGTGTGTATATGATGTGTGTATGATCATGTGTGTAAGTCTGGGCATACACGAGCCACAGAACACGTGGAAGTCATAGACCAGCTTTGAGTATCAATCATGGCCTTCTACCTTGTTTAAGACCAGATTTCTCATGTGCTCTAGGCTGACTGACCTGTAAGCTTCTGGGAATTCTCCTGTTTGTCTAGATGTACACTACCATGTCTGGCTTTACATGGGTTCCAGTGGTCCAAACACAGGTCTTCACGCTTGCTCAGAGAGTGCTTTACCCTCTGAGCCTTCTCCCCAGCCCTAGAATAGGTCTTGATATCAGTCAGTATGAGATTCCCAGCCTTGCTCTTCCTTAAAAACATCTTTGTAGGCTGGAGAGATGGCTCAATGGTTTAGAGCACTGACTGCTCTAGCAAAGGATCTGGATTCAGTTCCCAGCACCCACATGGTGGCTAGCAAGCACCCATAACTCCAGTTCCAGAGGATCTGACACCTTCTTCTGGCCTCTACAGCACTAATTCACTTACTGTCTTCTGGCCTTCTCAAAGGCATTACAGGTATGTGGTACATACATACATGCAGGTAAAACATACACATAAACTTAAAATAACTTTTAAAAAAGTGTCTTTGGGCTGGGTGTGGGGGCATATACCTTTAATCCCAGCACTTGGGAGGCAGAGGCAGACAGATCTCTGTGAGACTGAGTCTAGCCTGATCAATATATTGAGTTCCGGGTCAGCTGGGGTTTCAGGGAGACCCCTCCTCACTAAACAAACAAACAAAAGTGCCTTTGTTATGCTTGACTCTCTAAATTCCTATGTAAAATATAAGTTTCAAAGAGAAAAAAAATCAAAACTTTTAACTTGGATTATAGAGACCCTGAATACAGGGGGCAAAACTGACAGCTAACCCAATAACATCATACATCACACTATTTATTTAGATTTTTTTTTAACTTTAAAAAGTCTTTTACAAACTTTCTTTGTGCAGGCTTTTCGTCCAGCTTATTTGATTTATGACTGGGTAGCTGACCATTTAGGATAATATAAATGGTTATTTTTCTCTACCTTTACTTTGGTTTGTGGCTGGTATGTAGCAATAAAATTGATTTTTGTATATTGATTTTCTAATCCAGTAACCTACCTAAATTCTGTTATGAATCTTAATAAGTTTGTCTACAGAGTCCTGTAAACTTTTCTTTAACCCAAAGCATATCATCTCTTAATAATGATGACAATAAATTTCATTTTCTTGCTTTATAACAATGCTAAAGTCTCCAGGATAAAATTAAAGGCCTGCGACAGGTGCCTCTCATTCCAGTTCTCAGAAGAAAAGGGTTTAGGATTGAGCCATTAAGTGCTTTAAGATTGACCACAAATGTGTGAGCTATAGGGTTTGGTAATACTAGTCATCAAAGTAAAAGGCTCATTTCTATTCCTACTGAGAACAGGAGGAAGAGAACTTTTTTGCTGAGAAGTTTATTTTTAGAAAGAGCCTCATGTAGCCCAGGTTGGATTCCAACTTGCTATGTAGCCAAGGATGACCTTGAACATCTGATCTGACCTTCTCCTCTCGAGGGCTGGGACTACAGGCTGGCTTCTAGACATGTGCTGTCACACCTAGCTTTATGAGGTGCTGGGAATCGAACCCAGGGTTTTATGCATGATAGGTACACTCTCTACCAATAACGCTACATCCTCAATCCACGTGCTGAGAACCTGGATCATGAGTTGATGCTGAATTTCATCTGATCCTTTTGGATTTTTTGCTTCTGTTAAGGTAAGCAAATGATTTTCCCCATTAAGCCGATAGTTTGTTGATTTATATTAATGACGTGTGTGTGTGTGTGTGTGAGAGAGAGAGAGAGAGAGAGAGAGAGAGAGAGAGAGGTGGGGGGGAACTGATGCATTTCATTTCATTACAGTTACTTACAGGAGCCTGGGTGAAGAGTTATTTACAGGAGCAGGGGCTTATTTATATGAACTGGTTTTCTAATACATAACCAACCTCACATTCCCTTTTAAACATTTTTTCTGTACATAATAATGTGCTTCATTGTGAGGGTTTCCCGTGTTACTTCCCTCCCGTGGTGTGGCCATAAAATCCAATCAGAAAGACGTTGGTTACTCTAGGAACAGCCGTGCCACAACTGCATCGTTGGTGCGTCTTGCCTGGCTGGTCAACGGCATGGCACGCACCGGACACAGCTGAGTAACACTGTAGTAATGACTCTTCTCCCCCAGCAGCCTGGATAACACCTTTTGGCACTAGGAAAACTAGCCAGCAGGGAGGAAGCTGCCAGTTCTGTGCCAGCTTCTTTTCTCTATGTCCTGCAACCAAAGCATGTGGTGTCTTCAGTCACCCAGTCTTACCATCTAGTTCTGGATTTTCAGGCGGGGGGGGGGGTCTCAGGGGTTTCCACCCAACAACTCATATGGAGGTAGTCCATCCCTGGCATAGAAACAGGATCTATTTGACTATTGCTTACACCCCATTTTTCTGGGGCTATAATAAAATAAGTTATACATTCTCTTTTATCCTATGTATTTTTCTTTTCTTTTCTTTTTTTTTTTTTTGGCTTTTGAAACAGGGTCTCCCTGTAGCCGCAGATAGCCTGAACTATGTAGATCAGGCTGGCCTCAATCTCATAGAGCTGTGCCAGCCTCTGCCTCCTGAGTGCTGGGATTAAAAGTATGCACCACCATGCCTGGGCTTCATGTGTTTTTTTTCTTTCTTATTTTCCATATTTTTGTCTCTACCAAACTCTGGGTAATTATTTTAGACTTACCTTCTTTTCTAGAGAACTTTCATTTCTGCTAAATATATCCATGGAGAATTTTTTTTTATGTGTATGAGTGTTTTGCCTTCATGTGTAAGTGTATCATGTGTGTGCAGTGCCCTTGGAGGTTAGAAGATGGTGTCAGAGCCTCTGGAACTGGAGTTATAGATGGTTGTTACCCACCATGTGGATGCTGGGAATAGAACCATCTCTCCAGCGCTATATTTAAAATTTTTAATTACGTGTGTGTGTGTGTGTGTGTGTGTGTGTGTGTGTGTCTATGTGAGGATAAGTGTATATAAGCTTAGATGCCCACAGAGGCCAGAAGAGAGTGTCAGATCCCTTGGAACTGCAGTAATAGGTGGTTGTGAGCGGCCTCATGCGGGTGCTAGAAACTGAAGTTGGGTCCTTTGCAAGAGCAGTATACACTCCTAACCACTGAGCCATCTCTCCAATCCCTTGACAAGATTTTTGGAGTTGTGTTTGTTTTCTTGAAAACATATATATCCATTTTATAATCTAGGTTTTTTTGTTTGCTTTTTATTTTGAGACAGGGTCTCCTGTAGCCCAGGCTGACCTCAAAATCCCTAGATATCTAAGAATGACCTTGAACTCCTGATCCTCCTGCCTTTGCCTCCCGAGTTGGGATTACAGGCCTAAATCACCACACCGGTTTATGTGCGGGGGTTGGGGGGCGGACGGGATGGGACGGATTGAAAACCAGGGCTCGCTGCAGGTTAGGCAATCATTATGCCAACTGAGTCACATCTCCAGCTGGTGACATCTCTTTACTAGTTTCTTTGGTGCTTATAATTTCCATTTCACACACACACACACACACACACACACACACACACACACAATTTGAGACAGAGTCTCCCCATGTAGCTGAAGCTGTGGGTTGCAATTCTCAATCTCCTGCCTCTGCCCCCTGAGTTGATGGGATTATAAACGTGCACCTCCGTGTCCACTTGACTCTACACATCTTTACAGGTGTTTTTCAAAACGACTGTTCTGTTTCAGTTTCCCACCAACAGTGTGAGATTTCTAGCTGCTCCACATATCTGCTGACACTCGAGCAGGTCAGTCTTTAATTTTAGTCACTTGAGTGGGCGTGCGGTGGTGTCTCTGCGGTTTCATCTGTATTTCCCTAGTGACTAAAGATATTGAGCACATCTCCACCTGCTGCTGATTGGCCATTAGTGGCTCTGCTTTGTGAAGCGTCTGTTCAAAAGTCGCTTGGCTACTTAAAAAATAAAATAAAATAAAATCAGGTAAAGACAGACCTTGTGGCACAAGCCTATAATCACAGTACTTGGGAGGATCAAGGTAAGTTTGAGGTCAACCTGGGCTACATAGGTTGGGATACTGTCTCAAAACAAAACAAAACAAAATTGGACATAGTTGCACATCCCTATATATCCCAGCACTCCAGAGGAGGAAGCAGAAAGATCAGAAGTTCAGGGTCATCCTTGGCTTTGTGGTGAGTTCAAGGCAATCCTGGGATACATGAAATAAAAATCAGGTTGTTAGTTTTTCAGTTTTCTTTCTTTACTGTGCCAGAGATGGAATCCAGGGCCTCAAACTCAGCCAGTGAGCACTCTACCGCTGAGCTACCCTAACTTGTTTGTCTGAGTTTTCAAACACTTTGCGTGGCTGCAGTGGGGAGGGATGAGTTGTAGCGTCCACAGAGACCTGCTGACCACAGGCTCAGTAGACTTCCTGGTTTCCGGGAAAGCTGGTTTTGACCTTCCTCAGCTCTTAGCCTGCGGCCTGGAGAGGTTGAGGCATTTTACAAACCTCAGCCCAGCTTCCTGCAGCCTGGTGCCTTTGCAGAACAAGGCCCACCATCTGACCCAGGGACCAGCCAGGCCTGTGTTCTGTGCTCTGCACCTGCATAGTTGTATGAGTTGAAAATATATTGAAATATATCACTTCCAAGATGGATGTAGTGGTTCACTGTTCCCTTCCTCCTCCTCTTCCTCCATCAAGTTTGAGTTTGTCCTCTGACCACACATATATGTACACATACAGACAGAAACACAGATACACATACACACAGACACACACAGACAGAAACTCAGACACACAAAGACACGTACTCATACAGATATACACACACAGACATATTCACACAGACACACACACAGACTTACACATTTACACACACACACACACACACACACACACGAGCCAGTCCTTAGCTCATGCCCCATAAATGTCTGCCAACACTTTTCCCTTGGGACCTCTAGACACTTCCCGAATCTCAACAACTAAATTGGACACCAGGACCCCAACCAAAGCTAATGACGACGCTTTCTCTGACTGGATGGCGCCCAGGTGTCCCGCCCATTTCACTGAAGACAAGACAGAGTTGGCTGGGGTTAGAGGAGCAATCAGGAGGCTGAGGCTGGAGAGCTGGAGGACCACTGCAGAGCTATCAAGGGAAGCCTACAGCTTGCCACTGGCTGTACCGTTAACAGCACGCATGGCGGGAGTTAACATTTCATGAGCATCCACCAAATTTCATGCACCGTTTCAATGAACCTCACTGGTCATTAGAACCTCACAGAAACTGGACTTCTGTCCTGCTCTGGTGCGGGGCCGGGGCAACCGCATTCAGTTTCTGCTCATAGCCAGAGGGAGACTTGAGCCAGTGGCTCAGGTTCTTCCTGCCCGTAGCCCTGCCCAGATCTCTAATTGTTCTCCTTTTTAACTCAGACTTGTTTTGAGAGGCACACTGGGGTGGGAGGGGAGGGACAACTCTTCCTTCACACTAGCTAGAACATATGGGAAATTTTTCCAGTTCTTTAGAGATGGGACTCAGTCAGGCCTGGGCAGTGAGCCGCCAGAGTTACGTCATCCAGGGCCCAGACCATCCTGCAGACTCCAGAGTCCCCTCCTCCACAACTGGCACCCACATCTGTCCCATGACCAACATCCAGCTTCCTCTTTTCTCTGTCGTGCCCAGGAGTGTGACATGTGGACGGGGGAGGGGGCCTTCCTGCAGCTGGCTTATGCCCCAGGGCCCCAACCTCAGGTTCCTCCTTCTCCAGCCCGGCTTCAGCTCCTTCTGGAAGCTAGAAATCCCTGTCTCCTGCCCAGCCACCCCTCTGGCCTGGTTCTGCACTGCTTCCCTGCTGGACAGTGCAGCCCAGTGGTTACCACCTGGCCTCTACCTGCCTCCCTCAAGGCCCGGTCCCGTCTCTATGGTGTGCAGATCTCTGACACGAAATCCTACTCTCTGCTTTGATGTCAGCTCTTTCTCTGTCTTTCCTTCATCTCTATTTTTATTTGCCATGTAGCTGTGCGTAAGTGTCTTTGCCTCTCTGTAAAATGGGATCGCAGCATCTCCTTCAGATGAATTTGTAACAGCTTAAATTTGGTCTGGTGTTACGTCTTTTAAGCTCCACAAATCCACCTGATGGCTCGTTCTTAAGATCCTGTGAACATCACCAGGATTTGATTATCAAATAGTTGTAGCTGGTGTTTACAGCTGCTGACGAGAGTCAGATCTTGCCCTAGGAACAGCCATCCATTGAGTCCCCAGAACTCCACAAAGAAAGTACTATTTTAGTCCCAGTCTTACAGATGAAGAGACAGAGGCTTAGAGAGGCTGAGTGACTTGTTCAAGGTTCCCCACTCAGGAAGAAGAGGTCAAACTGGTTTCATTTACAGTCGTCCACTGCCTCTCTGGTTACAGTGTCTGACCTCTGCCTTTTGCCCTTCTGCTCAGTGACTGTGGCCAAGCCCCTGGACTAGATCCTCTCTATTGTCATGGCCCTGTGTCCCTCCTCCCCTCCGGCTGTTCCCTCCTCCTTCTGCCACACCCACCTCAGACTTCCTCCTTTGCTTGGTTGGACTTGGACGGACGGCCACATCCCACAGCCCCTGGACTGTGGTGTCCGGCAACATCTGACCACCATGGGGGTCGTGGAGCCCCTCTGGCACTTCCTGCTTCTTCCTGTCATTCTGACTTCGGGTGGTGAGTCGGGGGCTTCTGTGAGGGCTTCTGTGACCACCTCCTGCCTTCTCAGCTCAGTCAGGGGCAGGGCAGAGAGGGACGAGGCAACGAAAAGGGAGGGCTGGGCTGGGTAGAAGACATTCACTCTAGAGTCTGTGGGTCTCTCCCTGAGCCAGAGCCCCCAAGGGTTGGAAGCTAGTTGAAACAGGAGCAGGGTCATCTAAGATGTCACCATCAGACAGGCCAACGCAGACACCACACAGTAACCCCAACCCCGGCAGGCGCGACAAGGCGCTCTTCCACCTCCCCGATCTTCTGAATCCACTGCTTCTTCATCCTTTAGTTTGCCCAGGCTAGCCTCAGACTTGCTAAGTAGTTGAGAATGACCTTGACCTCTTGATCTTCTCACCTCTATCTCCCTCACTTTACCTCTTTTTCTCTCCCTTAGGTCTCAGTCCTGTCCAGGCCCAGAGCGGTAAGTTGAGACACCCCCAGTCCTTCTCCCTTCTCCCCCAGACCTCACCTCTGTTCCTTTGCTTCCAAACCTCCCCCCACACCCGAACACCCTGCTCCCACACTCTGATTCTCAACCTGTTAACCTTCTTCATCCTTTTGTGACATACTCCCAGAATGCAACTGCTCGCCGGTGAGCCCAGGGGTGCTGGCGGGGATCGTGCTGGGTGACTTGGTACTGACATTGCTCATTGCCCTGGCTGTGTACTCTCTGGGCCGCCTGGTGCCTCGAGGAAATGCAGAGGGTGAGTGGGACCGGCTAGGGCCAGCCTGAGCAAACTGAGGACTGGCCTGGTGGGTGTGGTATCAAGGGAGCTCCTGGGTCACAACTATCCAACGGGATGGGGATGGAAGGGCTGCTTTGTTGTTGTTTGGTTGGGGTTTGGGGTTCTTTGCTGTTGCACCCTCACCTCCAACGCTGAAGAGCCAAGCGGGGCCTCGCGTTGATATTGCAAGTACTCACCAGCTAAGCTACAGCTCCACTCTGGAAGGGTTGCTTTAAACTTTTAAAAATATTTTATTTACTATTTTTATTCTTATGAGTGCATTGCCTGTATATGTGTGAGTGCCCTCATGTTGCGCAATGCCCCACCGAGGTCAGAAGAAAGGCGTCAGATCCCCTGGAACTGGAGTTGCAGTTGTTAGCTGTCATGTGGGTGCTGGGACTCGAACCCAGGTCCTCTATAAGAGCAGTTAGTGTTCTTAACTGCTGAGCCATCTCTCCATCCCCTGCTTTAAACTTTTAAAATTATGTTTATCTGTGTTTGTCTCTGTGTGAGCTTGTACATGTGAGTGCAGTGCCCAGTGGAGGCTGGAGGGCTTCAGATCCCCTGGAGCTGGACTTACAGGCAGTGTGGACTGCCTGATATGGGTGCTTGGAATCAAACCTGGGTCCTCTGGAAGAGCAGTATGTTTGCTTCAACTCTTGGGCCATCTCTCCTGCCCCTAGAAGGGCTGGTTTTAAAAAAATAGTCTGGTTTACGGCTTAGTCCATCTGTGCCCCTGTGTCCTCCCCACTCTGCAGGGGCCCGGAAACAGCGCATGGCTGAGATGGAGTCACCATATCAGGTAAGACTACCACATGCCTTCCCACCTGTCACTCCTGTCCCCTCCTGTGGTTGTCTTTCCTGTACATACGCAACATACACACAGACACACACAGATATACACACATGATACACACACATAGACACGCATACACACACACAGATATACATACATGATACACACAGACACACATACACACAGGCACACATGCATGCACATAAACACACATACACGTGTTTACATGTTCATGCATGCACATACATACAGACATGCTCACACATACTTGTATATATATACAGACACAGATATATATACACACAAATACAGACACACAGTAATACACAAACACACATATACACACATGCAGATACACATTCATAAAGCTGCAGATACACATTCATAAAGATGCACATACAAATATGTACATACACAGATACGCACAGACATGCACACAGGTACACACAGCCACATACACAAATACATAGACAAATAGACATGCACATGCACATTCCATACACAGATATATGCACATGCATGCACACATGTATACATACAGAAACATCACAAACACACGCATACCCTGCCTTCCCAGCACCCTAAGGTCCCTGCCCAGCAGCTCCCATGGAGGAAAAGGGACATCATGTTCAATGAATCAGCCATGATTTAACGTTCAGCTTCAGACGTGTGGGGAGGGGATAGAGAGATGCTCTCTTTGTCAGGGTGAGCGTAGACCTTATGGGGTGGCTCTGACAAAAGCCTGACCCTCAGTGAGATTGGGAGAAGCCTTGGGCAAGGCAGAGGATAGAATTCAGGCTGAGTCTAACAAAAGCAAGACTCCTCAGAAAACTCCCTATAAAATAAAAAGGGGTGCCCTTATCATTCAGGAGGCAGGAAGGACAGGAAGTTCGAGGCCAGCCTGGGTTGTCTGATGAGTTTGAGATCAACGATCAACCTGAGCTGTAGATGGAGACTGTCTCAAAAAAAGAGGGGCGGGGTGGTGGTGAAGCTCAGTGGTACTGCATTTGCCTAGCATGTGACGTCCTCAATTTAATCCTTAGCCCCAAAGACCAAAATAATAACAACAGCAGTCATAATATTGGCACACCTGTCCCAGGATTCCAGAAAGCTGAGGCAGGAGGATTGTGAGTTCAAAGCCAGCCATCTCCAAAATAATAATAATTTAAAAAACAGAATGGGTTGGTCTTGTAATTCAGTGACACAGACTTGCCTGATGTGCACAAGGCTCTGGGTTCAATCCCAAGACCAATAAATAAAGAATTAAATAAAGATAAATCAAAGCCATACATGTAAGCCAGACACAGGACAAACTGTCCTTGAACTCTCTCCTAAAAACCATAACATAAAAACATGCTCCCTCTCTGTTAAGGCTCTACTACTTATTTGTGTGTGTGTGAAGGCCAGAAGAGGACATCAAATGTCTATCTCTATTTTCATCTCCTTTTAAAAATTATATTTTAAAAATTTATGTGTGTGCACAGGCTATGGTGGCCATGTGGAAGTCAGAGGACAACCTTTGGGAGTTGTCCTTCCATCATGCAGATCCCCAGGATCAAACCCAGGTTATCAGTTTTAGCTGCAAGCACCTCTACCCTCTGGTCCCAAGACTTCTTCTTAACCCTTTGTTGAGGTTGTGAAACTCCTGAGACTCTTCCCTAGAGAAACACATACCTGGAGTGATCTCTGGCCTGTCTGCTTGCCAGTTGCCCCTTAGAGTCACAGATATCCCCTCTGTGGCCCGTGCCTTGGGAAGTCTGACTGCAGCCAGCTTTGCTTCCCTGCTGGATAAAAACTTTCTTTGCAAAGTACAAGAATCTCAAGTTTGGCCCCACCAGGCCCAGAAGGCCAGGGAGGCTGTCCAGTCTCCTTTAGGGTAAAGTGCCAGCTTGATGCTCATCCCCTAGTGGATTGGTTGATTTCTATGTGATCTGCGTAATGATGGCCCAGAGTGGCAGATTTTACATCCTAGTTAGAGAGACAGACTCGAAGTAAATCAGAAGAACCATTTTGGAGGGAGACACCACACGGAGACGAAAGCAGGCTGATGTGACACCAGTGGGGTCGGAAGAAACTGTAGATGGGAAACCTGAAAAACGATCCCTCTTAGACTTTAATGAGGTTGAAGATCCAGGGCACTCCATGAAGGAACAGCATGTGCAAAGGCCCCAAGGCTGGGACACACTGTCCGGGCAGAGGGGCATGGGAGCACTGAGTGCATTTAAATAAAATCCAGATTTCTTTCATGAAGATAAATTTGAAGAAGCTGCTAGGGACCTTGGTGACCATTAAAAAACAAAAAAAAAAAACTGGATTTGTTTTATTTTCTGGGCTCCTTCCATTAAGTGCCTCTTGTCTTTTCAGGAGCTCCAGGGTCAGAGGCCAGAAGTCTACAGTGACCTCAACACACAAAGGCAGTACTACAAATGAGCCAGGTGCCACGGAACTTGGTTCCAGTCTTTCCTGACACCCATTCAACAGGCCCTACCAACTCCCACCGGATACAGATCCACGGAATGTCCTCCCTGAAACGTCTGACCTGTTCCCATTACTGTCCCCAAATAAACGATGGAGCCAAAACCATTTGAGTTATGTGTGTGAGACTTCTGGGCTGAGGAATTGGGAAATGTGAGCTCCTACGAGGGTTCTTGAATCAGGAAAATGGTGATCTGGGAGGAAATCGTTTTGGGAAACCTGAAATCCTTTGAGGAAGAGAAAGACTAGAGGTCTCCTAATAGCTTTATTTCAGTTCAAAAGGAACGAGTTCCCAGGTGGCCGCACACAAGGGGTCAGAAATCAAAGGTTGGAGTCAGCGTCTGCTGGGCATGTTGATGTAGACTCTGTTGTCTTCTGTTGGGTTGCGGGGAAAGAGAGCCTGAAGCTTGACCACTCACCACGCACCTTATATCTCCACCTTCCTGGGGGACCCCCTGCCTCAGGGATTTCCTCAGGGATTCCCCAGACACCTCCCCCAGGGTTTCCCCAGACACCTCCCCCAGGGCTTCCCCGGGGACCCCCTCTGTGGGACCCCCGCCTTCCCTAGGAACTGGGACCTCCTCTCCAGGCCCCACCCCAGTCTTTGCTCACCTTGGCCGGACCGGCTACGTGGGCGCATGCATGCAAACACTACCCCGACAATTAGCAGAGACATAACCGCATCTGCTGCCACCAGGCCCGCCAGGAGCGGCAGGGACAGGGGCCCACATCCGGAGCAGGAACCTGGAGGGAGGAGCCCAGACCAGAGGGCTGCTGAGAAGGGTTCTGCCTCCTCACCTCTCATAGGAAGAGGGGAAGATGGAAAATGTGAAAGGACTGATGGAGAGCTAAGACAGCCTGGAGGGTGGAGGAACCCCAGAGCTGTGCAGTGAGCACATTGGGGTTCTGTCAGGGAGAGGCCAAGAAGAGATTCAGAGAGGGAATGTGATGAGCCAGGGTGGACTTTGGGGACCCTTGGGCCAAACTTCAGGGTTGTAGGCTGTTCCAGGGTCAAAGGCCCGACCCTGGAGTGATTCCTCACCTGAAGGTGTCTGACTGGCAACCACTGTGGAAAGACAGAAAAGAGTGAAAAGGACGAGTTCATGGAGGTGGAGCAATCCTCAAAACACAGGGCAGGGAAGGCGGTGTTCTGAGAGGTGCTCGCCACTCTGGGGAGGTAGATGGGAAAGGGAGTTCCCAGAGACACAGAGAGTGACCCCAAAAAGGAAGCAAGACAATGACCCAACAATGAGGAGGGGAACCCATGGCTCTGGAACTCCCAACCCTGCCTCTGAGGACCCAGGTCCATCAGATGGCACCCTTCCTGACCCCCCACCCCCCACCCCTGACCACCGACTTCACCTGGGAGCAAAAGCAGGAACAGCAGGCTGTCTTGAGGGGCCATAGTGGGCCTGAAGGGATCTGGCCAAGGACTATGTTCCAGAGAAGTCTCAGAACAGCCGGAGAGCAGAGGCGGCAAGAACGGATATTACCATGCTGACTTCCTGTGTGTATGACTGCATGTGAGACCGCCTTCAGGGAACAGGGCTGGAGGGGTTAAGAGTCCAGGGAATCATATGTGATCAAGGCACAGTCGCAGGTGGACCAGGATGTGTGGACACGAGGGAGATTCTGAAAATATTTTGAAAGTAAAGCCAGTGACATCTGGAACTGGAGGGGATGAGAGTGTGTATGTGAAAGGGGTCCCCCGGGGGAACTCGACTTCTGGCCTGAGCAGCTAGAAAGATGGATGAAGAATGGACGGACTAGAGCTGAGAGGTGCTGGCTTGGGAGGGAGATAGGGCTGCTAAGGTGTGGGGCAGCTGAGTTGGAAATGCCCGACAGATCTTCCCTGTGGAGATGTGAATGCCCAAATCTGCGTTTAGGGGCATCAGGGACAAGTTGGGTCTTGAGACATGAATCTGAGAGGGCTGATGGCTTAAGGATGACATTTAAAGCCACAGGACTGGATGAGATCACTAAAGAAGCACATATAAAACACGCTACCACTTTACACACACAGACACACAGACACACACAGACACACACACACACACACACACACACACACACAGGGAGGAGACCCTATACAGTGTGGAGTGTTGAAAGCAAAAGAGAAATATGCTCAGTACGGTTCAGTGAGGAGGAAGGTCACCAAGTAGGAACTGTGAATGTCTGTCCCCTTGTGGGCTGGGAATTCCTGTCTGCTTAGTTCACAGCTTTCTACCCCAAGCACCCAGTGAAATGTCTCTCCTGTGGTAACAGAGTTTTTAAAATGATGAAAAGTGAACTGGGCATGGTGGCCCAGGCCTGGAATTCCAGGCCAAGGGAGGACTGCCTTGAGTTCAAGGCCAGCCTGATCTACATAGCAAGTTTCAGGCCATCTAGGGCTATATAGTAAGACCCTGTCTCAAAAAACCAAACCAAGATGTGTGTGTGGTGGTACACACCTTTAATCTCAGCAGAGGCAGACAGATCTCTGTGAGTTCAAGATCAGCCTGGTCTATATGTTCAGTTCCAGACCAACCAGGGCTACAGAGTGAGACCCTGTCTCAAAAAACAAATGAAGGTGGTGACTCACGTCTTTAATTCCAGCACTCCGGAGGCAGAGGCAGGTGAATCTCTGTGAGTTCAAGGCCAGCCTGGTCTATATAGCAAGTTCCAGGCCAGCTGGGGCTATAAGGGAGACCCTGTCTCAAAAATACAGAAAGAAAAACCAAAAAAAAAAAATGAACAATCAAAAAAGCAAACAAAAAAATCAAACCAGGGGCCGAGGAGATGGCTCAGCAGATAAAGGTGCTTGTCACACAAGCCTGACAACCTGAGTTTGATTCCTAGAACTCACATAAAAAGCTGGCACTCCTACAGCAAAGACTTCAATTGTCCCTTCACTTCCACACAAGTAGACACAAACATACACAATTCAGAAAAAGATTAAAAAGCAGATATTAGCAGTTGGGTGAGGTGGCCCACATCTGTGATCCAGCATTTGGGAGATGGAGGCAAGAGAATCAGGAGTTCCAGATTCTACTCAGCTACTTAGAGTTCTGGGCCAACAGGAGCTACACGAGTCTGTCTGTCTGTCTGTCTGTCTCTCTCTCTCTCTCTCTCTCTCTTTCACTCTCTCTTTCACACACACACACACACACACACACGCACACACTCCTACCACCACCAAAACCAAAGCGGAAAAGGGAATAAATGAAACAACTTTGAAAATGGAAAAAGGCCATTTGAGAAAGGAGGATACGACACTTGCCTAGGAACTTCTCCCTCGAGACCATGGGGTCCAGACCCCTGGTCCTTTTTCTCCCCTGTGGTATGGCTCCGCCCACGTACAGCTCAAGTCAAGGTCTCTAACATCCCCTTGCCCAAAGCCTCTTATTTCCAGGCTCCCAAAGCCCCCTTCTTCCTGAAGGGGTGATCCTTTTTGGCTGTTCAAACCAAAGATAGGACCCCCAGCACCCTCCTTCCTGGGAGACCCGGGGCTAGGACTCTCCGAAGTCAGCCCCGCCCATTCAGAGGCTGAGTTAATTCAAGCGGGACGCGGGGACTCCCAGGCCTGTGGGCGGGGCCCTGCCCCGGACTGGGCGGTGACAGAACCTCAATTTAAAAACTTGCGGGGGGACCTGGCTCAGGATCGGGGACCCGGCGGAGGCTCCGCGGGGAAGCAGCGAGGCTGGCGCAGCGCCGAGGCCGCGGCCCTGGGGGCCAGCAGTCCGCACCGCGGAACCCGCGAGGTAATAGAGGTGGGAAGGCGAGGCACGTGCAGCCGGGGGATGGATTGAGCGGAGGATGGACCGAGCCCGGGAGGGTCAGCTGGAGCACTAAGCTGGACCCTGAGAGTGGGGGCTCCCCAGTGACTGGAGGAAGAAGCGGTCGGGATGCTGCCCTCCCGGGACTTGGTGGAGTTGGAGATGCGGAATGCTCGGTTTGGGCTGTTTCAGGGCTGGGAGGCCGGATCCCTGGGTCCTGTAGGCCAGGTTGATCCGGATGCCTTAGCGCGCGGAGGGGTTGCAGGGCGTCGGAATCCTGGGTGTTGGGGTGCAAGGACCCGGAGGCCGGATCCGTGGGTCCTGTACGAGAGCAGAGTGACCCCTACCCCAAGAAGGGGTTGTAGGGTGTGCGTGGAGCTGCGGTAGTGATTGCTTAAAACGGACGGCCGGTGTGGGTCCCGAAGGTGGGGCGCTGGATCGCCGGGATCCACTCCGGCCCCGGGGTTTCCCCGGGTCCCCGGGCCGAGCAGGAATTCCCCGAGGGCGGGGATTCCACTAACGCCACGCTTGGCCGCGCTCCCCTCCTCCGAGAGGGACACCTGGGGCGCGAGTCTGGAGCGGAACTGGGAGATGGAAGATTCCTTTGCGTGAGCGCCGTGACGTCAGCGCGCGTCCCGGCTCGTTGCATTCGGAGTCCGTCCCCCCAGGCCCCATCCCGCCCACTTAACCCTCCCTGCTCCGCTGCGGAAGCGTGAGTTGGTGTGTGTGTGGGGGCGTATCTCATCTTCCTGGGTTACCGGAAGTAGGAATCTGGGACCCGACCTTCTTGTACCAGAGAGGAGGAGACTGACTGGGTCGGGACTCCTGGGTCCTGGATGAAAGGCTACTGGGCTTTGGGCTTGCTGTATCTATGGGACCAGTCCTGGCGCTCGTAAGTCTGCAGACGTGGGGGAGGGGGCTTTGGACCTCAGGATTCCTGAAAAGCCAGAGTCTGGAGCCCTGTTCTGTTGTCTGGTTTCCCCGGGGCGAAAGAAGTAGCAGGTCAGCTTTTCCTGTGCTGGGGGTAGGGCCTTGCTTTTACTAAGCCAGCGCTCTACTACCGAGCCAGGCTCCCAGCCCCATAGATCAGATTCTAGCACATAGTAATACTTTGTTGTTTTGAGACAGGGTTTTATTATAGCCAGACTGGTCTCTAACTCAGTATGTATATGACACTGGCCTTGAACTCCTGATCCTTCTGCCTCCACCATGCGAGCGCTAGGATTACAGGTGTGTGCCGCCATTCCTAGCATGAAGCAGAGAAATACTGAGAACCTGGATGTATAGTTCCAGGAAGGGGTGACTAACGGACTCCTCCACCCACCCCAAAACCTTAGGACTGGGAGTCCCAGGAAGTGGAGGAGATGCTACAGAGAGGCACTCGCCTCCCCCCTTCCTCAGTTTCCACTACGCTGGTGGAAAGTTGGGTCAGAGGAAAAGTGTGGAGCAAAAGGAAGGAAACGGTGGAGGCGGTCCTGCATTCAACATCTGTTGGCTTTGCAGTTCTCAGGTGGCATCAGTGTGCCAGTTTTTCCGTGCGCGAGGGCAAGGGGTGTGCCCACATCCACCCCGCCCACCACTGCCTTTAGGTGACCTAAACACTCCTGATGACTTCCTTCCCTCTTCCCCCCGCACAGTGAGTCGGGCTGAGCGCACCCACTGCCCAACACAGACAGTGAAGAAGCTTCTGGAAGAGCAGAGGCGCCGTCAGCAGCAGCCTGACGCAGGGGGCATACCAGTGAGTCTCAGGATGCTACCTGAAGCCGTGTGCCGGGAGAATGGGGGTGGGGGGAGGAGTTGTAGTTCTGACTCTGATGCTCCATCGGTGAGGAAGAGGTGTAGAGAAATCTGCCAGATACGCATGCTTACTTCTGTTTTCTTTGCCCTGCAGGGACACTTCTCCCCTCCCCTGGCCCAGCCCCTGACCCCATCTCTGAGTGAGGCTGAAGCAGGTAAGTCTAAAAACTCAACCAGGTTCTGTTAGTTCTCGGGCCTAGCTTCTCTTAGTCACTCTTAGAACTTTGAGTCAGATTTTTAATTATTGTTGAAACTCAAGGGAAATTTTGATGTACAGCCCGGAGGTACTCATCTGTATACCCCGGACTCTATAAAGACTGAGACAAGAGGCTTGCCATGAGTTGGAGGCCAGCCAGGGCTACGTTAGAGACCCTGAAACTAAAACAGAACGAAAAATCCTGAAGTATCATGTAGACTCTGTAACACAGTAGTCTATACATAACATCTGTCAGGGCTCCAGCCTTTTGGGGCCCCACAAGTCTGGATCTCAGAAGGCAAAGCTTTCAACCTCTTGGTTCCCAAGACTGGGAAATGTACCAGAAAGGAGGAAACCGAAGGCCAGGACTCCTGGGTCCTGGATGAAAGGATGCTGGCCTCTGGGATTGCTGCATTTATGGGATGCACGGGCATCTGTGGGATGGATGGATGGTCCTTGCACTCCCAAGTCTGCAGAGGTGGGGGCAGGACTCAAACTCAGGATCCTTGAAGAGACAGGGCTGGAAGCCCTGGCTTCTCAGCCCTCAGTGGCCTAGAAGCGCTAGCTCTCAGCACCTTGGGAGACTCGAGTTCACCAGCCCTAGCTGTGACTTCTGGTAACTGGGTCTGTCCCTGCCCCTCCTCAAACTTTCAGGCCATACTCACTTCCCAGCCTTCCAAGAGACTGTGGATTCTGGACCTGGCAACCTGGCTCCCCCTGTAGGCTTTGCAGACTGGGACCCCAGCTCCCATGTCAGCTACACAGACAGCCCCTGTTCTTATCCTGCTGCCGCTGCCGAAGGTTTCCTGACTCCTGATTTCTACCCAACTTCAGACCCGGGCCGGTCAGGCTCATTTCCCCTGGGGATGGAGGTGAGCTACAGAGTGGGGACAAGATATTGAAGGGTCCCTAAAAACTCCCAGCTATGCTGGGTTTGATGGTATAGACTGTCATCCCAGCTACTTGGGAGGCCAAGGCAAGAGGATTGCAAGACTTGCCTGGCCTACAGAATGAATTCAAGGTCAGCCTGGATATATTAGTGAAACCTTGTCTTAAAAAATACGTGGCTCAAAAGATGGCTCAGCAGTTAAGAGCACTGACTGCTCTTCCAGAGGACCTGAGTTCAGTTCCCAGCATCCACATGGTGACTAACAAACTATCTGTAACTTAGTTCCAGTGGACCTTATGCCCTCTTCTGATTTCCAAAGGCATTGTATGACATGGGTCCACTTACATACATGTATACAATACATTCATACACATAAAAATAATAAATAAAATAAATTTTAAATAAGTAAAAAATCATGGTCCAGACTGTGAATGGTTCTACCAGCCTTTTATCCTAGCACTCTGGAGGCAGAGGCAAATGGATCTCTGTGAGTTCCTGGTCAGTCTACATAGCAAGTTGTAGCTGAGTTAGAGCCACACAGTAAGACCCTGTCTAAAACAACAACGATAAAATCAGGCTAGAGAGATGGCTAAGTGGTTAGTAGCACTATTGCTCTTGTAGAGGACCAGAGTTTGGTTCCCAGCACCCACATCAAGTGGTTCACAAACACCTGTAACTCCAGCTCCAGGACCTCCGATGCCCTGCTCAGGCCTCTCAGGGTACAGAACTTTTAAAAATCATTTTTATTTTATGTGTATGAGTGTTCTGCCTACATGTGTGTATGTGCACACATGCATGTCTGGTGCCAGTAAAGGCCAGAAGGTGGAGTGAGATCCCTTGGAACTGGAGTTATAGGCAGTTGTTAGCTGCCATGTGGGTGCTGGGAACAGAACCATAGTCTTCTGCAAGAACAGCCAGTGTTCTTAACCACTGAGCCATCTCTCCAGCTCCTAAAAAATAAATCTTTAAAAAGTTAAAAATCAAAAAGATGTCTGAGAATACAGAGTGGTCCAGCTGTTCCCTAGCATGTGTGAGGCTGTGGGTTTGATCTCCAGTACCTCGGGGGGAGAGGAATAATCTCGGTTGCATGTGTACAGTCTTCTGAGATGTCAGGTGCTAGTTTAAGATCTCATCCACAACTAGGTGTGGGGGTTTTTCCTGTAGAACTGAGGCCAGCCTGGTCTACTAGGGAGTTCTGGTCCAGCCAGGGCTACATAATGAGACCCTATCTCAAAATATGAAAAAAATAAAATAAATAAAAGAAACAAAAAAATTTCTTGAGCCAGCAAGGGCTATAGTGTGAGTTAGAAGCCATCCTGAATGGTAGAGTAAAACAAAGACAAGCCGGACATGGTGGTGTCCAATACTCAGGGTGCTGAGGCAGGAGAATTGCTTCAAGTTCACGGCTAACCCGGACTTCACAGTGAGATCCTGTCTCAAGATAAAAACAAGGAAAAGAAGATCCCATTTCCTCCCCAATGGGCAAAACTGAAGCCTGAGGTTCAAGGTCACTCGGCACACTTGGGACTTTTGGTCTCACACTTGGCCAGAGGCTGTGTTTTGTGTGTAAGGAGAATTCTTAGCTGACCAACTCTTCGCTTATCCTTTAGGAACCGCTGGATACTCAGCTGTATACCCAGCCTTCCTTGCCACAAGTGGAGTCCTGGAGAGTCTCTGGGCTCCCCTCAGGTTCCCCACAGTTGCCTCCATCTACTGGACCCTCCCTGGACACAGCCCGAGCTCACATACTGGCTTTGGGACCCCAGCAGCTACTGGCCCAGGATGAGGAGGGAGACACGTATGTATAGAGGAACAGGGCGATCTGTAATCTCACCGGGAACGGGGAGGCCTTTTCTCACTGCTGCTCCCCACTCAGGCTCCTCCACCTGTTTGCGGCTCGGGGGCTGCGCTGGGCGGCATATGCGGCAGCAGAAGTGCTGCAGATGTACCGACATCTGGATGTTCGAGAACATAAGGGCAAGGTAAGCGCTGGGGGTCCAGACTTGCGCATCTGGGGAAGAGGGTACCTGGTTTTCGGAGGGGAGGATGCTGAGGGTCCAGGCTGATTTTTCTGGGACCTGCAGACCCCTCTCCTGGTGGCGGCCGCTGCCAACCAGCCGCTGATTGTGGAAGATCTGCTGAGCCTAGGAGCAGAGCCCAATGCTACTGACCATCAAGGCCGTTCTGTCTTGCATGTGGCTGCCACCTACGGACTTCCAGGAGTCCTTTCGGTAGGTTCAGCTGGCAGGTAGAGGTCTCCGAGGTGGGCTGGGTTCCCAGATTCTGGGTTCTAGGCCTAAAAGGTCTGAAGAGACCCTTCCCCAGCTCTCTTCCTTCTCCTCCTCCCAGGCTGTATTTAGGTCAGGCATTCAGGTGGATCTGGAAGCCAGAGACTTTGAGGGTGAGCTGGGTGTGACCAGGGCTGGCATGGCAGGCTGGTTGGGCTGGGTAGGTCCCTAGGTAGCAGATCTCATTATTTCCGTTCTATAGGCCTCACCCCCCTGCACACAGCCATCCTGGCCCTTAATGCTACTATGCGCCCATCCAGCCTCAGTCCACGGATACTGAGTGCCCAAGCCCGAGATAGACTGGCTTGTGTGCAGATGTTGCTGCAAGTGGGTGCCGATCACACCAGCCAGGTAAGCTGGGCTGACCGGGGAAGGGCAGGCCCATGGGAAGTGTGCAACATTACTTTATATATTATACATATATGTATACATATATATGCATATATATTTATATATATATATATTTATTATTATTAATCTGGGTATAGTTTCTCTCCTGGGAAGAAGTCGTGTGTTTAGTTGTCAGTGATACAAAAAATGACACTGAACTCACCAAGCTTTGGTTTGAGCATCTCAAAGACCATCATGTCTGGGTCCCTCATCGGTAAACCACCCAGGGCACTAAACAAAGGCCAATTTTGCCTTTTCCCAGCCGTGTAGTCTTTCACTTTCCTGTGCCCTAGCTGTCCATGTGGATTAATATCACTGACCTTTGATTTATGAAGCGTCAAGCTTCATGGAGTAACTATTTGGGTCCACTCAAACCATGCACTCTTATTTTTTCTTCCTTCTTTCCTTCCTTCCTTCCTTCCTCCTTCTTTTCTATGTGTGTGTTTCTTCTGCATGTATGTAAGTGTACCGCATGTATGCAATGCCAGAGGAGCCAGAAGACAGTATTACATCCATCCCCTGGATCTGGAGTTACCAATGATTGTGAGCTGCATGTGTGGTGCTGGGAACCAAACCTGGGTCCTCTGCAAGAGCAGCAAGAAACCATTGAACCATCTTTCCAGCCCATATTTTCTATACTGATTTTATTGATAAGGAAACAAGTCAGAAGGATCAGAAACTGTATAGCTTGTGTGTTAGAGAGGGGATTAGAACCCAGGAAGAAGAGTCTTGTCCTAGAACTTGACTCTTAATTGTGTATTTAATCCTCTTATCTCTTGGTAGTGTTCTTCCATAGTTAGCCTGAATGAAGTAGCACTTAATTTAAACATTTCTTTCATTCAGGAGTTGCAAGCATAGGACAGAGACAGTGATGTAGTTACTGTCCAGCTCACTGCTCACTCCCATGTCATGTACTCAATGAGCTATGCTTCCAGAAACTTTGTTTTGAGACAGGCCTCACTGTGTATCCCTGGCTGGCCTGGAACTTACTATATAGACCAGGCTGGCCCAGAATTCAAGAAATCTTCCAGCCTCTACCTCCCGAGTGCTGCTGGGATTAAAGGTGTGTGCCATCATGTCTGCCCCCAGAAACAAATTTGAACATGGATTAATTACAGAGATATTATAATGTACCCAGTGTCACATCAATAACCAGCAGTCATGGCTAATCTTGTCCCATCCATTCTCACACTTTACTATGCGTTATCTTTATTTTTGGTGGTACAGGGGATTGAACCCAGGGCCTAGTGCATGCTAGGCAAGCTTTCTACACTCCTATGTTATTTATTTATTTATTTTTAATTTAAAAATATTTAATTTTTTTATGTGTATGAGTGCATGCCTGCATGTATGTAGTTGAACCCCTACTGTGCAGTGCCTGCATAAGTCAAGAGAAGGTGTTAGATTCCCCTGGAACTGAAGCTGTGAATGGTTGTTAGCCGCCATGTGGGTGCTGGAAATTGAACCCGAGTCCTCTGTAAGAACAGCCAGTGCTCTTAACCACTGAACCATCTCTCCAGTTCCACGTTCTTCATTAAAAAAAAAAAACTTGTTTTATATATACAAGTGTTTTGCCTGCATGTATGGAAGAACACTCTGCATGCGATGCCTGCAGGAAACAGAAGAGCACATCAGATTCTCTTGCACTGGAATGATGAATAGTTGTTAGCTATCACGTGGGTGCTGGGAACCAAGCCTGGGTCCTAGGCAAGAGCCTCCAGTGCTCTCAACTGCTGAGCCATCTTACTGATTTTTGAGATGTGTTCTCCCTGTGTGGCTTAGGTTGGCCTCGAACTCACCATCCTCCTACCTCAACCTCCCAAGTGCTGGGATAATAAACCTGCATCACTCATCTAGTCTCTGTCTTCCACTATTTTTTAAGCAAGCACAAGCATGCATTTTCCATAACTAGTGTGTGTGTGTGTTTATGTGCTGAGAATGGAACCCACAGCCTCCTTTTGCTCATTATAATGGTAGAACACTTGCCTAGAATCCCCCAGTGAGGGGCTGGGGTTGTGGCTCAGTGGTAGAGCCCCTGCCTAGAATTTCCCAGTGAGAGGCTAGGGCTGTGGCTCAGTGGTAGAACTGTTGCCTAGAATCCCCCAGTGAGGGACTAGGGTATAGGTCAGTGGTAGAGCACTTGCCTAGCTGGAGGCCTAAATTCCTTAAAGGGATATGATAAAGTTTTATTTTAGAAAATGTATTTTCCCTACAAAATATGAAGGTAGTAACTCAGCATTACACTGGATATAGACCTAGCTGACCAACTGATTGTCACCCAACTCCTGTCCTTATGATACAGTATAGTTCATATGGGATGGGGTGCGTGTTAATGTGTTCAGTAGGTCAACTGCCAGTCCAGAGAGCTCCTTTAAGGGATTAGAGAAAGAATCTTGTTTCTCAAAGATCCTTGAACTGTAAAATTGTCGCAATAAATGTAGAATTCTGTGATGTCTGTTGTGAGTTGCCATCCTCCCTCAGCTGCGCTCTGTGTGTGGTAGACAACTAGTAAGGCATCCGTGGTGGCTCCCAGGTTTCTTGGGTGGAAGACTGGGTGGAGGACTGCCGTGACCTCTGCCATCTTCCTCCCCACAGGAGATCAAGAGCAACAAGACAGTTCTGCACTTGGCTGTGCAGGCCGCCAACCCTACCCTGGTCCAGTTGCTGCTGGAGCTGCCCAGGGGAGACCTGCGGGCCTTTGTCAACATGAAGGTGAGGGGCGGGTGTTGGCATGAGATACAGTAGGGAGGGCGGGGGGTGTTGGGGTCCTGTGAGCAGTGGATGTATAGGATAGAAGGCGTAGGATGTGTACAGAATGTACAAGATACAGAGGAGTGGGTGGAGTGTGGCTGTGATGGGGACATGTGGCATGTGGATGTGGCAGGACACAGAATGTACTTTAGAAGGCCCAGGCAGCTGGGTCTGGGTCCCCATCAGTCTTGCCTTTGTGGTTGCAGGCCCATGGGAATACGGCCCTCCACATGGCAGCTGCCCTGCCCCCTGGGCCACCCCAAGAGGCCATCGTGAGGCACCTGTTGGCGGCTGGAGCGGACCCGACCCTGCGCAACCTGGAAAATGAGCAGCCGGTGCACCTGCTGCGGCCTGGGCCGGGCCCTGATGGGGTAAGTACTGACCTGACCCCCAAGCTAACTGGGCCTCCTCCCCCAACTTGACCCAAACCTGACTTAGAGGGTGATGTCTAGTTTCCGAAGGTGACCTCAGTCCCTAACCAACCTTCATTTCAAAGTGTGACCTCTGCTGAGTGGTACCCACCTGAAATCCCAATGCTCAGGAGGCTCAGGGAGGACGATTGAAAGTTTTAGGCCAGCATGGGCTACATAGCTAGACTGTCTTAAAAACAACAACAACAAACGAACTCCCAAAGTGACCTCTGGCCTCAGTGCCTGACCCCATCCTCCAGTGTGGGGGCTGGCTGCTTCTGACCTCCAGTCCCTGTACTCCCAAGTCTGAATTTTGACCCTAGGATGTGACCCTCAGTCTTCTAGCGGGACCTCTGAACTCCTGGCCTTAACCCTGGGTCCTGACCTTAAATGTAGCTTCTGACCCTTGCTGCTGCCTTTGACCCCCAATTGATGCTGACCACAAGGTGGGAATCCACCCAGCAAGATACTCCCTGTGTTGCCTTCTGTGCTAGTTTGCTATCTCGTCCTATGATGAAACACTAACCAAAACCAACTTGGGAAGGAAGGGGTTTGTTTTGCTCACATGTCTTGATCACAGTCCGTCAGTGAGGGAAGCCAAGGCAGGAAGGGACCACGGAGGAATGCTTGCTTCTCTGGCCTGGGTCCACCCTGCTTTAAAAAAAAATTATTTTTATTTTTATGAATGTATTGTCTGCATGTATGTAAGTGCACCTGCATCATGCAACTCCCAGGGAGGTCAGAAGAGGGCATCAGATCCCCTGGAACTGGAATTACAGATGGTTGTTAGCCACCATGTGGATGCTGGGAATCAAACCCAAGTCTTCTACAGGAGCAGCCAGTGATCTTAACTGCTCAGTCATCTCTCCAGCCTACCTGCTTTCTTATGCAACCCAGGACCACCTCCCCAGGAGTGGCATGAGCCCTGACATATAACTCAACAATCAAGAAAATCATGCCTCATGGACGTGCCCAAAGGGCAATCCTATAGAGGAAATTCCCCAACTGAGGGTCCCTCTTCCTAGGTGTGTCAAGTTGACAGCTGACACTATCCAGAATACCCCTTCTGCTTCTGGCTGTCTACCAAAGTCTGAAGCCAGACAAAAGTTCACCGTAACCCCTAGTGGGCCTCAGTATATAGCCCTGGCTGACCCAGTTCTCCTATCTTAAGCCTCCTCGACTATTGGGATTACAGGCACGCACCTCGGCTCATGACCTCAACTCCAGATCTCGACTTTAGACCTATGATCTCTGAACCCTATTGACCCCATTCAGCTTCTCCCTTGTCATAAGTGGTGTGTGGGACATGCCTTCCCTCCCACACCCTCCCGAACCTTATAATCTCGCCCCCTTCAAGTCTCACTCTGTCTTGTTTGCCCACAGCTCCGGCAGCTATTGAAGAGAAGCCGTGTGGCACCCCCAGGCTTGGCACCCCCAGGCTTGGCACCCCCAGGTTTGTCCTCTTAGGACTCAAACCCAGAACCTGGACTGATTTTTCCAGTCCCCACCGTCCTGTGGGACAGTCAGCGTATGCTCATGTTGCAGATCTGTGATAATATGAATGGAATATCCTGCCATTAGGGTCTTACATTAAAACCCCAAAGTGGCGCTGGGGAGGGGATGAACAGTCCCCAATATTTGGAGTGGTGTGACACCCCCTCCCCCTACAAGGGGCCTTCTAAATGATTTCTGTGAAATTGAGGTCCCTTGACTGTTTCTGTGAAACACCCTAAAAGCCTTTAACCCTCTCCTACCAGGATCATCTGATCCTCTCCCCAGACTCAGCTCTACACACCCAGAAACCCAGATGGAGATGGAATCTCCCTTTATGGGATTTAAGGCATCCTAATACTATCCAGTCAGGGCCCCTACCCAGGACCCACACCCCTGAGCCATTGAAAGGATGCTCCGGGATTAGTGTGCCCTGAATTCTGGTGCTTTGTCACTCAGCCCCCCAGACCCTGGCATTCCTAGTGAATTGCTCCCATTACCCTTCATATCCCTGAAGCTCCCAGTTAAACTCAATTTGGACTTGAACTGTTCTGTTGTGTTTTCATCTGTGTGGGTGGACTGAGGAATACTATCATGGAAAGGTGGTTCTGATGCCCCACCGAGGGGGTCATACTTGGATGAATGTGCTGGTGGGACATGTAGCTTATCCCGGGTTCCATCGTATTCACCCTCTGCACTCACAGTGTCCTAACTTCAGACCTGGTACCTGTGTATTATAATTTCCCAACTTTTATTTCATTGCTCTTTTTGAGACAGGATCTCCCTGTAGTTCCAACTGGCCTGGAACTCACTATGTAAACCAGGCTGGCCTTGAACTCACAGAGATCCGCCTGCCTCTGTCTCTCGAGTGCTGGGACTAAAGGTGGGTGCCACCATGCCCGGCTTATAATTTCCCAACTTTAAAAGCTGGGAAGTCAAAGATGAAGGTGCCAAGAGATCCAGTGCCAGATGAGGGCACTTTCCTGTTTTACTAATCATCACCTTCCTGCTGCTGGCATCTGCAGACGAATGAGTACCCGTTCTGCATTGTGTAAAAGTATTGTGACAATACTTAAAAACTAGGAACCTATCAGGCTAGGATGTGGCTCCGTGATAAGAGTCCTTGCCTCAGATCCACTGCCGAGAGGTTTAGGGTGTGGCTCAGTAGTAGAGACCTTGCCTAGAGTCCACCAGTGAGGAGATGGACAATGTACTCAGTTGGAGAGCAGTTTTCTAGAATTCACTGGTAAGGAGCTGGAGGCATGGCTCAGTGGTATAGTTGTGTTCGTTACCGTCATGTCTCACCACCCGGGGACAGCCCGCGTGGACTTTGGAGGGCTAGCCCGAGGGGTTGGGGGTGAATAGACGCAGAGTCAAGATGCAGACTCCGGGAGTTAGATGGGAAGCAGCCCAAGCGCATGACACTGAAAACTGGTTTATTGAATAGGTGCACAAGCTCTTATAGGTCTGGATAGCCAATGACCTTACGGGGTGGAGTCCCAAATACAGCCAATAGTAAGTTTGTCCCCAGGTAGGCAGGTTCTTTCAGGTGCTGGTCTCACAACTAGCCAGAGCAGAACTCCACACCCACAGGAGCCATTCCTCTAGTCCTCCTAGCAGGTGGCCTGGCTAGGCCCACCTTGCATTATGCCCAACAGTAAGAGAGCTCCTGCCCAGAATCCACTAGTGAGGGGCTGGGCATATGGCTTGTTGGCAGAGTGTTGGCTTTGCATATGAGAGGTTGTGCATTCCATCCTTAGCCCTGGCCAAAATAATTAAAAACAAAAACAAAACACCAGGGGCTGTGGTACATTCCTGTCATCCCAGCACTCAAGTTTGAGACCAGCCTGGGCTACATAGCAAGATCTACCTCAAAAATTTTAATTTTAAAATTAAAAGGAGAAGAATCGGGCATGGTGGCCCATACTTTGAATCCCAGACAGAGGTGGGACGATCTCTATGAGATCTATAGTGAATTCCAGGCCAGCTGGGCCTACACGGAAAGCCCTGTCTCAAAAAACTCCCCTCCCCCAAAAAATTGAAAGGGGAAGGAAAGGAAGGAATCGGGTGGGAGGGAACGGAAGGGAACTTTCGGAGTTCGTGCTGGCTTCCTGCTCCAGCAGCTCAACTAGTGACACACAGGAGGCGGTATATAAATGCACCAGGTCCTGCACCTCCTTATTGGGTCAACTCTAAAATGCACTGTTAACTCAGGCTCCCAGAGTCCCTCAACAGGATGAGGTTCCAGCTCCCCATAGAACTCTGATAACATATCCTTCCTTGCCTGCCCCCCTTTGCTCTGGCCAGACCAGCCTTCCCAACTCTCAATACTAAAGTTGCCTTCAGGGCCTGCTTCTGGAGAAGCTCAAATCAAGATGGGACCTCCACCGTGCCTGCGTCTCAGATTTGTCTCATAGCCTCTGGTCTGGCTCTGCCTTATTGACTCACCCAGAAATCCCTGTTCAGAAAATTTCTTTGTCCACCAGAGGCCCCTTGCCCACAGCACCTCATAGGCCACAAGCCAAGTATATATGTGCTCGGTTTTTAAATGTTTTATTTACTATTTTTATTTTATGTGTATGACCATATGGCCTGCATGTATGTAAGTGCTCCCATGTCATGCAGTGCCCTCGGAGGTCAGCGGAGGGCATCAGATCCCTTGGAACCGGAGTTATAGGAGGTTGTTAGCTGCCATGTTAGTGCTGGGAACTGAACCCAGGTCCTCTGAAAGAGCAACTAGTGCTTAACCACTGAGCCATCTCTCCAGATCCATGATGGTTTAATTTTTCACCTTAACTGGATTAGAAAATACCTTGAGATGATGAAGCACAGCACTGAGTGTCATGGTCTCAGAGATGAGATCAAGAAGGCTCTGGGGTAAAATGAATTTGCCCATTGTTAAATTCACTATATTATAGTTTTAATGGGAGGTGGTCAAAAACAAACAAGAGGCTGGAGACATGGCTCAGGAGTTAAGAGCACTTGCTGCTCTTCCAGAGGACCCAGGTTCAGTTCCCACATGAAGGCTCACAACCACCTGTAACCCCAGTACCAAGGGACTCAATGCTGTCTTCTGGCCTCTGGTAGTTCAACGGCATACACGTGGCACATGGGAACTTAGGGGAGCACACACACATATACATAAATTTAAAAATAAAATAGCATTACAGAAACAAACAAGCACAGAAAATGCACACAGCCAAGTCCAGAATCGTCGTAGTGGGCATGAAAGAAAACTGGGAGGTTATGAGGGGCCAGAGCTGTCTACCAAGCCAGCTGTTTCTTGCCAGCATTTCATGTGCTGTTGCATGCAGGGACACAGTGGCGGATGGCCCATGAAGAATGCGTATGTATGTCCTGTATTTCATTGATTCTAAGAACATAATTGCAATTGGGAATTCCTTCTACAGTCCATTGCATGACATGTTAAGAAACCTGTGCCCCCCCACAAAAAAACCAACAATCATCTTTAATGTGAAAAGAAGGCTGTTTTAGGGACACAAAACATCAGATGTGCAATAGCAAAATGAGGATTTAAATTTTTTCATTTACTATTTTTATTTTATGTGTATGAGTGTATTGCCTCATGTGGGCAGGTGCACCTGTGTCAGACTGTGCTGGAGGAGGTCAGAAGAGGGCATCAGATCTCCTGGGACTGGAGTTACGGGTATGTTAGCTACCATGTGGGTGCTCAGAATCGAACCCGGGTCCTCGGCAAGAGCAGGTAGTGCTCTCCAGCCCCCAAAATATTTTTAAAATAGCACTATTAAAATAACTTATGTTCTGTTGTGTGTGTGTGTGCATGTGTGTACTACAGGTATCCACAGAGGCCAAAAGAGGGAGTCGGATTCCCTGGAGCTGGAATTACAGGCTGTTGTGAGCCCCGCACAGTGGGTGCTGGGAACTGAACTCAAGTCCTTAAAGGGCAGGAAGTACTCTTAACCACTGAGCCATCTCTCCAGTCACTAATAACAGTATTTTAAAATTAATCAATAGAGTCAGTAAAATGATTCAGGAAGTGAAAGTGCTTGCCACCAAGCCTGATGACCTGACTTCCACCCCTGGAACCCACATGGTGGAAGGAGAGAATGGACTCCTCTGACCTCTGCATGCATGTTGTTCATGTGCGCACACACACACATATTCATATGCACACAAGTGTGTGTGCGCACACACTAAACTAATGTGAAAAGAAATCCAATAATCAAATAATTCCATTAGACTGTAAACATTATTAATCACGGGTGGTTGTGAGGTTGTTTCCCTTCTGGCATAGTGGGAGATCTCTGTCATAACCACTATGATAGGCTATGTGTGTCATAAAGATGTAAGCATTATAATGCAAACCAAGGTCTCTAATGGACTGTGGTGCGCTGTGCAACTCACATTATACAGGCATCTCCCTCTTTGCACCTACCAGTGTGTGTTTAATATACATGACCTGTATTGACGTGGATATTTTATGAAGAGCCTCTGCTAGCTCATAAGGCCTTTGGGAGATTTAGAAGTAGGCACTTTCCCCAAGCCATCTGTCAGAAAATTGTAATGCGCTGATCCTAGAATCTGGCACGTGACTGCCATCTGCTGGGCAATTGTGTTAAGGCAAGTCTACTGTGCCAGAGAGGTCAAAGGTAGATATGCCTGGAATTCCCCGGTGCACATTTTTCTTTTTATAACCTTGGGGCAGTGCCTGGCACAGAGTAGGTACCATAAGTGTTTGTCTAAAACACATGGTTTTGTTTGTTTTGGGGTTAGGGTCTCATGAAGCCCAAGTTATTCTTAAACTCCTTACATAGTGGAGGATGACCTTGAACTTACTTTTTAAAAAATTTTATGTATGAGTGTTTGCCTGCATGCATGCGTAAAATGTGCACGCAGTGTCCTCGAAGGCCAAAAGAAGGAGTTGGATCACCTGGAACTGGAGTTGCAGGGAGTTGTGATCTGCCATGTGGGTGCTGGGAACCAATCCCGCCATTTATTTATTTTGACAGGGCTTCATGAAGGTAGCTTAGGTTAACCTGGAACTGTATTTCCTGAGGTTGGTCTTGAACTTCCTTTGTTACCACATCTATTTATTTGTATTTGTACATGTGAGGCAGGGGGAGGTCAAAGGACAACTTGTGAGAGACAGTTCTCTCCCTGTACCATCAGGGTCCTGGGGACTGAGCTCAGGTCATCAGGCTTAGTGGCAAACACCTTGACCCATCTCATGGGCTGTCCTTGAACTTCTGATCCTCTACCTCCTCAGTACTGGGATTACAAGTGTGTGTCACCACACCCACTTTATGTATTTATGGAGATTGGACCCAGGGCTTCACGCACACCAGACAAACACTCTAGCAAGTGAACTATATTGCATTCCCCAGTCTCTCTGTCATAGGTGGGTTTTTTTTGGTCTTTTCTGAGACAGGATCTCCCTTTGGCCCCAGCTGACCTGGAACTCACTATGTAGACCAGGCTGGCCTTACATTCACAGATATCCACCTGCCTCTGCCTCCTGAGTGCTGGGATTAAAGGTGTGGGCCACCACACCTAGCTCTCCAATGTATTTTTAAATATATGGATTACTTGCTACGTGACATATACAGTTAAAATATCTTCACAAATAACCCTTTTGTTACTGTCTTGGGACAGGTAACAGCATGTGGAGAGAGTTAATCCTAACATGTCACAAACTGGAACTTGAGAGTGTTCAACAGGTACTGTAGGTATTGAGTGTCTATCTCTGGGATTTATGATGGTGTGTGGACACCAAGGACTGCTGATGTTGCTCACTGGCGGAGTGCATGACTAGCCAGCTCAGTCAAGTCCTGGAATACTCACATCTTAAGGGGATTCTGTGAACTGCCCCAAAGCAATGAAGACTATGAGGACTGAGGAGAGCATCTGTAGATTCTCAGGGCCAGGCGGGTGTACTGCACACATCTGTAATACCAACACTTTGGAGGTGGCAGCAAGAGAAACGAGTTCAAGGTCATCCTTGGCTAAATGGCCAGTTTGAGGCCAGTTTTGGCTCCATGTGAGACCCTGTCTCAATAAACAAAGGAACAAACAAACAGGCTGGCTTGGAGTGACTTGGTTAAGCAAAAGCTGGAGAAACTTGCCATAGCCCCGCCTCCTCGTGGTCCACCCCAGCGGCCTGCAGACAGTGGCCTAGAAGGCACAACCCATTCAGCACCACGGAAAGCACTGGCTGGGTCCCGCCCCCTACAAGCTAGTCCTTCCCACAGGCCCCGCCCAGACTTAAAGAGACCTCCTTCAGTATAAAGCCCGGCCAAGGCCCGGGGTGGAGATGTATACCAGCGTCCAGCTGTGTTTACACACGGGTTCTCCAACAGAGAGACAGGATGTCTTGGTGGGGAAGAGGACTTTATTGGGATGTTCGACGGGGAAACATGGGTGAATTCCAGGGAGTGACAGACGCTGGGACCCCGGTGTTGGTCACCTTAAGGAGCAATAAATTAACTTATAAAATAAATTAAGGTGAGGCGGTCCCTAGTGAGGCAGCAGCTGGGATTACCTGGCGATTCCTAGAGGAATGGAATTGGGAACTGGGAGAGGGAAAGAAGAATGAATTTGTCAAGACCTCCTCCCCCCACCGGAGGCTGGGAGTTGGGGTTGAGGGTTCCAGGGCGAGCAGTCTGGGCTCAGCTGGGGGCGGGCGGGGTGGATCAGGGTCGTTCCTCCAGGAAGCGGTAGGTGGGGTTCTCGTAGCCGTGCCTCTGCAGTTCCCGGAGCTGCTGCTCCTCCAGGGTCAGCATGGGATCCACCTGCCACGAGGCCAGGAGGCTCAGTGGGCTCGTGCCCGGCTGCAGGCCCATGCTTGCCCGCACCTGATGTCTCTGGCCTCTCACCTCCACCACCCCGTGGCTGATAGCCCCGTAGGGCTTCTTTTTGCGCAGAAGCAGCAGGGACAGGACGATGAGAGAGCCCCCTCCAGCTCCCATGATCAGCAGACCCGACACAGCCTCTCGAGACACACCGGTCCCCGCGGGTGCCTGTGGGGTGAGGCGATGGGACCATGGGCGTCTTTGAGGCGCATCAGGATCTTGTGTGGCTTTGGAGGCCACAGCATAAACACTGACCTCCCCCTAGGATCTGCTTCCTCTTACCAGCTCGTCCCGCTGGATCTCCGAGGAGTGGAAGGGGAAACCCCTTGGGACCGATGCGTTCACCTGGGGGAGAAGACGTCGTGGACACCACTGTATACCCCAACGACTCAGAAGGGCATCCCTCCCAGCCCTCTAACTCCACGTCTTCAGCCTCCATCTTGACTCAGACCAAGGGATCCAGGCTTCCAGCACCAGCCTCCACCCAGGGTCCAGACCCCTATGTGGACCCTGTCTTCTCTTGGATGCCCACAGGTCCCCCACTTTCTTACCTTTTGATCATACTGCTCTAGTGGGGACGGCTTCTCTTTCCCAGAGGATGAGGCATCTTGATCTGTGGACCCTGCCCCCCAAGTTCCATCTCACTCTTGAGAGTCCAGACACTCAGAAGGGGTCAGACAGGGCACCGGCTTCCACCCCAGGAGGCTAGGGATTCCTGGTGTGTGGACACTTTCCCCTTTGCTTTTTATAGCGTTCACTGGGATTCAGTGGCTGGGCTCTATGCTCTGTGACACTTACCTTTTGGAAGGGTCACTGGGGTGTCTGCTGGCGACGAGAAGGACAAGGTAGATGCAACAGTGAAGAGAGAAAGTCGTCAAAGAAAAAATGGAGAAACACCCTCTTGGGGACCAAAGACCCTACGGAGATTCCACACCCTCAGACACCCCTCCTTACCCTTCCCACTCACTGTGGCGGCAAAGCCCCCCCGCCCCCCAGATCGTAGAGAATCAGGCAGAATGCTAGAATCTGGGCATGGTGGTACACACATGTAATCCTAGCACTTGGGAGGCTAAGATGGGACAATCACAAGTTTGAGGCCAGACTAGATATATAGTGAGTTCTAGTCCAGCCTGGGCTACAGAGTAAGCCCTTATTCTCAACAATCTAGGGGTCACGTTGAACCTGATGACATACGTCTGTAATCCCAGCTACCCGGGAGGCTGACGTAGTACGACCAAAGACCTGCTCTCAAAAAAATTTTTTTTTCTTTAAGTACAAAGAGGATTGAAGATTGCTTGGTGGAGGAGTACTCACCTAGCATGCACAAAAGCCTGAGTTCCTTCAGAAGGAGGAACCCAACATCACACACACACATACACACACACACACACACACACACTCGAGGTTTACTGCCAAAGCCTGGGTTTATAGCTAGGCTCACTCACCATCCTTGGAGTCTAGAGGCTGAAGTCCGCCCCTGTCTTCGCTGCTGCTCCCGGGAACAGAGGCTTCTAGTTCATCAGGACCCAGGTGTTCAGAGTGGAGGAGTTCCTCTGGGGGGGGACATGCAGAAAGGTGCTGGAGGGGGTGAATGAAAGACCTCTACAAGCACAATGGGGTGAGTGAGGAGCACCCTAATAGTAAGATGGTTGGGAGACCAGAGAGACAGTTCCAAGCAAGTAGTTGAATGACTGGAACATGGGAAGCTGGGGGAAGGTGCCTCTGGAAGGGAAGATGGAGGCTGACACCTCAGTGGTCAGGCTTCCTTAAATGCCAGGAGGTCCAGCGCTAGGTGTGGGAGTCTGGAGGGAAGTCACAGGAGGCCTGGGCGCAGCGGGTGGCAGTGCTTTCTGGCGCCACCCCATGCTCCTGTGTGGCCTCCCTTCATTGAATGTGGACTTGATGTGTAACTTGTTTGGAGCAATAAAATGTGAACTCCAGAAGCCAGGGGTATACTTGCCCACCACACACAAGGCCCTGGCTTCCATCCCCTCCCCTTAAAAACCTGGGGGCTGGAGAGGTGCCTCACCAGTTAAGAGCCCTGGCTGCTCTTGCAGAAGACCAGGGTCAACTCCCAGCACCCACATAGCCGCTAATAACCATCCTTAACTCCAGATCTAGGGGATCTGATGCCTTCTTCTGACTTCCACGGAGACTGTACAACATGGGCGTACTCACACACATGCAGGTATAACACTCAAAAACATAATCGTACTTTTTTTGGTCTTTTTTAAGACAGGGTCCCCCTATAGCCCCAACTGGCTTTGAACTCGCTATGTAGACCGTGCTGGCCTCAAGCTCACCGAGATCTGCCTGCCTCTGCCTCCAGAGTGCTGGGATTAAAGGTGTTTGCCATACCTGGCAATAAAATCTTTTTAAGTTTGCCCTCAGAGAACTGAAAGGACTGCCAAGGGTAATGAGCACTCACGGATCTGGGGCCGCAGTTCCTGGGCCAGGTGGGGGTTCTGGTCAAGCAGCCCCAGGCTCTGATTCATCCTTTCTTCGATCACCTGAAGGTGAGTCTGTACCTGTGGAGAGAGAGTGTGAAAGATGCACCAGGCAGTACAGGCTGGAGAAGAGGGAGGATGACGGAGGAAGGGTCCAAGGGACAGGCATTGGGTCACAGGGGGAGTAAACCAAGGAAGGAGAAGCAGGAGACAGAGAGCAGGAAGAATGCAAACGTGACCGGAAACGAGAGGCTCGGAAAAGGAAAGGGGGTGCAAGGAAAAGGAACGTCTCCAAAAAAGTGAGGCACAGGAGGCAAGACACAAGACCGAGACTAGAATCGAGGCGTAGGTCGGGGAAGAGGGACAAAGTAAGGCTGGGGGACAGGAAGTGGAACAGGAAGCAGTCAGGAAGAAATGACTGGTCTGAGGGAAGACTTGAAACTCAAGAGCACAGACAAGAGAGTCTGTGGACTAGAGGAGAACTCTAATTATGATCTGAGGTTCTAGGAAAAACAAGTGGGCTAGAGAGGAAGGGAGGTTCAGGGTTCAAGGAAGAGGATTCTGGGAAAGGAAGAAGACCCAGGGATAGGAAGTAGGAATCCCAGGGGCAAGAAGGGAGTCCAAAAGCACAGTACGGAATAGAGGATAGGTTCCAGGACCAGGAAGTAGGGACCAGGACCGAAGGGACAGGAAGTAAGAGTGGAGGGACTGGAAAGGGGTTTGAGGCAAAAAAAAAAAAAAAAAAAAAAAGGAAGGTTCCAGAGATACTGAAGGGGTCCGAACAGGAAGTGAGTGTCAAGAGCCCAGTCTGCAGGATGAGGATGCGGGCTGGGGGCATCTGGAAGCGCGCGTGACCTGGAAGCGCATCTGCTGGGCCTTCTCGGGGTCCACGGCGGCCACGTGCTGGTAGTGCCGCAGAGTGTGCCTCTGCTCCTTCTGCTCTGCACGCAGGTAGCGCCGCAGCGCCAGCAGCACGCGCTCCGCCTGTGGGAAGGACGGAGGCTGCCCAGGCTGGCCCTCACCCGGCTCGTCATCTGCTGTCCCCTGCCCCTCCCGAGCCACCACCACACCTGAGGCGGGTCACCCTGCAGTGCCGACAGGAAACCTTCCAGGGCAGCTCGGCGCTGGTCATTGATCAGAGCGATGACTCTGGTGGCGTGGGTCTCCACCAGGCGCTGTCGCTCACCAGACACTTGCTCCTCCAGGGTCTGCAGAATGGACTGGAAGTGCTGGTGAGGGTGTGCGCACAGGATCAGGAGAGAAGATGGTGAAAACCTGGGTTAAAGTGAGTCTGGGGCAGGTTGGGGGAGGTTCAATGGGTCTCATGGCTGACAGCTATTCTCCGGTAGATCTGGGGCAGGGTGAACCTCTTGGAAGCCAGTCTGAGGGTATAGGCTATAAGATTAGGTGGGAATAATCTAGAAACAGTACTGGTCAGATAGTAAAGTATAAAGGGAATCCTGCTGCAGGATTGGTCAGGGCCAAATCAGACAGGCTGAGTCTCCATGATGCTGATGAACTGGGGCCCAGGGTTGGAATGGGGGCTAACAGAGTCAGGTCTGTTTGGGTAGGGGTGCACAAAGACAGGGCTGGGGGAGGCAGGGCCAAGAATTAGGAGGCAGTGATTAGGGAGGGACTGAGGAAAAGTGAGATCAGAGGGACAGGACTAGAGCAAGGGGGCATGGCCAGCTGGGACATAAAAACTTCAAAGAAGGGACTTCAGGGGGCTCCATTTGGGAGGAGAGTCTAAAGCCAGCCCTTAGTGGACAGTCTAGTAAGAGAGGGCTACAGGACAGAGATGCGGCTCAATGGTACAGTGTTTGCTCAGCATGCATCAGGCTCTGGGTTTGATCCAGTGGGGCACTGCCAAATATGGAGGGCTGGGGACGGCCAAGGTAAGTTAGAAGAGGCTGAAATGGATGGAGTGCTCTCAGTAGTGGACATGAGCACAAGTGGGACCCACAGGAGCGCGTCCTACCTCATTCAGGGCCTGCCTGTCAGCTTTCGGCAAGTTCTTAGACTGGTTGTCCGCCATAGCCCACTCACGCATCACCTGGGTTGGATAGGAAGAGCTTCAGGATCCCAGGATCTACCTTGATCCACATGGGCAGTCCCCCAAACCATCTCCAAGACTTAAGAGGACCCAGATCCCCTAATCTCACTGGTTTTTGGATTTCCTGGAGGGAAATACCCAGTGGAGTTCTTTTTTTTTTTTTTTTTGAGAAAGGTTCTCATGTAGCCCAGGCTGGCCTCAAACTCCTGATCCTCCTGTCTCAGCCTTCCAAAGGCTGGGATTACAGATATGTGTCACCATGCCTGGCCCCAAGATAATTTAAAGTAGAATGTTCTATAGACCAGAATGTCCACAGAATCTGGTGGCAACTCAGTGGGATGTTGGGTGGGTCAGAGATGGATTACAATCTTAGGGGGTGGTGTTGAGAGCTCAGGTTGAAGAACGCTTGGGTACTCTTTAGAGGCAGTGTCAGTGTGGAGTTTCCTAGTATTTATGGAGTCCTGTGGTAGTGGCAGGGTTCTGGGACTCCTGGTATCATCACCTCATTAATCTGGCGCATCCTACGCTCTTCCAGGTCCATCTTGGCCCTCAGGAACCCTTCGTGCTCACTGATTTCCCCAGGCATGCCGAAGTAAACATCCACACCATCGGTAGGCCTTGGGGTGGGAGTGACTGCAAGATGCAGGGATCAGGTAGACAGGTCAGCGTTCCTACCTGGAACTACATTTCCTAGGATGCACTGGAGACCATCACGGGTCCTATGTAGCCACAGCTGCTGCCTGGCATCATGGGAGATGGAGTTCTAGGCCTGTTTTTACAAAGCTCAGGAGTGCATAACTTTCCAAGCACTGCGAAAATCAACCCTGAGGACCTACCAAATGACCCCAGGTACCCCTCTGCAGGGTCCTCTCCGGCTGCGCTCTTCACAGACTAACCCACCTCTACTGTATCCAAAGTTGCTCAGATCTTTTCTACCCCCCAATGGGTCCCCCTCCACCAGGTCACTCCTGAAGGCACCCCTAAATTAAGGCTCCCCCATATCATCCTGACCCACAAAGTGAAGAGGACTGGGGTGACTGCCTCACCTTTGCTGATCGCTGCAGGGGTGTGGGAGCTTGTGGGCAGGGCCCTTTCCTCCTCCTCCTCTTCTGCAGCCTGGGGGGGCTCCACGAAGTAATCATCTACTGGCTGTAGGAAGGATTCTGCCTCTTCCTCATCCTCAACCCCCTCTGCTCTGCCCCCCAGGGGCCAGGACCGGGTTGAGGGGTCACTGGGGGAGCAGGAGAAGACTCAGGCAGTAAGATCCCTAATTAGGCTCCCAGGCGTCCACCCCCAGTTTCAGGAGCATTAGGATGGGCATTAGAGGGTCCCTTGTCACTCACCCAATTGCTGTTCCAGATGGGTTGGGGGTTGCTGGAGGGGGGCAGCACACGTACTCCACACCCCGGAACCGATTAGAGCCACAGGGCAAAAGCATGCCTGAGCCATGCAGGATGAGGCCCTGGGAGCTGCAGGCCTGTGAACAAGGAGGCCCAGAAGCCAGGATGTCGTGACTGGAGAATGTGAACCTGGTTCTGGGGGGAGTGGCTGAGGGATGGGATTCCTACACCCAGTGGGAATTCTCTGATTGAAAGAAGGGCCTGGGGGTTGGAGGTGAGTGGACCAGAGTCCTGACCTCTTGTGCCTCCTGATGCCTCCTGGCTGAGCTCTCACACTGGTCCATACGCTCCTGGTGCAGGAACCGGCAGCCTTCAGGCACTAGCAGGGCCTCGCTCACGAATTCACCAGCTGGGCAATGGGAGACAGCAGAGTGATACCCTCTGAGCGTAGACCTTCTCAGAGTTCAGGCATTCTGTTCTCAGGTTTATCCGCCTGGCATCCACACTTGAGATGAGTTCAGAACCTCATCTTTGGGAAACTCCCACTTCACCTCAGTTCCCCTCCCCTAGCAGGTGACTCACGCAGGCAGTGGAATGGCACAACCTGGTGGTGGGGGTGGGCACAGCGGCCACCTCGGGCACCCCCACACCAGCGCTCCATGGGAATGGCCTGTGCAGCCTGCTCCACACGTGCAATGTGCAGCTCTGGATACATCTGTAGGTACCAGGGAATAGTGATCAACCCAGTTGTCCCATTCCTGCCAGACACCCCTCTCCACTGTCTATCCTCCCCCACAATTTTTTGCAGTTACTGAGGATTGAACCCAGGGCCTCGGGCTTGCTAAGCAAGTATCTTTTTTCTTTCGTCCTTTCTTTTGAGACAGGGTCTCCCTTGCAGCCCCAGCTGGCCCACAACTCACTATGTACACTGGGTTGGCGTAGATCTGACAGAGATCCACATGCCTCTGCCTCCTGATTCCGATTCCCAGGATTAAAGGCGTATGCTAGCAAGCCCGGCCCTGCTGTCCAGTATCTTTATGAAGGTTCCTCCACTTGTCCAAGAAGCTCAACCTTTCCAAGCCCATTTCTCAGGACAACCTTGCCTCTCGTAGTTAAGTCACTTTCTCAAAAGATCTTGCCCAGCTTTCCCGCCCCGCCTCTTTCTTAGTATCTCTTATATCAGTACCGCCTTTTCATAGACACGCCTAGCAGCCGTCCAACTCCTAGGCTCTACCGTCTTTCTGGTTCAGAGGTCTTTTTTTGTCTTAGCCCCGCCTCTCCCTTGGACACGCCCACTTACACTCCTGCTTTTTGTAAATGGCTCCACAGTTTTCCAAACCCCACCGCTCTGAAGACTATCTTGATTAGTCGACGCTTTTGCACAGTTCTCTTAATTTCTCACAATAGGTTCTGCCCTCGCCTCACCTCGCCTCTGCCGGCCACGGACCCCAAGTGTTTCCAGATCCTGGACTCTGCCTTTTGTAAGTCTAGCTTCCTTAAGCCAGACCCAGGCCCAGCTCGAACCCGCTCTCCCCTGACCACGCCCCTCCCGAGGGTCACGCCCACCTGTCTGCAGTACTCCAGTACGCGCTGCGGGTCCCGGAGACAGCGTCTGGAGCGCTGTGGGTCTGGTTCCCAGCGGCCGGTGCGCAGGTCCCGGTGAAGGGTTAGGCGCCCACATAGTCCAGCCACCTGAGCCGACCCCGGAGCCTGGGAGGGGAGGCCAACCCGGCAGTGAGAGGCTGGGAAATGTTGGCATTTGGGCTGTCAGCTCCTTTGCTCCCTAAAACCTAAATATTCAGGTTGGTCTGGAGCCCCAAAACCAGTTCCTTTCAAGCATTGCACACCCGTCCGGGTGGAGGGACTGTTCCCCGGGAAACAGCTCCCGTGGGGCGGGGGCGCCCCAGCTCTCCTGTTGCTATGGTGACCCAGGTTTTCCCCCGGGCTTCACGCGGCCTGGTTGCTTCGGAGACAGGCTCCGCCCCCGCCCCAGCACGGTCGCTCTGGAGGCCGAAGGGGTTAAACTTGATCATGGGGGAGGAGGCCCCAGAACCCAGGCGTTCTGGTCCCTCCTCCCTCTATCCCCAATCCAGGTTTCCAGTGTGTGTTGGGGAGTGCAAAGACTGCTGGGCCCAGCTTCCCTGCAGGCCTGGGCACTAGACCCTGGAGGACTAGAGAGCTCCATCCGAACTGGGGAGTACTGGGTGGAGGCCTGGACTCCTGAGATGTTTGGGGCCCCTCTTATGGGTTCAGAGGACTCCTGAGATGTTTGGGGGCCCTCTTATGGGTTCAGAGGATGCAGGGGACCCGGATGCTTAGCTCCAAGTGCCCTGCTGCCGGGTGGGTGCTATGCTCAGGTGGGCAGGGGCTGGAGGCCTAGTCATCTCGGGGGAGAGGTCCTGAGCAATGGGCAGGATTTCTGAGACCAGGGGCTCTGGAAGAGCCAGGTCCTGTGCTGCGGGTGGGAGGGGGCAGGGATGTCAGGTGATGGAGGAACCCACGAATACCTAGAGTTAGGAGCGCGTGGGGCAGGCCCCCTGGCTGCAGAGGCTGCGCCCGCTGCGCTGGACGTGGGTCCCGAGGCCCGGTCCCGCCCCTTCCCCATCCCCCGCGGACCCGGCCCGGCCTCACCTCGGCCGCGCCGGGGCTCCCACCGGCCGGGCTCCCGACGGCGAGCTGCGCGCGTAGAAGCAGCAGCGACAGCGGCAGCAGCAGCGGCAGCGGCGGCGGGCCTCGGCGCCGGCCCAGACCGCGAGCGGCGGGGCCTGCGGGCCCCATGTCCCGGCCCTCGCGCCCTCGCGTCCCCTGCGCTCCCGCCCGGCCCAGCCCGGCCCCGGCGGTGACAGGAGCTCCCGGCGCCTCCGCCGCCGCCGCCGCCTCCTCCTCCCGCCGCCCCCGGGCTGCGCCGGCGCCGCCAGCCCCGCCCCGCGCCGGCCCCGCCTTCGCGGCCAGACAATAGCGTGGCGGCTCTGCGCAGAGCGAGCCTCCGGAGCTCCCCCGCCCCTGGAGATGCCAGGCAGCACGCCCGCTCGGAGCCCAGCCTGGAGCTCCGTCCTGGGCGCAGCCGGCTTGGACTTTGAGCCCTTTCTCCGCCTTACGACCTCGGCTTTCTCCTCTGGCAAACCCACACACCCACAATCAGCTTGTCCTCGAAGGAAGCCAGCTCAGCATCCTCTGGGACCCTAAAATTCCTCTTCTGGAGTCTCAGGAATATAGACCTCCAAAGCACAGTAGAAAAACACGTAAGAGTGGGGTGTGATGGTACATGCCTTGTAATCCCAGCGCTTGAGAGATGGAGGCAGGCAGATCAGGAGTTCAAGGCCATCTTCAGCTACATACTGAGTTCAAGGGTAGCCTGGACTACACGACTCTATCTCAAAACACGAAAGGAACAAAACATAGTAGTTAAAGCCCAGTTCCCTCTTGTACCCAGGTCACTTCTCTCTTAGGACGTGAGACCAAGTCTGCCACTCATCCCCCCTCAGAGCTAGTTCAGTCTTCTTGACTTATCAAGGGCATCGGGTATCTGGGCCTTCAAATACTTTCTCCAAAGATCCATGACCAAAGTTCCATACCAATTCTTTAAAGATGCTTTGGGTGTCAAGCACTCTACCCTTTAAAGATCCAGCACTTTCAGGACCACAGTCTAGAGCTCATCCTCACTCTAAGGACCAAATCATTTCCATTCCACCCCCCTCAAGTCTTCTTTCTACATCCTCCTTAGGATTCGCTGATTTGTCTCCTCAAGTAAGTGCAGAATTCTGTTTTCTGTGGCCAACTGAGACAGTCCATCTCTGTGTGGACTACTAGGTGGGTATGCACCCACATGTCTTTCTGTTTTCAACTGTGTGTGCATCTCTGTGTGTTTATTTATGTAGATGTATATTAAAAGATCCCTAAAGCAGAGATGTACAGGTCGTGTACCCCTGTAATCCCAGCATTTGAGGCCGAGGCTGGAAAACTGAGAGTTCCTGGGCCATGTAGTGAAACAGAAGAAGGGGGACTGGAGAGAGGGCTCAGCGGTTAAGAGCACTTACTGCTTTTCTATAGGACCCAGGTTCAGCACCCAGCGCCTATGTGGTGGCTAACACGGTCCTTAACTCTGGTTTGCGGATTCTGACACACTCTCTTCTGGCCTCCCTGGGCACCAGGCATGCACATGGTGCACTTATGAGCCTACAGGCCAAACACTCATACACATAAAAAAGATTAAAATAAAGAAGGGAGAAGGAGAGGGGGAGGAGGAGGTGACAAATACTATGTGGGTGACAAGGGGTTGAGAGGTGACACGGTCTTCTACAGCAGCGTCATAGAACAATGTCCTCGAATCTTCATGGAAAAGACCACCAAGAGAATCCTCCAGGCACATTTGCCTATTTGACTGTTTTTTTATTAAACATAAATATTCTTATCCCAAGATTCCCCTTTATTTATCTTCATTCTATCTCCGCTCCTTGGAGTCAGTCCTTTCTGAGTCTTTAAGGAAGCTGGACGGAATCAAGATGGTGGTCATTTGGGGCTCTCAGAGAGTGAACAGCCATCTTGGCTGTACTTATGTTGGCCGAAAAAAGCTCTGTGATGGGGGAACGCCAGGACGGGGGGGGTGTGTGTGTGGTGGGGGAGGGTTATCCTTCTCTCTTCATTTGTGGTATGCTATCATTATTCTTGATGCAGATGGTCATTTTGAAATATCTTATCTTACTGGATAGAAACGACTTCCATCCGTGCCTCTAACCTTCATCAGCTCCTGTTCTCATCCCTCTGAAAAGGCTTTAGCCGCCATCTTGAATATCTTTCACACGGGAGCATCACCATCTTTTTCGGCAGTGCTGATGATACGTCGATGATCCTGACAATCCTAATGATCTTTCCCTAGCTTTAGAGAAGTAGGTTGTCCAGTTTTTCTGAGTCCTCAGAAATCAAGATGACCCACTATGGCGAGCTGAAGATCCTAAGACCCTTCGGTTGGAGAGATGTCTTCATACATGAGTCTGGAGACGCTGGTGGCTGGGTGTAGGCAAGGCAGCATAGGGAAGAGTGGGAGTCCCAGAGGTCAAATCTGGGCTTCCAAAGGATGTGGGTTTCATGTAGCTCGTAAAAGCACGAGGATGAGGTGTAGTAAGATAGCCTGCCCGTGCTCTGTACAGTCTGCAAGGGGGCAACATGTCCACATGTGGGTTGAAGTCGTAGTAGGTGGGAGTCCCTGGAGGTCCCATCGGAGAAGGGGGTGGCAGGAAGAGGCCTCCTCCAGGGGCTTCCCCAAGGCTCAGGCTCACACTGACCCCTCTCACCTTGTAGTAACCATTGGTTGGATCCTGGGGGACAAATGGGACTTGCTTAGTAATATGAGGGTCCAAGGCAGTGAAGATCATAGTAGAGAGACACACTGACCTACAGCCAGACCTAAAGAGACCCAGAGGCAGAAAGCAGAAACAGGAGTAAGCAGAGACTCAGAGACAGAGAGAGCTAGATACAGACTGGCTGAGAGTTACAGTGAGCTGGATTATCCCAGGACTTGGTAAGCAGAAACAGGAGGATGGAACATTTGAGGCCAGCCTGGGCTATACAGCCGGTTGAAGGCCAGCATAAACTATGTAGTGAGACTCTATGCCAAAAAACCAAGGGTTGAGGATGTAGTTCAGTGGTAGAGCATGTTCCTAGCATGAGCAAGGCCCCAGGTTCAATCTTTGAATTAGAATAAATAAGGAGGCAGAAAAATAGCCACAAAAGATAAAAGGACAGAAGGAGATAAGTACAGAAAGACAGAGATGACAAGAAAGCAAGACAGAGCCAGGGGCATATGGGCCAGGCCAGGGGACTGATGGCATTGTGGAACAAGAGGCTCCGGGGAAGGAGAGACATTCATTCCTCTGCCTAACAGACCCTGTACTTTGATGGCATACTGTACCCCAGGCCCTGCAGACATGTCATTAGGATAGACTTGGACTCTCTTGGAGATCCCAGGCCAAGAATGAAATGACAATCCGCCCCCCAGAAGGAGCCCAGTGGTGTCAGGGCTGTGAATGGAGAAAGGCCAGGCAGCCACTGGGGCATGGCGTTCATGTTGTGATGGGGATGCACAGTGACTGTGGCAATAGAGAATCGCAGGCTTCCCAAAACAAGCAAGATCTGGCTAAGGCTGGGGGAATAAAGGAAGGGAGGGAGAGTTTCAGACTCAGGAAAGACCATGAGCAAATGTAGACAAGATAGAAGGGCTTCGACAGAGGCTGGGGATATAGCTTGACTGGTAGAGAGCTTGCCTAGCATGCTCGAGGCCCTGGGTTCGATTCCCAGCACCACATAAACTCAGTGTGGTGGCATATGCTTGTAATTCCATCTCTCAGGATGACAATCAAGAATTCAAGATCAAGGGCTTGGAGAGATGGCTCAGCAGTTAGAAGCATTGACTGCTCTTGCAGAGGACCTGGCTTCGATTCCTAGCACCCGCATGGTGGCTAACAACCATCCATAACTCCAGTACCAGGGAACTCTGACACCCTGTTCTGACCTCCTCGGGCACTGCATGACACGGGTGCACTTACACACATGCAGGCGATACACTCATATACATAAAAATAAACAAATAAAATATTTTTATAACGGAGACAGTGTGGGGAGGAGCCAGGTGGGATGACTCATATCTGTAGGCTCAGCTTACAAGCCCAGCACTCTAGAGGCTGAGGGAAGAGGACTGCCATGAGCTCAAGGTCAACTACCATGTGAGGCTCTTCTTCATTTAAGAAAAAGGTGGGAGGATTAGAGACTCGAGTCAGTGAACCCCTCCGCCAATACTCACCTTGGTCTCTAGAGCCCCTTTCTCATTGAGAACCAAGTCACTATGATCCGTGTGCACAATGGGACCCTGAAATAATAATGGCAGGCAATAAGCAGAAGATCATCCTGGGGGGCTGGAGAGATGGCTCAGTGGTTAAGAGCACTGGCTGCTCTTGTAGAGGACCCAGGTTTGGTTCCCAGCACCCACATGGCAGCTAACAACTGTCTATAACTCCAGTTCCAGGGGATCCAATGCCTGGCCTCTGTGGTCACTATACACACATGGTGCACTTACATTCATGCAGGCAAAATACCCACACACATGAGATAAAATAAATGAATTAAATAAAATAAAGATCACCCTGCCCCAGTACCAGACCCCAAGGGCCTTCACAGTTTTCCTTTGAAGGCCAGGGTGGAGGAGAGACCTGAGAGCTAGAGGCTGGACTTTGAACAATAAAGATGAGCCATATTGAACAGAGGAAATAATTGACTCAAGAGCATATTTGCAGTTGTGGGGGTTTTGGGGCCTCGGTTCACCGTTAGGATTGAAGTCATATTTGAGTCTGAGAATCAGCTGGATTATGATCCGGTTCTGGAAGCACAGTCCAGTCGAAGGATCCCAGTCTCTCACCCGGTCCTCGCTGCTGCCGGTCTCCTCCTCGGGGCCACGTGAACTGGAGTCATCGCTGCTTCCTGGGATCCGTACCAAGTTCTTTTGCTTGGAGAAAGAGGCTGAGGCCCAGGAGAGTGGAAGACAGAGGTAAGAGGTGGGTGGGGTCGTAGTGTGCGAACACTTGGGACTAGAGAGGACTGGGCAGGGAAGGCTGAAACCAGTATGAACCCTGGCCTGGGAGAGGTGGAGTCGGGAGCGGGATGACCCTGAAGAAACTGAGTTAGGGCTAAAGAGGGAGCTTGAACCTGGGATGAGCCAAGCCCTGTGCGGATTAGGGAAGCAGGACTGGAGCCAGGTCCTAAGGCTGGCAGTCAGTGGTCGGGACATGCATGGAGACAGACAAGGAGGGATGGGAGGTTGAGGCAGGTTCAAGTTGCTGACACTTGCCATGGCGCCAGCAGCAGAGGGCAACTCCGGTGATGACCATAAGGACTGTGGTGGCTGCAGAGGCTACTCCAGCCACAATCCGCATGGTGGGCAGCAGGTCTGTAAGAAGCAGATGGGTGATATGAGAAGGCCGGTCTGAAGGTCGTGGAACAACAGGAGAAGTGGGGCTCAGGCTTGCGTTTGGAATCCATGGACTGAAAAGGGGATTTCCCTAGACTTATGGTGTGATAGATTTGGGGCTTGAGGACCCATGGATTGGGTGTTCTCACAGTTTGAGAGTATGTGAATTTAAAATGCCTTGGTGGGTCACGTGAGTAATCGCAGCACTTGAGAAGCTAACGCAGAAGGATTGTCAATAGTTCGAGGTCATTTTGGGATACATGAAACCTTGTCTCAAAAATCCAAACCAAACTAAACCACCAGCAATAAGCAAGCAAACAGTGTTGGCAAGATGGCTCAGTGTGTAAAGGTAATTGCTACCAAGCCTGATGACCCAAATTCCATCCCTCAACCCCTAAGGTAAATGAGAACTGACTACACCTATGATGTGACATAAACATGCCCACACACAGATACACACAAAAGCAAACAAATAAACAAAAACAAACTCCCTGGCTTTAGGGAACCTTAGAATTTGAATTGGAGGATCTTTTATTTTGCAAATTCTTGTATTTGTAGGTTTCTAGTATGCAATGATCTTTCCATTTGAGGTTCTATATTTGAGGGAATTTATTGCTTTGAGGTCCTAGGCTTTAAAATTTTTATTATACTTTAAATATTTTGATTTTATTTTATTTCTGTGTATGAGTGTTTTGCCTGCACCTATGTAAGTGCACCACATTCAAACAGTGCCTCTGGAAGCCAGAAGAGGGCGTCAGATCACCTGACACAGGAGTTACAGACTATTATGAGCTCCCATTTGTGTGCTGGGAACTGAACTCTGGTGTTCTGTAAGAGTTGCCAGTACTCTTAACTGCTGAGCCATCTCTCCAGCCCCTTATTACATTTTTAAAACCTTTTGTTTTTATTTATGTGTATGAATGCTATGTCTACATGCAAGTGCACCTGTGTTATGCACTGCCCTCAGAAGCCAATGTAACTGGAGTTATGGATGGTTATTAGCCTGCATGTGGGTGCTGAGAATCGATCCCAAGTCCTCTGAACCAATGAGCCATCTCTCCAGCCCCATCCTTATCACATTTTAAATTGTGTGTGTGTGTGTGTGTGTGTGTGTGTGTGAATGCATGCCATGGTGTGCAAATGTAAGTCAGAGGACAGCGTGCCAGGGTTGATTCTTTCCTTCCACCATGTGAATCCTGGAGACTGAACTCGGGTCATCAAGCTTGGCATCAAATACCTGCTGAGCCATCTTGTCAACCTAAATTCACAGTTTTGAAATTATCAAGATTTGGGGAGTCTCTGCCAGTGGGGAATCACTGCGTTTGTAGGGTATGGAATCTCCAGATTTTGGGGTCTTTGAGTGAATGTCTCACCTCTACGGCCCAGGTGGACCTGTGTTCCTCCCTGGCCCAGGCGGTTTCGGGCACTGCAATTGAAGCCCCTGGTAAAGTCGGATTCCTGGGTCCCAGAAATGTGCAACACTGAGATCAGGCCTGGACCCTGTCCTCTCTCCACTTCCGGGGCTGGGAAGGTCTCCACCAGGAATCTGCCTAGAGATCCTCCCTCCAGGAAGCCCTCATCCCAAGACCAGACCTGAGGGCGGGCAGAAAGGAAGGCAATGACGTAAGAGCCAGGTGGGATGTTGGGGCAAGTGAGAATAAGATGTCAGTTTTAGGGATGGGAGGTCAGGGATCTTGCCCAGTGAGTCATGGTTGGGGTACATGCCCTTACCACGGAGTCTGGGGCAGGAGAGGCAAACACCACACACTGGAGGCGAGCAGGGCCCCTCAGGAAAGCTGGCGCAGGGCGCAGGGCCGTCACTACTGGGGGCGCTGCAAAGGAAACTATGGACCACTCAGCAGAGGTCTTGACCTCTGAATAAAGCAAGGACGGTGTGGGCGCTGGTGGAGCCCCCTCACAAGCAACCATGCCACGCCCCTCCACCAACCAGAATCTGCCTGGTTAGGCCTTCAACAGGCCCACCTCTGATCTTCCTGCCTCAACGTCTGGAAACTCCTTCCAGGCTGCGTCCTCTACGTCAGGCCTCATCCCCTTTGCCCACTGCCAGCCCAAAGCCCTGCAGGTTCCCTGCGAAGCCCGGCTTCCTCACCGTTCACAGTCAGCCTTGCCTGCGCTGTGCCGCCTCCCAGGCCCGAGTGCCTTGGCTCAGCCCTGCACACATAGTCGCCTGCATCTTCCAGCCCCACGGACGGAAGGTGCAGAGTGGGCCCGGAGCCCAGCACCTGGCACAGAGAAAGAGTGTCAGGAGCTGGACTTTGAGAGGAATCTCGGTCCGCTTCCAGCTGAGTCACAAGCCCCAGATCGGACTTCACCTGCGTGTCACCGAGGCGCGTCCAGGTTATCCGTGGAAGAGGGTTCCCGCGCCAGGCACAGCTGAAGGACGCATCTTCCCCCACGTCCACGGATATCGGCTTCGGTTTTGCCTGCAGAATAGGTCCAACTAGAGGAAAGAGAGGCGGAATAAGCCCCTGGACCCAGGCTCTGCCTCTCTCCAAAACATATGTTCAAGGGACCATGTAGAGTTCTCAGCCAAACCCTGCGCCCCAACCTGTTCTAGCCCCTCCCTTCTCCCTCCGCCTCCTCCCACAGCCACGCCCACCTCGGCCACACCCCCACGGCTCCGCCCCTACTCACACTGCACATTCAGAGCAGTGCTCCGATTGGTGCTTCCCACAGCGTTTGCGACCTCGCAGGACACAGGCTCAATCAGGAAAGTGGCGTCCGCCACCATCTCCAACCTTGGCCCGCGGGCCCCGAGCACCGGGGATCCTCCCTTTGCCCACCTGCGGAGATGATGGCAGTATTAATATCGTCCTAGTCCTCCCCGAGCCCGCGGATTCTGAGGGACGGGGCATTTCTTTTCACCTGTAGCCAGTGACAGGAGGCTGGGCCGTGGCTTGACAGAGGAAAGTGACTTTCTCTCCCTCCTGCACAGTCTGGGGCTCAGCAGACAGTATCACCACTGGAGGGTCTGTGAGCATAAGGCAAGTGTTGGGGTTGTGAGGCCTGAAATATCTCCACTGTCCTTCCACCTAGGGATCTAGGTCTCTAGTCCTCTCTTCCTACTGAGCCAAGAGCTGGGTTTCCAGTCTCCAGCACTCTGAAGTATTCCCAGTACGCTCTCCTTCCGTCCTCTCCTGTTTTTTCAGACCCAGTAAGGGGTCCAGGCCCCAGCCCTGTCTTTCCAGGACCACCTGCACTCACATTGCAGGTACAGTGTGACAGCGGTGTCCCTCCCTCTAGGCATGGCTTGGCTCCTGGCTCTGCAGACCAAGATGGCTCCGTCATCATGACTGGAAGGAGTCAGGAATAAGGTGCTTTCCACTGACCCGGTGGCCTCATCCTTCAGCAAGGTCTAGAAGAAGTGATGCATAATATTTTTTCTTCTTTTTCCTTTTCTTTCTTTCTTTCACTATGTAGCCAAGGCTAACCTTAAATTCATGATCCTCCTGCCTCAGTCTCCCCAATGCTGGGATTATGTGTGCATAACACCATACTCCAAAACAAATAATTTCATCTGTCTCTTACAAGCAGTGGTGATTACAATGAGTTGGATACTTCTAGACATTTTCGTGTATTATTTTTATCTAATTCTCTAGATTACTCTATGAGACAAATGCCACTATAGTTCCCAATGTACAGATAAGGAAACTGAGGGACAGAGAGGTTAAATAAATATATACAATAGCAAGCAATTAGCAAGTGACTGCGCCTGGTAGCTTGGCTCTTAACCTGAATCACATTCCAAGGCTCCCAGTCCTTGAATGCTTGTCTTTCCCTCTAAATGAGCCTGAGGTCAGAATGGTCTCTTAGTTTCACTTAATGGGCAGGCATTTTGACAAAGGGATTTGGAACTGACCTGACGGAAGGTGGCCCCATCCAGCCGGATCCCATCTCGGAACCACAGCAGTTCAGGGGCAGGTCGGGCATCCCCTCGGCTCCGACAGGTCAGATTCCCAGGAGCTCCAGCGATCAGAGACACAGAGGGGCCGCCTAGCACCTGAGGGGCCTCTGGGGGCACTGCAGGGTAGATATGGGTTAGAACTGGATCCTGATCTCCTCAGCTCCAACCAACCACTCTTCCTTGACTCTGCTATTTCCAGATAATCCAGGTGGCTCACTCATGCCACCCCCAGCTCCCAAGGCACAAACGGGTTCGGTCCCTACCCAGCACATGCAGTTGGGCTGGTCGAGATCGAAGGCCGGCTTGGGAAGCCTGACATTCATATGATGCTTCATCCTCCAGTTCCACAGGCTTAATGTGGAGGTCATGCTGGCCACTGGCTGCATTCCCTGATATCCAGTACCGGGACCATCCTAGAGAGACAGTCACACCAGGCATAGTTCTGAGCTCCTGGCCTCAGGTCTTCATTCCCACAGTCATACATTTTCTGGTTAACACTACTCACAAGTATGTGTTGGGCCCAGAGAGATTTTAACCCTTTTGCCAATTTAGGGTCATTGCAAATGTGGGAGGTGGGGGGTAATATCACAAAGGAAGACAAGAAAAGGAATCTTATGAAAGCTAGGTTAAGCCAGATATGGGCGTGGTGCGTACTTTTAATTCCAGGACTGGAGAGAGGCTGAGGTGGGAGAATTTCGAGTTTGTGGCTAGCCTCAGCTGAACAGGAAGATGCAGTCTCAAACAACAGCCAAACAAAAATTTAGCTAAGACATTATACTTGAGCAGTGACAGAAGAAAGTAACAAGGGGCAGGGCTTCTGGGGAGTTCATGATAACCTAAGTATTAATTACATAAACTGTCTCTAATGGTTGGCAAAATGTTTATGTGCACTGGACTTTTCTGCATTTGTAGAATATTTTAGAATGAAAACGTTAACCCCCAAACGGAATCATTCCCCAAGAAGTCAGCTTAAAACTCGGGAGTCTGAAATCTTCACTTGAGTCCGTCAGTTTCCCAAAGTTGCAAACGTCAGCTACTGCCCAAGCCCCAAAGCCCCATGCGGGTGCCAGCCCCTCCCTAAGTAGAAGCTTGCCTCACCTGGTAGGTCCCTTTCGCCTCCTAGAGCCAACCCATCCTTAGTCCACTGCACGAGCCCCCTGTATGCGCCCAAGGCACAGGGCAGGCGGGCTTCCTCCCCTAGCAGCACCACCAAGTCTTCTGGCTGTTGCAGGAAATGGGGCGACGGGCCTAGGAGAACACAGGCAGCCCAGTGGAGCTTAGCGCGATCCAGAGCTCCCTCCTCCAGGACCCAGGGAGTCCAAACTCCAAATTCCTCTCTCCTCAAACTCAGAAGCTCAGGTTCCAGCACTGTCCCTCAGATCTAGAAGTAGGAACCCCCAGACTGCTTCTCCCTAATAAAGAGGCAGCGGTCAAATAACCCTCCCCACCCGATTCCGCGCCTCCCTGGTGTACCTGCACGCCCTTTGCCGCAAAAGAGGAGGACGAAGAGGGCGGGAACCAACATCCTGAAAGCGTGTCCCGCAAGATCCCTCAGACTTGCAGTTGCACTGGTTCGCCTCCAACTTTTTCCTCGACAGCACACGTCCACCACGCTGAACCCGAATACCGAACACCCACTCTTCGCCCCAGACTGAGGCCCCCTGTGTCTGGCCTGGAGTTTCCGAAGTCTGGCTCATCCGTAGCCTCCGTGGCTGCTCTGAACCGCCTGCCAGTCGAGCGCCAGGAGTCTGCGAAGACCCCAGTGAGGGCGGGATCCTACTCGCCCCGCCCCGCCCGAGTCCTGGAAACCCGCCCTCTTCCCATTGAGAAACTCCCGGGGCCTGCACCGGGATGAATGGGGCACGCGGGGCCCGGGTCTGCGCAGCAGGCGGGCGCCCCAGCTCAGTTGGGGTCTGGGAGCTAGAACACCTGAGTCCGAGGGTTAGACACCTGCTGGGGTGGAAGGGGAGACTCGAATGAGGAGGAGGAGAATAGAGAATGGAAGAAACTTGCTCAGTTCTGGCCCTGGAGGGCTGGCGCTGAGTGGAAACCGAGCTATAAATGGGAGCCCCTGGGGCTTCGCCAGTTTCCGCGCCCTAGGGAGGCGGGGCACGGGCTCCCGTGGGCCTGCAGGTCGGGGAGAGGGCACCCGGGTGCTGGAGGACCATCTGGAAGCCCTGAGAAGGAGAGACTTAAGCTCCCTACTTCTCAAAATATCCTTCTGCTGCCTTGTTGTGACTGCAAACCCTGGCACGCCCTAAGACCCAAGAATCCAGGCCTCCAGTCTCTCCTTTCCCAGACTCCCCGCCGTCCTGGACCATCCCCTTTCCCCACTCCGAGTGTCCCGGGCCCCTCCGAGTGGTTGCCAGGCGACGGCTGGGAGGAGGCAGTGCCCCAGCTCTGGCGGGCAGGGAGGCTGGGAACCTCACAGCTTGTCCTGACGGCTCCAGGCAGCCCAGCTGGGCGTTCCCACGCTACGCAGCTGGCAGAGCAGGTGGGAGGGACCCTGAGTCTACTGAAAGGGCTGGGGGTGCTGGGACCCCGGGTCTGACATTCCTGGATCTATCAGGATTAACTCACATTCAGGGCTCAGACTCCTGCGTTCCTAAATGTCAAAGGGTTAGACTTCCAGGGGAGTGGTTCAGATCTCTGTTGTTCGAGAAGCTGGTGGCCTGAACCTCAGGTGTCTTAAAGGCTGCAGTTCGGGGCTACCAGGCCAGATTCAGAATATCTGGTCTTAAGTCTTAGAGCCAGTGGATTTAACCACCAATCTCTCTCCCACTAGTCCCCACAATGGCCCAGGAGGATTTGAAAACTCAACAAAGAGTAAACATCTGTCCTAAGTCCTATAGTAGTTGGGGGCGGGGGAAGACTGGGGAACTAACTGAACTACTGCGTCTTTGGACACAAGGGTTGGATGCCTTGACTGTTATATCAGAGAAAAGAGGGCCCTAGGGGGCCCCTGAGTCTGGTTCTGGGGGTCTGAACTCCTGGTATGTATTTTGGATCCAGAGCCTCCGTTTTGAAATACAACAAGCTTGGGTCTAGGACTCTTGAGTCTTGGGGAGGAAGTCAGGTGATGAGGCTGTTTTTCCAGACACCTGACATCGCTTTCCTTTCCTGGCTCTCTGGGGCCACAGGCGTGGAACAATGGAGAGCCTGAGGTCCCTAGAGCACTGGGAGGAGGGAAACAGCCAAAGTGGAGTGTTTGGGCTAATTAAAGGTCCCAACGACTGACAGCTCTACACCCTGGTCCCCAAGGATACCATCTGGTGAAGGTCCCTTGACAGACCCTCCCTCTCCAGGTCTGTATACACCAGGAGGTGTGGGGGAAGGTGTGGAGAAGAGAAGAGAATGTAGGACGAGGTCAAGGTGGGGGGACCAGAGAGCTCATCTTTGGTAGGGCTGTGGGGGTCTCAGACCAGATGCCTGAGCTAGCTCCTGGAGGAGGAACGGGCCATGTGGGAGGGTTGCAGGGAATGTGGAGCAAAACAAACAGTTGCAATTCCTGCAGGAGGTAAGCAGGCAGAAGGGGCTTATCCCAGGTGAATGTGCCTATGCGCCTGAGTGGGGAGGACAGGCCAATCAACATACGGTTATAAAATTCAGGGACCAGAATCAGGTCTCAGAGCTAGGGAGACGAATGCGGAAGGCACGGGCAGAGGCCGAGAACAAGTATTTGTTAAGTTCAGGGTGTGTGACACACAGAGTGGGAGGGCAGTGGGAGTGACAGAAATGAAAGGAGATGGGGAGAGAGCGAGAAGGAGGGGGATTGGGAGAGAGGATCAAGGAGATGGAGAAGAATAAGAAGATAAATCATGATGGCTAGAGAGGAGAAAGAGACACAAAGGAGAGGTGGAGATGTTGAGAGAGACAGAAGAAATCTAACCCGGCCCGGGACTCAGATATTCCGCTCCCAGATGCCCACACCTTGTGAGCCTCTGTTCGTCTGTGTCTCGGTTCACCAAGTTCACACACACTGAGGTCTGTGGACTTGGATCCCATGGTGCCCTGCACACTCACACTAGACACCTGCACACTCAAACGCTGCAAATGCACTCACAGATCAAAATCCGACTCTCACCTCCCCTTGCACACACACCCTGCCACACCCACATGCTCACGCGGTTGGCTTCACTCCCTCTCAGTTTCACACACACTCTTGCACACTCCTCAGCAGAGATGCCTGATGTCACTAGGGGAGGAAGGGACTTGCCACAGTCTGGATTGCAAAGAGGGGAGGGAGCCGTTCCCACCCACACAGCCCAGCTCTGCCTCCCAGGCTGAACTGGGAGATGGCCCTAGTTAGACCTGCTCTCCCATGGCCTTGGGGTCACAGCTGGGGAGGTACCCAAGAATGCTGCTGGCATGTGCTGACAGGGGATTTCTTTGCTCTGCTGGACGGACTCAGGAGAGACTTGGGGGAGCCGCAGAGTGAGCTCGAACTGGCTCCAAAGAAAGGTTCAATACTGCTGCTGACTGCTTTGGCTCTCTGGGTACATGAGGCCTGCTGGACAAGGTATCAGGGCAGCTGGTCCTTCTTGAAGGCCTGTCAGTGGTGAGAAGTGGGTAGAAGAGAAGAAGAAAAGAAGAAGAAGAAGAAGAAGAAAAGAAGAAGAAGAAGAAGAAGAAGAAGAAGTAGAAGAAGAAAGAGAGAGAGAGAGAGAAGGGTTGGGGACACAGAGAAAGAAACTTTGACACAGAGGGAAAAAAACAGAAAAGGAAACTCAGAAAGACTAGGAGAGTCAGAGATAAATACTGGAGTCTAGGAAGATAGAAAAACAGGAAAAAAGTGAATCCGAAAAAGAGAGATCAAAAGAAAGGGCAGGAGATAGATAGACCTAAACGAAAACAGCGACAGACCAGGTGGAAGGCAATGGACATTGAGAGACTCCCCACCAGAGGTCCTGGGATGACCCTGATACCGAGGACCCCCACCTGGACTCTCCTGCTACTCATAGGAATGCTGACCACAGGTGAGTGGAATTCTGGACTTGTAGTGCCAAGCGGCACACAGCTGCCGCCTTTGCTCCCTGTGGCGTTTCCTGCCATTTCCTGACCTCAGTGAGTCCCTAGGTCTGGCGCAGTCACCAATCCCTGCTTCAGCTTCTCGTGGCTTCTGGGCTCTGTCCGAAAACCTGACGGCAGTGGAAGGGACGACGGTTGTGCTGCAGTGTGGGGTCAGAGCACCTGGCAGCGTGGTCCAGTGGGTCAAGGATGGGCTACTTCTAGGACCCAACCCCAGGATCCCAGGCTTCCCAAGGTACCACCTGGAAGGAGATCCAGCGAAAGGTGAGAGGTCAGCACCTAAGACCCCAAACCTTACATGTAGAAGCTGTGGCCCTGACCTTGGGGGCTCCACCTCCAGGTGAATTCCACCTGCACATCGAAGCCTGTGACCTCGGCGATGATGCGGAATATGAATGCCAGGTCAGCCGCTCCGAGATGGGCCCCGAGCTCGTGTCTCCCAGAGTGATCCTTTCCATCCTGGGTATGAATGAGACATTCTCCCTCCAGCACCCAACAATTTGGGCTTCCAGCCTTTTCCTTCCGTTAGACCCAGGGGTACAAGCTCTCGGTCCCTCCACCCTCAGGTCCTGAGTACAGCCTCATTTCCTGAACACTTAGCTCCAGTTCTCACATCCCCTTCAGGGGTGAAGGTTTACCCTTGACCTTTACTCATCAGTTCCTCCCAAGGTGCTTCAACTAACGCCTGATGCAGGGAGCACAGTCACCTGGGTCGCTGGCCAGGAGTATGCGGTCACCTGTGTGTCTGGGGATGCAAAGCCAGCACCTGACATCACCTTTCTCCAGAGTGAGTGTGGGTGAATGAGTAGGCAGCACAACACCCCTGAAACGGCAAGGGGGTGCTCCCCCTAGGCGCTGCCAAAATATGTCCTCTTTGAGATGGGAGGCACTGAGGGTCACATGGAGCCTGCTGGATCAAAAGGGCCATTGGGTGGTAGAGAGGCACCCAGCAGACCCCAGGACTGCCGGTCTGGGATCGGGGAGAGGGTGACTGTGGCTCAGGTGGTATATGAAAAACTGCAGATGGAGGTCTGGGATTCAGTTCTCAAGGAAGTGAGGAGAAAGTAGAGGCCTGTGACAGCCTTGAGGACCCCAGTAGTCAGGGTGCCCTGAATGTGTGGGAAGACAGGCGACACCCCAGGCTCTTGTCCTCCAGAACCAAGAGGAAAGGGGTTCTGGGTCCCTCCTGAGGATTTCCAGGGCGCTTCTTGGATCTACCTTGGGGGAGAACCCCTACGCTTCCTCCTCCAGCCTTCTTGTTGCCCTAAGGTGGACAAGCTGTATCGGATGTCTCCACTAACGTGAATGAGGGCTCCCAGGAGAAACTCTTCACCACAGAGGCCACAGCCAAGTATGCAAGTTCGGGTGTCCTCCCCATACCCCGACCTCCAGATTTTCCCACAAGAACCCCATAACCCACAGGTTCAAGCATGGAAGTTTGAGTTGTATATGAATACCTGGGACCCAACTCTTTACCCAAACTCTCAAAACTTGTTCATGAGAACCCCAGTTTGTAGGAATTAAGCACATATATTTAGGGCAGGTATGGACCGCTGAAGTCCTCTGATTCTCACTGCTGAATCCTCAGATCTCTCCCAAGGAATTCCAGATCTTAGAAGAGATCAGTGTGGAGACTTGGCCAGGTGTGGGGACCAGGAATCTCCACCTCTTCACCCTAACTCCAGAAACTCCAATCTTCCATCCCAGGGTGACGCCCCAGAGCTCAGATAATGGGCAGTTACTAGTCTGCGAGGGGTCCAGCCCAGCTTTGGACATCCCCATCAAGGCTTCACTTACCATGAATGTTCTCTGTAAGTAAAAGACAGGCGAGTAGTGGGTCCCGAAGATGGGGAGCAGGATCTGGGGGTACTGAAGAATCAGGAATTGTAGAAACTTTAGGCATTGACAATAAGCAATGGTATTGCATGTCTGGAATCCCAGCACTTGGGAGATTGGAAGCAGAAGGAATGTAATGTAACTTCCAGGCCAGCCTCGGCTACAAAGTGAGAAAAGTAAGGATTGGAGATGTAACTTAGTGGTAGAGCCCTTGCCTGGGCTGTCCAACGCCCCAAATGCCATTCTTAGACCAAAAAAAAAATCAGGCACCCAAAAGAAATTTTAAATATTTTTTTATTTATTGGAGAGGGGGAAGGCTGAGAACAACTTGCAAGAATCAGTTCTCTCCTTCCACCAAGTTGGTTCCAGGAATTGAACTCAGGTTGTTAAACTTAGCAGCAAGCATCCTTATCTCCTGAGTCATCTCCCTGATCCACTGAAGAAAATCTAGAAGCAGATTATGGGACCTAAAAGAATGGATGGCCGTCCCAGTCCCACTGAGTGGTCTATGTTCCTTAGGCCTCCGGACCTCATGTCATTAGATGGCTAGGCCTGAAGGAGGGGCATTGTGGGCAGGGCAGAACCTGGAGCTGCCTTGCAAGACCCCAGGTCCACTGAGTGGTCTCTTTTCCTCAGTCCCCCCAGGACCTCCTGTCATCAATTGGCCAGGCCTGGAGGAGGGGCATGTGCAGGCAGGGCAGAACCTGGAGCTGCCGTGCACCGCCCAAGGGGGAAACCCACTAGCCACACTGCAGTGGCTGAAGGTGAGAGCAGAGGCTGGCGTAGGGTTTGGGGAAAGGGGAGGAGCTAGGAGCGGATGCTGAGACCTCTTTCTGTGTCCAGAATGGTGAGCCAGTGGCCACAGCTTGGGGCACAGAGCACGCCCAGGCTGTGGCCCACAGCGTGTTGGTGATGACTGTACGGCCAGAAGACCATGGAGCTCGGCTGAGCTGTGAATCCTTCAACAGTGTATCTGTGGGGACCCAGAAGCGAAGCATCACACTGCAGGTCACCTGTGAGTCAACCTCAGTCCATATCCAGAGAACCATCTTTGCCCCTATCAGGCCTATCTGATGCCAAAGACCTTATCAGCAGCCTCTCATCCGCTGTCTGTCTGGGTTGGTCTGTGAAGACCCTAGCCTGGGCCCTTGTCTCCTCTCATTCCTTCTGTCCCACAGTCCCCCCCAGTGCCATTACCATCCTGGGATCCCCATCACAGTCTGAGAACAAAAATGTGACCCTCTGCTGTGTTACCAAGTCCAGTCGCCCTCGGGTCCTGCTGCGGTGGTGGCTGCGTGGGCGGCAGCTGCTGCCCACGGATGAGACCGTCATGGATGTGAGGATCTGGAAGCGGATGGTCTAGAGGCTGGATGGTTCTGATCCCTGAGGAGAACAGCCTGGGGCTTGACTCCTGGGTCTGACAGAGGAGGGGGTGGGATGCTTCCCATGTCCTCGTTGTACTCAGGGGTGGACCCATGCCCCTGGAACCATGGGTGGGGGAAACTCAGTCTCCAAGTCTGAAACTTGCTTCCTGCTAGGGCCTGCATGGTGGCCACATCTCTATGTCCAATCTGACGTTGTTGGTGCGGAGGGAAGACAATGGCTTGTCCCTTACCTGCGAAGCCTTCAGTGATGCCTTCAGCAAGGAGACCTTCAAGAAGTCACTTATCTTGAATGTGAAATGTGAGCTGTAATCTCTAGCCCTAGGTTCACCCTGAGGCTCCAGCCCAGAGAAAAACGTCCCTCTTCCCCCGCACCTTTCTTCTCAGATCCTGCCCAGAAGCTGTGGATTGAGGGACCCCCCGAGGGGAAGTACCTCCGGACTGGGACCCGGGTGAGGCTGATGTGTCTGGCCATCGGAGGAAACCCAGACCCCTCTCTCACCTGGTACAAAGTGGGTCCTAAGCAAGAGCCCTTCCTTCTTTCGTATTTTCTCTCTTTTTCTTTATGCTTATTGCACACTTGTGTGTGTGTATGTGTGAGTGTGCGTGCGCTCGCATGAGCATGTGTAGGCCAAAAGACACAGAATGTCTTCCTCCATGTCAGTCAGTCTCCATCTTACTAATTAATTAATTTTTATTTATTTGGATACAGGGTCTCTCTGTAGCCCCAGCTGACCTGGAACTCCCTATACAGACCAGGCTGACCTCCATTTCAGAGATCTGCCTGCCTCTGCCTTCCGAATGCTGGGACTGAAAGCATGTGCACCACCACCAGCCTCTACGTTATTTTTTGAGACAGGGTCTCTCACTGCTAGGCTAGCTGACCATGAGCCCCAGACTCCTGTCTGCTCCCTCAGTGCTGTGATTCCTATTTGCTTTATTATTATTATTATTATTATTATTATTATTATTATTGGCTATTTTTGAAACAGCTGCCCTGGAATCCACTATGTAGACCAGGCTGGCCTCCATCTCACAGAGATCTGCCTTCTGCCTCTCCAGTACCACCACACCAGGTCCACTTGCATTTTTTGAGACAATATCTCATTATGCAGTCCAGGCTAACCTTGAACTTTTGGTTTTCTTGCCTGCATCTCCCCATGCCCCAGTCCTGGGAAAAGCCCATATTTCTTGCAAAACATTGGAAATTCTGAAAAGATACAAATGCTGTGAGAATTAGTGAAATTCTAGGGAAGTTCTGGGAAATCTGGGAAAAAATAATTACAGGATAAAAGAAGGAATTTTTGGGCTGGAGAGATGGCTCAGTAGTTAAGAGCACTGGCTGCTCTTGCAGAAGACCCAAATTTGGTTCCCAGAACCCACATGGCAGCTGACAACCATCCTTAACTCCAGATTCAGGGGATGCGATGCCTTCTTCTGACCTCCATGGGTATTGCATGCACATGGTGCACTTACGTGCATGCAGGCAAAACACCCATACACATAAAATAAAAAAATTTTTTTTTTAGAAAAGAATGAATTTTGGATGAAGATGGAGAGTTCTAGAAATAAAGCAATTCGTATCGTTAAATATTAAAATCAATATTAAAGGAAATAAAGAGGTGGGAAGAGAAATTTTAAAATCTAAGAAAAAGACTGGAATTAAGGGAAAGTTCAGAGGAAATCTTTAGGGAAAATGGGAATTTTAAGAAAACAATTGGCAGGATGAAGTGCTGGGCTTACTCTTGTCATCCTAGCACTTGGGAGGTAGAGGCAGGAGGATCAAGAGTCCAAAGTCATCCTCAGCTATATGGAGAGCTCAGTATGAGGCCCACCAGGACTATTGGAGACACTATCTCAAGAAAAATGAACCAAAAAGAACCAAAAAGAACAGAGGCAAGGAAGAGTGACGAATTCTAGCCAGGTCTGGGAATTCCAAGGGAGTTTCCTGGCACACAGTGTTTGGTAAAGATTGCATTTCTAGGTTAGGGGAGTGGGGTCAGAGGTGGAGTGAGACAAACAGTCTCACAGGAGGCTCAGGGGAGGTGGGAGACACTCCAGGACTGGTGGGTGCTCAATTCCAGTCACCACTCTCGCCTTAGTGGAGTACCCACTAGTAAAGAGCGCCTTTACCATATCACACAAAGGCCCTGTCTGAACAGGTGGCCATCAATCCAAACAGTGGGGAAGGGTTGGGCTGCCGGGGTCCCCCCAGCTTGTCTGGGTCCTCAGGACTCGCGCACTGTGACGGAGCCACGGCAGCCCCAGGACACGCGACGACGAGTGCAGTTGGGAAGCCTAGAGAAGTCCGGCAGCACTTTCTCCCGCGAGCTGGTGCTGATCACAGATCCATCGGACAATCTGGCCAAGTTCTCGTGCAGGGCCGGCCAGCTCAGCGCGTCCACGCAGCTGGTGGTGCAGTGTGAGCGCAGGCGGCCTGGGCGGATGGTGTTGGGGAGCGAGCCATATGCAGTCTGAACCCGGAAGGGGACACAAGACTGGGCTGGGACTGGTGGCTGTAGATCAGGCTGGCTCCTCACCTCTGAATGTCCTTTCTCCAACCCGTTAAGTTCCTCCAACCAACTTGACCATCCTGGCCAACTCATCGGCCCTGCGCCCAGGGGATGCCTTGAACTTGACCTGTGTCAGCATTAGCAGCAACCCCCCAGTCAACTTGTCATGGGACAAAGAGGGAGAGAGGTGAGATTGGTCCTTCTCCTCTGCCTGACCTACTGTGGTACCAGGGAGCCAGTCAGCTGTAACCTGCTCTGAACCGCTGGAGTCCTGACCCAACTCCGGGCCTGTGCGCAGGCTAGAAGATGTGGCTGCACCGCCCCGGAGCGCGCCGTTCAAAGGCTCAGCTGCATCCAGGAGTGTGTTCCTTCGTGTGTCATCCCGGGACCATGGCCATCGTGTGACCTGCCGTGCCCACAGCTGGGAGCTCCACGAAACCGTGAGCTCCTTCTACCGCCTCAACGTGCTGTGTATGTGTGCCAGGCCTGGAATCCCCCGCCCCGACAAACTACTCTGATCTTCACCTTGACCTTGTCCTTGGCCCCTGTCCGTTATCCTGTGACTTTGCTAAGCTTTATCCTGACCTCTGGCTGTGCACCAACTCTAACTGCTTCCTGCCCACTGCCTGGCCCAGATCCCATCTTTCTGTGACTTAACCCTGGCTTCCATCTTTTTCCAAAAATGGAACTTTTCAACTTTTTGTTTGAGACAGGGTTTCCCCCCAGCTCCAGCTGGCCTGGAACTCATTATGTAGACCATGCTGGCCTGGATCTCACAGAGGTCCATCTCCCTCTGCCTCCCAGTGCTGGGGTTAAAGACATGTGACACCACGCCCAGCTTTAATTTTTTTTTCGTTTTTTTTTTGGGGGGGGGGTCCAAAAATAGATTTTAACTTTAAATATTTGTTCATGTATTTAGTTTTTGATGTAAAATAGTTTGAATTCATTTTATGTGTACGAGCATTTTGCTTGCATGTGTGTAAGTGCACCATATGTGTGCAATACCCACAGAAGCCAGCAGAGGACAACAGATGCCCTGGAACTGGAGTTACAGATGGTTGTTAGTTGCCACGTGGGTGCTGGGAACCAAACTCAGGTCCTCTGCAAGAGCAACTAATGAACTGAACCAGGTCCTCTGCAGAAGAAAACAGTGTTCTTAACAGCAGAGCCATCTCTAAATCCCCAATTTTCTGGGTTTGTTTTGTTTTTTGTTTTATTTATTTTTTCAGTCAGGGTCTTGTTACACAACCCTGACTCGTCTAAAACTCGCTTTGTAGACCAGGCTGGCCTCGAACTTGCAGCAATCCTACCTCTGCCTCCTGAATGCTGGAATTACAGGCATGCACTATCATGCCTGGCTCTGACTTATTTTATTTATTTGTTTGTTTATTGCACACGCGCACGTGTATGTGTGTGCGCGCACGCGAGCGCGCATGTGCAGGTCAGAGGACAACTTACAGGTTCGGTTCTTTCCTCCCACCATGTGAGTCTCAGGGGTTGAACTCGGGTGGGTCAGGCTTGGCGGCAAGCGTCTTTACCCCCAAATCCCTCTCGCCGGATCTTAGCTTCTATCCTGAGCCTTGTCTCTGACCTCAGTTCTAATGTTACCTTAGTCCTAGCCACCATCCTAACCTTAACCCTGGAACTTGTGCCTTACCTCCACTCTCTTTTGGATCCCGACCTCACTACTGCTCTGGACTCCCTGGGCCCCCCTCTGAAGACCCTCCGGAGTTCCTGGGGGAGCAGGTGCAGGTGGTGACCGCGGTGGAGCAGGGCGAGGCGCTGCTGCCCGTGTCGGTGTCCGCTAACCCCGCCCCCGAAGCCTTCAATTGGACCTTCCGCGGCTACCGCCTGAGCCCAGGTTCGGAAGCTGCCGGGTGGAGGGTGCGGACTCCCAGGTTCCGGGTGGAGGACGGGCGGGCCTCCCAGGTTCCTCACCCTGGCGGCCCGCAGCTGGCGGCCCCCGGCACCGCATCCTGTCCGGCGGGGCTCTGCAGCTGTGGAACGTAACCCGTGCGGACGACGGTCTCTATCAGCTGCATTGCCGGAACTCAGAGGGCACCGCAGAGGCGCGGCTGCGGCTGGACGTGCACTGTGAGAGCCCTCCGCACCCCGGGGAGCTGGGGTTCTCCGGGAGCTCCGCCTACCGTGAAACCACGCCCACCCAAGCAATGTTCCCCACCCAGCAGCCACCTCAGTGTGGAAGCTCCGCCCACCCCAATCCATCCTAGAACATTCCCATCTTGGAAGCCCTTGCTCTGCTCGCTAGAGACACGTCCCCCCACCCTCCACCCCGTGCAAACTGCACAGAAAGGGATTTACTTACTTGGGACCTGCTCCACTGAGAAAATCAAGCTCTGTGGAACTTCATGCCAATATCAGTCCCAGAGGCACAGTGGAGGATGGGGATACCTTCATGAACCCCCAGAGCTCTCCTCCAAGCGTTAGGCACAAGGGGCAGGCTGTACCTACAACCCCACCATTCCGGACATCTCTAAGACACCCATCCTCCTGGAGGCCTCTCCTACCGTGACTTGTCTGCAAGCCCCTGTCCTCCACCAGATGCTCCCACCATCCATGCCCTCCGGGATCCTACTGAGGTCAACCTTGGGGGTTCTGTGGACATAGTCTGCACCGTTGATGCCAATCCCATCCTCCCAGGAATGTTCAGCTGGGAGAGGCTGGTAAGCACCCAACCTTTGGTGAATGGCGGTTAGGGTTAAGGAAGTACGGTCTCCTGACTGTGAGCTTCTAAGGAGTGGGTACCACATCTGTATAAACCTGTAAAGCTCCGCTGGTCAGAGCGTGTTCCAGGAACTAATGGTTTTATTAAACAGCGCGGATGGGTGGATGTGTGAATGAGACTGGGGGTGGATGGACGTATGCGTACTTAAGTAGATAGGTGGATGGGTGAATGAAAGGATGGAGAAATGGATGGCTCCATGCATGAATGAGACAGATGAACGGGTAGACAGATTGGATTAGGAGGCAGATGAGTGGATGGATAGTCCATCAGTGGGAAGAGGTTGGGAAAATGATGAATTAACTGACAGATCAATGGAGAAGTGAGTAACATAGGTAGCTGGATAGATAGATAGGCAAGCAGGTGTATGTGCTTATGAATGTGGCATGGAGGGGTGAACCAATGATGTGGATGAGTGGGGAGATGAAAGACGGATCCATAAAAGGAAGACAAACCAGTCCAGAGAGCTAGCTCAACAGGTGAAAGCGCTTGCCATGTAAGTCTGATGACCCAAGTTTGATCCCTGGAACCCATGCTGGGGGAGAGAATCGACTCCCAAAAGCTGTTCACTTGCATGCTGTTCCACCCAAGTGCCCGCACTCCCCTATACACGTTGCACAGATGCACACTCACGATAATAATAAAGAAGTTTAAAACTTTCAAAAAGAAGGAAGACACATGGTTGGATGCATTAGTGGATGAGCTGCTGAACAGACACACGGACTGCTAAGTAAATATGGTTTTCTTTTTCAGATTATTTTGTTATTATTTTTATTTATATTTATTTTTATTTTATGTGCATGAGTGTTATGCTTGCATGCATATAAGTGCACTTGTGCCATGCAGTGATCAAAGAAGCCAGAAGAAGGTGTTGGATCCCTTGGAACTGGAGTTATAGACAGTTGTTAGCCACCGTGTGGGTGCTGGGATTCAAACCCATGTCCTCTGCGAGAGCAGCCAATTCTCTTAACCACTGAGCCATCTCTCCATCCCCTTGTTGTTATTTTTTAAATTTATTTATTTACGTATGTTGTGTGTACATGTGGAGGTCAGAAGACAACCATAGAAGTCTATTCTCTCCTTCTACCATGTGGGTCCCAGGGATTAAACTCAGGTCATCAGCCTTGGCATCAGGCACCTTAACCCACTGAGCCATCTCTCCAGCCCATTGTTGTTGTTTTTAATTAAGTAATTATAAATTTTAGTTTATGTACAAAAGTGTTTTGCCTGCATGTATATATGTGCACCACGTGCATACAATGCCTATATAGGCCAGAAGAGGGTATCGTATCCTCTGGAACTGGAGTTACAGATGGTTGTGAGCCACTTGTGGGTGCTGGGAACCAAGTCCAGGTTCTCTGCAAGAGCAGCCAGTGCTCTTAACTATTGAGTCATCTTGCCATCACTCCATTGTTGTTGGTTTTTTTGAGACAGAGTTTCACATAGCCTGGGATAGCCTATCTATCTATCTATCTATCTATTTATCTAAATATCATCTATCTATCTATACCCATATATATTTGAGACAAGATCTTACTATGTTTAGGCTGGCATGGAACTTGCTATGTTTCTCAGACTGGCCTTGAATTTGGGATCCCTTTGCTTCTTCCTCTGAGGTGTTGAGAATACAGATGAAAACTACCACATCTGGCCCAGTTACTTTTTTTTTCATAGTGCTGGTGATTGAATCCAAGGCTTTAACCACTGAGCTATCTCTATAGCCTGAATCCAGGGCTTTGAGCATGCTAGACAAGTACTTTATCATTGAGCTACACCCCGAGTCTGTGGATAGTTAAATGAGTGGATGGACTGATGGTGAGAGTGGGTAGTGGATGGCTCCAAGCAAAAAAGTGGATGGGTGATTGACTGGATCAGTAAGTGAATGGCTGGATTAGAGCAGTGATTGGATGGATGCACCGCATTAGCTCCCTGGAGGGCGACTGCAGCTGGAGAATGGGGCTTCAGGTGGGGACACAACTGAGGATAACCTGAGGACCGACAGGGGTAAGCTCTGGTATCTCGGGGGGCTAGGGGGAAGATGAGGAGGACCTGAGCCTAGATGACATGGAGAAGACATCAAAGGGATCCACTGGACGTCTTCGGATTCACCGGGCCACGCTGGCCCAAGCTGGCGCCTACCAGTGCATTGTGGACAACGGGGTGGCACCCCCAGCCCGAGGGCTGGTTCGTCTTGTCGTCAGATGTGGGTAGCTTCAAGGCCTGCCAGTAGCCCACGGCTCGCCTGTGCTCCCACACGCCTCATGTTGATCCCTCAACCTGTCTTAGTTGCCCCCCAGGTGGATCATCCCACTCCCCTAACTAAAGTGGCTGCAGCTGGGGACAGTACCAGCTCAGCCACCCTCCACTGCCGTGCCCGGGGTGTCCCCAACATTGACTTCACTTGGACCAAGAATGGCGTCCCTCTGGATCTCGAGGATCCCAGGTAAGCACGAGGATACCCAGGTAGTGCTCCAGCCCCAGCTCTCATCCAGCCCGAGTTCTCGCTGCATCCTCTCTCCAGGTACACAGAGCACACATACCACCAGGGCGGCGTTCACAGCAGCCTCCTGACTATCGCCAACGTGTCTGCGGCCCAGGACTATGCTCTCTTCACATGCACAGCGACCAATGCCCTTGGCTCAGATCATACCAACATTCAGCTCGTCAGCATCAGTACGATGAGATCGGTGGGAGGGTAATGGGACCGACTGCCCTGGCCCTGGTTGACAGGAACCTGGAAGTGCTTCTGACATCTGACATGTTTAGGTCAGGATAGAGTTTTCTTTTTTAATGTATGTGAGTGCTTCCCTGCATGTATGTAAGTGCTCCGTGTGTATGCCTGGTGCCCTCAGAGGCCAGAAGAGGACATCGGATCCCCTGGAATTAGAGTTACAGACAGTTGTGAGCCACCATGGGGCTGCTGGGAATTGAACGTGGGTCCTTTGAATGAGCAGCAAATGCTCTTAACTGCTGAGCTCTCTCCAGTCCCCTTTTGTTTTCTTGAGGGTAAGGTCTTGCTATGTAGCCCAGGCTAGCCTCAGACTTACTACATAGCTCAACCTGGCCTCAAAATGGCAATCCTCCTGCCTCAACTTCCAAAGAGTTGAGATTCTAGGTGAGAGTCACCTTGCTTAGCTGGCTTTTTCTGGTGGGGGTGACTGCTGGAAATCAAACCAGGCCCTTGTGTTTATTAGGTAAGTGCTCTACCACGGAGCCTCACCCCTAACCTGAACATAGAGCTCTTTCTCTTCCTAACAGCTGTGTGGAAATACTAGAATTATATCCCATTGACCCCACTCGGATTCCAGCTCATCCCTGAACCAATGTCTGGTCAGGGGAAGCTATCATAATTGGCCAGGCCTGGTCACATGTCCCTCAGACCCTGAGTGGAATCATTTCCAATAGAAGCAGTGTGGTCTGCGAGTGTGGTAGGGAAGTTCTCGAGTAGAATCATCACCAGAGAAGTGAGGGGGCTAGACCTCAGGCCGGCACATTATATATAATCATACACGTATTATTTGCAAATTCATACTCACTGAAACTTCTTTGTGATCCCTAAATCAGTACTCACGTCCTTTCTCTGGCTTGAGTGCCACAGTGTTCTGTTTGTTGGTTCTTGTAATTTTATTGGTAATTTTGTGGTTTAAAATGGTCCCTAAGTAGAAGGTTAAAATGCCGAATCCTGAGCCAGGCATGGTGGTGCACACCTTTGAAGCACTCTGGAGGCAGAGGCAGGCGGATCGCTAAGTTCAAGGCCAGCCTGGTCTACATAGTGAGACTCTGACTGAAATAAAAAGGCTGATGATGATTCTGTGCTGAGAGGTTTGGCACAGCCTCACTTTGGGGATTTTTGGATTCAGTGTTCGAAGTGAACTTATTCACTGCAGTGGCCACGGACAAAAACCAACTGTCTGTTACAAATCAATCCCACAAATGCTGGGAGGAAACGTCTAGAATCCTTTCGTCTCCCCTAACTACCTCCTCTCTCCTCTCCCAAGGCCGCCCTGACCCTCCGTTGGGACTGAAGGTCGTGAGCCTGACCCCCGACTCCATAGGGCTGGAGTGGAAGCCTGGTTTTGATGGGGGCCTGCCTCAGAGGTTCCACATCAGGTGGGGCCCCAGCAGTGCAGGGGAGGGGTGGCAGGCGGTGGGGGCGAGACTCCGCGGAGCTGAGGGCTCTCTTATCCTGCAGGTATGAGGCCCTGGAGACACCAGGGTTCCTCTATGTGGATGTCCTCCCGCCGGAGGCCACCACCTTCACACTGACCGGGCTGCAGCCTTCTACGAGATACAGGGTCTGGTTGCTGGCTAGCAATGCCCTGGGGGACAGCGGATTGACTGACAAAAGGATCCAGATCTCCATCACCACCCCAGGTGGGAAGGGACAGTTGTAGGCAGGGTGGAGTTTCTTAGAGAACTTACAGGATGAAAGAACTGAGGCCCAGAGAAGTTAAGGAAATTGACCAAGGTCACACAGCTAGGAAAAGATGGAGATGAGACTGAAACTCAGGCATCAAGCACCAGAGAACAGCTTTCAGCCACTGACCTGTAACGACTGGGAAAATAAGAAATTAGTTTTAATTGAAAGAGAATTTATATATATATATATATATATATCCAAATTATATATATACATCTCCAAATATATATATATCTCCAAATATATATATATATATATATCCAAATATATATATATATCCATATATATATATATATATATATGCAGCCAAGGTAGAACTAAATCATAGCATAAATTGTATATATCATATTTTAAAAAACAAAACAGAAAAGCAGGCCAGTCAGGTGGCTCAGCAGGTTAGGGTGCTTGTGAGGTGCTAATAACCCGAGTTCAGTTCCCAGGACTTGCATGATGCAAGGAGATAAATGACTCATGAAAGTTGTCCCGTGACCTCCCCACCACCAAATAAGTACATTTTTAGAAAGAAAATAAGAAAGACTTTGAGTGGATATTGTATGTTTTCGTCTTCTAAAACTAGAAAAAGAAGAATCAGTGAAACCAAAATCAAACAGAAGGAAGAAAATACTAAAGGTTAGAGCAGTAGTGAATGAACAGAAAATCAATTGAAAAAAAAAAAAATCAAGGAATCCAAAAGCTGGTTCTTTGCAAAGATCGAGAGAATATATAAAACTGATTAAGAGAAGAAAGAGAGAGAAAATACATCTTATCTGTGTCAGGAATGAGAAAGGAACACGACTTCCAGCCCCCTCATAGAAGCAATGAAGATTCTAAGGGACGATTGTGACTGATCTTAGGGCAATCAATGCAGAAACTTTGAAAAGGGGACAAATTCCTTGAAAATGACCTCTGAAGCTAGGGGTGAGTCTCAGTGGTAGAGCCCCTGCCTAGAATCCCCCAGTGAGGGGCTGGGGATGTGGCTCAGTGGTAGAGCCCCTGCCAAGAATCTCCCAGTGAGGGGCTGTGGGCGTGGCTCAGTGGTAGAGCACCTGCCTAGAATCCCCCAGTGAGGGGCTGGGGTGTGGCTCAGTGGTAGAGCCCCTGCCTAGAATCCCCCAGTGAGATGCGGGGGTGGGGGGACTCAGCTCAGTGGTAGAGCACTTAGAGGGCCTGGTTCAAACCTGGCGCCACACAAGGAAATGGCCAGGGAACATTCTGAGATTCTTCTAATCCCACATTAGCAGTGTGGGAGCTAATCTTACAGTCTGGTTTACAGGAGGAGCTTAAAGCCCACCCCTTCCTAGTTTTGTGGCCTTGGAGAAGTGCCTCTGTTTCTAAAATTAGTTTTTTTTCCTTTATTTTTTGTTTATCGAGACAAGATTTCATTCTATAGCCCAGGTTAGCTTAGGGCTCACTTTGTATTCCCAGCTGGCTTGGGACTCGTGAGTGTTGGGGTGACAGGTGTTCACCACCATCCCAGCTAGAAAGAAATTTCCCCGCAGATCTCTCTGCCTCCGTTTCTGAAAGTAGGTTCATCTAGATAGTTGTGAGAATTAAATTAATGGGTGGACGTAGGTCATGTCCAGTAGGAAACGATGGTGTACAGGTGGAGGAAAAGTCCAGGCTCAGCTTGTTTACAGGAAAGCCTCCTTGAAGTCCCCATGCCTGTCTTCCTCTAATAGGGTAACTTTTTTCTTCTGCCCGGAAAATAGGATTCCTTTCCCATCCCTGCAACCTTGCATGACCTTCCTCTCTCCCCACTTTACAACCCAATCTTGCTTTTGAACACTGATACACAAAATACTACCATAACCTCCCTTATTCTAGAATTTCTGCCTCTACTAAGGGACCCCCAACAGAGGACAAAACCTTTAAAAATATGTAAATCTTCATTTTACATTTATTTGTTATTTATTTTGTGTGTATGCATGTCTGTGTGCACACATGCCACAGCTTGACTGTAGAGGTCAATTTGCAGAAATCAGTTCTCTCCTTCCATCGTGTGGGTTCCAGAGATGGAACTCAGGTCATCGGGCTTGGTGGCAAATGCCTTCACCAACTGAACCATCTCCCTTTCCCAGGTCAACATCTTTTGGATTGATTCAACAAACTGATAATCCAGGTTAAAGGAACACACACATACTGTAATGCGCTGATTAATAATCCATTGTTATTATTGGCATTGAACGGCTATAATGTATGGCCGTTACTCTCAGCAATTTCCAGCTCTCTTTAAAATGTCCCTAAGAAGCCACACGCCTGCTCCACCAGTTTTAAAATGTGCTGAGACGCTTAAGAGGCTGAGGTATCCTTCAGGCTTATCCGATTCTTGGTATTAATGTGACTCTCTCTATGCGTCCTGCAGGCCTGGACCAGACTCCTGGCGATCTTGATCACCAGCTGCCCACAGAGCAGCCTCCAGGCAAGTGCCCCCTTTCCTGAGTCCCTCCCTTCCTCTAAGAGTGGAACCTTCCAGTCTTTTGTTTTGTTGAAATCAGGTCCCCTGTAGCCCCAGCTGCCCTGGAACTCACTATGTAGATCTGGCTGGGCTCCATCTCACAGAGATCCACCTGCCTCTGCCTACCTACCACTGAGGTGTCTTCCCAGCCCTAGTTTAACTTTAAATAATTAGCTATCTTGGGCATGCTTGTATTTACTCTGACAGCTGAGGCAGGAGTATCACCACAATTGAAAAAATTTTCTATGTATGAGTATTTTGTCTGAGTGTATGTATGTATGTATGTATGTGCACCATGTGCATGCAATGTGCACAGAGGCTAGAAGAGGGTGTCAGATCCCCTGGGACTGGAGTTATAGACAGTTGTTAGCTACCATGTGGGTACTGGGAACCACACCTGGGTCCTCTGTAAGAACAGCAAGGCTCTTAACTGATGAATCATCTCTCCAGGCCCAGATCATCACCATAACTTTAAATGTTTAATTTTTATTTATTTATATTTTATGTGTATGACTATTATGCCTTACTTACTATGTATGTAAGTGCATCCATGTCCACCGATGCCCATAGAGGCTAGGGGACGTTGGAGTCTCTGGAACTGGAGTTACAGATGGTTGTTAACCTCCCTGTGGGATTCAAACCCCCGTCTTCTGCCAGAGCAGCTAGTGCTCTTCTTAATCACTGAGCCATCTCTGCAGCTCCTTCTCATAGTTTTAGAGGTGTCAGCCTACCAAGGCAGGGAGGGTGGGGTGCCACAGACAGAAAGCAGAGGAGAAATGTCAGTGCTCAGGCTGGCTGTCCCCACTCTTATTCGCTATGTGCTCCTAGTCCAGAGTGGTGGAAAACCTCCCCCCACCACACACACACACACACACACACACACTCAGAACAGGCCTTTTCCTCTCAGTTAATCTATTCTGGAAACTTCCCCCCAGACACACCAGTCTCTTAGGTAATTCTAAGAGCAGTCAGGTTGACGCTGAAGATAAGGCTTTCTCAGAGTCCTGTCCCCAGCTTGCTCCCCTTGGTTGAGGGCTCAGCAAGAGGCATCTTCCACCCCTAGGGCCCCTTCGACTGCCCCTGCTGCCTGTGCTGTTTGCAGTTGGGGGTCTGCTGTTGCTTTCCAACGCCTCCTGTGTTGGGGGCCTCCTATGGCGTCGGAGACTGAGGCGCCTTGCTGAGGGTGAGGAGAGACCGTCCCCCTGCCAGATGGGGACCGTGGGTCTACTGCCCAAGTCCTAAGTGGGCTTGAACAGAGTCTCTGAACCCCTTTTCTCTGTTTCTCTCAGATATATCAGGGAAGACAGAGACAGGGTGAGTGGGGTATTCTGCCCAGAAGACTCAGAGGGAGGAGGTTTAGGTGTGATGGGTGGCACAGAGTCGGCACTCACTTTCATCCACACATGCATCCTGGAAGATCGGAGGAGGACCGAGTCAGAAACGAATACGAGGAGAGTCATTGGACTGGGGACCGGGACACCAGAAGCTCCACGGTGAGTGGGGGTGACTCAGCAACCACCAGCGTCAGCTTCAGGTTAATTGTCCTTTCCTGGAACTGGGGAGTCAGGAGATGGAAAAGACTTTATCTGTTGTTTTGTGCTTGTGCGTGTGTCATGTGTGTTCATGCTTGAGTATGTGTGTGTACAGGTGTGTCATGTGTGTTCAGGCTTGTGTATGTGTGTGTACAGGTTAGCACAGCCGAGGTGGAGCCATATTACCACACCATGAGGGACTTCAGTCCCAGGCTGCCCCCCACACTGGAGGAAGTGTCTTATCCCCAAGGTGAGTCGTGATCACATCCGGATGCCCCTCCACCCATTTGGAGGTAACCCTGACAGCTGGATTGCGTCCCCTAATTGTCTTTCCGTCCATACTGTATCAGTTACTTCTATGTTACTATGACCAAAATTCCAGATAGAACAACTCAAGGGAGGGCAGATTCATTTGACTCACTGTCTCAGAGGGCTCCATCCAGTGGCCCCACACATGCATTTTGGAGGAGAGATGCTCACTTTGTAGTGGACAAGAACAGACAGAGTGAGCCAAACCAGAATGAGTCAGAGGCAAGAAATCCTCCAGGACACACCCCAGTCACCAACTTCCTCCAACTAGGTGTACCCTCCACTAAGGTTTCAGAACCTCCTAGAATAACACTGCCAAAGGTGGACCAAGTTCCCAGCACATGAGCCTTTGCAGAGATACTTTCCACCCAAACTCTAACATGCTCCAACTCCAGACTTTGCAGGTATCGAAGATGAGGACTCGGCCTTCCCTAGACACATGTATGATGAAGTGGAGAGACCCTATGGCCCACCTGGGACCTGGGAACCCTTCTATGATGAAGTGCCAATGGTGAGATTCTTATCACCAGCTTGTCTAGGCTGAAAATCCACTTCCTACTGCTTGTATCAGTTAGAATATGCAAGCTTCTGTGACAAAGAGGCCCAGCCTCAATGCAGTGACTAAAACAATGAAAGTTGTACACTTAGAGCCAGGCACAGAGGCCCGTGCCAGTAATCCTAGCACCCAGGAGGCTGAGTAAGGATTGAGTTCAAAGTTAGCCTTGGCAACACAGGGAGACTCTGTTGCAACAAAATCCAGCAAACCAAAGCAAAAAAGCCTGACATACTCATTGTGACCTGACCAGTGCTCCAGCATTTCTGAGCTGAGCATCCCTGGGGTGGTTTTCAGATTCCCTCCTCAAAGAAACAGCAAGGCCCGGGCGCTGTCCATGGTTCTGGATCGTACGTGTCCCGGAAATGCAGATGGCAGTGTTTTGCATGAGGTCAGGAGACCAAATATTTTGAGCTTTCTGGAACATATGGTCTTCCTCAAAACTGCTCATTTCTGTCATGGTATTGTAGAAGCAGTCAGAGCACAGGAGCGAGGCTGTATTCCAATGAAACGTTATATTTGGATGCAGAATTTTGAATTTCAGTTAACTTTCATATGCCACAAATACTGTTTTTCTTTGATTTTTCTCCCAACAATTTATAAATATCAACTTATTTTTAGCTCTTGGGTGATACAAAAGCAGGTGGGAGCCATATTTGGCTCATAGATCAACTTGTTCTAAGGTTTACTGAATTAAACAGCCATCATCTCTCAGTCCTAGAACAAAGCACACCTCCAAGAAGATACGTATGACCTTTTCCCCTTCCTTTTTTAAAGGCAGGGTCTCTCTCTAGCCCCAGCTGGCCTGGAACTCACTTTGTAGACCAGACTGGCCTCCAACTCACACAGATCACACACCTCCCAGGTGCTGGGATTGAAGGCCTGCGCCAGCGCACCCAGAATTCATTTTGTTTTTTAAAGTTAAGATCTTACTGTGTAGACCAGGTTGGCCTTGAATTAGTATTCTCCCTGCCTCAGCTCAGGATCACTGGTGTGCACCTCCAACCTGGCTGTCTTCCGTTGTGACGGTAAATGTGTTGCGATTACATGGATCAAGCAGAATTATGACTCACATCCTACAATGTCATAGCTAACATCATGGGCTTGATTTTATTATTGGTTGATCAATCGATTGATTGATTGAGACTAGGCTTAGTCTGTAGCCTTCAAACTCATGGCATTCTACTGTCTTGGGCTTCCAAATATAGGCATAAGCCAACACATCTGGCTCTTGGTATTTTTTTATAAATGTTTTGAAGCCAGGCCTTTAATACCAGTACTTGGGAGGCCGAGGCAGGCAGATCTCTGTGAGTTCCAGGTCAACTAGGTTTACAAGGAGACCCTGTCTCAAAAAGATTTTTAAAAGGTTTCATAGTCTTAACATTTACATCACTTTCCTGACACGAACTCATGAGATGTCTTGGATTTGCTTTGAAAGAATCCATTTGATACAAATGAAGTTTGAGACAAATCAAGATGGGGCCAAGGTAGACACTGTTGAAGTCAGGTGATGTATAGATGGGAGTTTGTGAAGATGGATCACTACAATCACTCCCTTGTCTGTGGAAGGGGCGGGGGTGTCTTGTTATATAGCCCAGACTAGCCTAGAACTCACAATGTAGTGCAGGCTTTCCTCAAACTCACGGCAGGAATCTCAAGGACACTAGGATTCTAGCCATGTACACCTATACCCAATTTACAATGGCTTTTTGGTTCTTTTTTGGTTTGGGCAGTATTGGGTATTGGACACGGGAACCTAAGGACAGTAGGACATACCACTGAGCTATATTTCCAGCCCCAAAACATTTTTTTCTGGGAAATTAATCAGGGATGTGTATCCTCCAGAACTAAGGTGATGTCCCACAGGGTATCTCTTTGTGACTCTAACTTTTTTCACTTCCTGCCTGCCAGGATCCTTATGACTTTCGCTGGTCTGAGGTCAAGTATGAAGATCCAAGGAGAATCTACGACCAGGTGGCCGCAGACATGGACGCTGTGGAACCTGATTCTCTACCCTTTGAGCTGAGAGGACACCTGGTGTGACAATCTCCTTGATACCCTCCTCCGACACTCACGGAAAGCTACTCAAGCGACTCTGGGCATTCCCTCCTGGAGAACTTCATATGACGCGAGTGCATGGGCTTTTTCAGAACGTGTGAGAGGATGTGCGTCCGTGACAAGAGGACCCAGGCTGACCTCTGGGATGAGCAGTCTCTTTCCACAGAAACTAAATTTTTACAAAGGGACAGGGCCATTTGGAAATGACATCTCAAGAGGAAGCCATTCTAAGGGTCTTTATGCTTTTCAAAGTCAAATCTCAGAAGTAGGAAGGACATATTAAAAGCTCTGTTAAGTTTCAATCCCAGTACTTGAGAGGCAGAGTAAGGTGGACCGCTGTGAGATCAAGGCCAACCTGGTCTACATAGTGAGTTCCAGGCTAGCTGGGGCTACAGGGAGACACCATCTCAAAAAAATAAAAACAAAAACAAACAAAAAACTCTGTTCAGGGGGTGGAAGTGTAGTTCAATGGTGAGGTTCTGGCTTCTAGCCCTGGCATCATAAAACAAAAACAAAGCCACCAAATCTGGGTATGGTGTCACATGCCTGTAATTTCAGCTACTCAAGAGGCTGAGTTTATTTTTAATTATATGTATGTGTGTCTGTATGGAGGTATGACTTCAGGTGCCCATGGAGTCCAGAAGGCTTCGGATACCCTGGAGCTGTAGTTACAGGCAATTGTGAACCTCTTGATGGAGGTGCTGGGTATTTGGAACTCAGGTCCTCTGCAAGAGGAGCAAGGACTCTTAACCACAGAGCCATCTCCAGACATTTTGTGAGAGAAGCACATTTGGCTAAGACCCTGCTGAACATGCATGTGCAGAACATGCATGCCATCCATAAGCATTAGTGAAACACAGTCAGTCAGTCAGACCTCCAAGAGAGCACACTGTATGATTTCATCTGCCTAAATTAAAACAGAAGCCAGCAGGATGGCTCACTAGGTAAAGGCTCTTGCTGCCAAACCTGATGACCTGAGTTCAATCCCCAGAACTTACATGATGGAAGAAGAGAACCCGTTGCTGGAAGTTGTCCTCTGATCTCCACATGCACACCATGGTATGAACACATGCACTAAATTAATTAATTAATTAAAAATGAAAAGTGGGCTGGGCATAGTGGCATATGACTCTAATCCTTGCACTGATGAGACATAGATAGTGAGTTTGAGGATAGTCTGGTCTATATTGGGAGTTCCAGGTCAGCCAGCACTGCATATTGAGACTGTCTCAAAAAATAATAATTAAATTAAATTAAAAGGGACTGAAGAGGTGTCTTTGTAGACAAGAGCACTTGCTGCAGAGGATCTGAGTTCGGTTCCCAGCACCCGTCAAGCAGCTTATATCATGTGGCTCACAACTGCCTGTAACTCTAACTCCAAGCGATCTGACGCCCTGTTCTGGCCTGCTTGTGAACCTGCACATACATGGTGCACATACATACACTCAGGCATCCACAGAGATGCATAAAAGAAAACAATTAAATGTATCTTTAAAACTACAAGAAAAACTACACATAAAACAGATGGTGTGATGGTGCACACCTATAATCCCAGAGCTTGGGAGATGGAGGGAGGCATGAGGATCAGGAGTTCAAGGTTCACCTAAGCTACAAATCAAGACCAGCCTGGGCTACTTGAGACTTAGTTTCAAAACCAACAAAAAGTAAATACATTTTAAACATTCTATCTCATAGACAGCATTGTGGCTTTGGCTGTGATTTTCTGACATGGTATGCGACTTGGACTAGAAATTTAAAAAAGGACAGCGGCTGCCCCGTTCATTCCATTTCCTTTGGAAAGTGTTGCTGTTTAAAATTATACCAAAGTGTTTATGGATGCATGCATTTGTTATATTAATAACTTTAGGTAATGACAAGCCCCCGCCCCCACCAACACAAATGCTTGTAAGGACATTTCAGGTTGTTCGGGACAGGAACCCAATGTCCGGCAGTCCTCACTGCTGACTTCAAAAAGTCTGTAGCACCCCGGAATGTTGATGACCACCAGTAATTGCGACACGTAAAAGGTCGGGGCAGGAGGATCAGGAGTACAAGGGCCTGCTCAGTTCCATCAAGTCGGGCCACCCTGGGCCTGGGACCCTGTCTAAAACACAGATGAAGGAAGAAAGGAAAGGAGAGAAGGAGGGGGAGTGGATGAAGGGAAGGAGGGAGGGAGGGAGAAGGGAGGGGAAAATAAAGAGAGGAAGGATGGAGGGAACACCCTCCCATCAATGAAGCAAGCACAAACATTTTTTTGTAAATGTCCCCCAAATCCACTAGGGGGTGGTAAAGGCACACTGCAGAAGAACCACCTATTATGAATTGGCCCTGTGTGTACTGGGTCCTAGGACTGAAGGGATAGGTCTTGGCTGGGATTAAATCTGGTCATGGGGTATCTTCTCCTTGGGCCCCAATATTAAAGGTTAAATGGCACAACAGGCGTCGAGGCAGAGGACTCCAGGACTCCAGGACTGGGAGGGGGCGGATTTTCCTAAATTGCTGGGAATATAATACTCAAAGCTCGGGGTGATGGGAACTGAGGCTGGCGATACGGGGACTGGGAAGACTTCCAAAGGCCATCTTACTGCGCTTACAAATTATCCAGTTACGAGAAGCTGTTTTTACAATAGTTAACAGTCAACATTTATGAGTTATTTCAACATCCTGGTCCATATTCAAGTTTTGTTTTGATTTGTGTGTGGTGCTGGGGGATGGAGAGATTCAGAGCCCTGCACATCCTTGGCAAGCTTTCTCCGCTGAGCTACGCCCCAGCACCTGAATTCCATTCCATTTCTATTGCCTGACTACTGCATATACCACAACCTGAGTAGACCTGAATTCAATTCCCAGCACCAAAACTATGGTGGCTAACGACCATCCGTAACTCCAGGTCCAGGGGATCCAGTGCCCTCTTCTGACATCGACATTGCACAACATGGGTCCACTTATACACATGCAGGCAGTAGACTCATACACATAAAATAAAAATGAATAAAATATTTTTTAATTTTACGTGTGTGTGCGCATGCGCGTTTACATGCATCCATGCTGTGGCAACTTTTGAGAATCAGTTCTCTCCTTCCATTCCCTTTTGATGGAAATTTGGGTGGCTATCAAGTGGGAACATTATGAGCACTCTTTCCAGATGTTTAAGTTCTCTAAACTATCTGTTTAGCTGGCACGGAACAGCAGGGTTGTAGGTTACCTCATTTTAACCTTATTCTTTAACTGCAGTGTTTCTCACTGTAAACTGAAACAGCTCCAACAAAGGAGGTTAGGTTGCTCAGCCAAGATTGCAAAGTCCAACTGCTTCGAAACCAGAGCTCCCTGCTCCCTTGCTCAACAGCTTGTTTAGCAGTCAGTATGGGTCGGCACCTAGAAATTATATGCTGTCCTGTGGAAGGTTGTTGGGGGCTGTTACTGGGGGTTGCTTTTCCTGTAACGATTATTCTGAACTCTGTCCCTAACCATTAATAATTAACTGCCCCCCAAAGAGCCTAAAGATTTGCACAGTTAATCGGTCACTGTCCCCCAGCTGGGCAAGGGGCATTTGGTTCACCTGCTGTCTGACAGTCCCTTCCCCTGGTGCGCACTCACGATGCTCCGGACTGGTCCAGTGCTCTACAGCTGCTCCAGACCCTCCTCCGGGGACTGGCAGCCACTGCGCTTTGATGGCAGGGCCTTCTACCCCAAGGGCACAGGGGAGCTGGCACGGGCTTTGCTGGTGCTGCGGCTGTGTGCTTGGCCCCCTCTGGTTACCCACGGACTGGCGGTGAGCAGTGACCCCAAGAACTGGCCTGAAAGTTGCCTAGACCCACCTCTGAGCCTTGCGCCCTGTCATCCAGCTCCAGGCCTGGTCTCAGCGACTCCTGGGCTCTCGGCTCTCGAGGGCGCTTCTCCGAGCTTCCATCTACGGGCAGTTTGTGGCAGGGGAGACAGAAGAGGAGGTGAGGGGCTGTGTCCAGCGGCTCCAGACCCTGGGACTTCGACACCTGTTGGCAGTGCCCACTGAAGAGGAGCCAGACTCGACTGCCAAGACTGGGTAAGTAGAGAGGCCAGGAGCCAAGGGATGCTGGGAGGATGGCAGGAAGAGGTTCTCCAGACTCCAGGATCTGATGTGCACTGGCTGCACAGTGAGGCCTGGTATGAAGGGAACCTCAGCACTATGCTGCGCTGTGTGGACCTGTCTCGAGCCCTCCTGGACACCACCGGCCTGGCTGGGAATGGCCTTATGCAGCTGAAGGTGACGGCGCTGAGCAGCATTCGACTCTGTGTAAGGGACAAATGAGATGGCGGTGGGGATGGGGCGGTGGCTGCCTGCTCGCCTCCTCTCACCACGCCATCCACCACCCCGCTGCAGAAAGAGCTAACAGCCTGGATCCAAAAGTCAGGGAGCTCCTCGGAACTGAGCCCTGAGAGGCTGGCAGACGCCATGGACTCTGGGCAGGTAAGGAATGTAGATGGCTGTCAGTTGGGCACATGGTTGACATGGATGGACAGGGGTGAAGGAGTCTGGGGCAGGGAGTTCCCAGAGGATGGATTAGGACAGCAGAACTTTCTCCACTAGAGGACAGTGCATGAGCCTGGTGATGTAGGTCTGTAATTTCAGCACTCCAGAAGCTGGGAGATCTTGAGGCTAACCTGGGCTACATCATGAGACATGTCTTAAAAATTCGAGGGAGGGACTGGAGAGATGGCTCAGTGGTTAAGGGCACTAGCTGCTCTTGCAGAAGACGTGAGTTCAATTCCCAGCACCAAAAATATGGCGGCTAACAACTATCCTAAACTCCAGTTCCAGGGGATCCAGTGCCGTCTTCTGACATCAGCATTGTACAGCATGCGTCCATTTATGCACATGTAGGCAATAGACTCATACACATAAAATAAAAATAAATAAAATAGTTTTTAAACTTGCTACATTTTAATTGTGTATGTGTGTGTTTACATGCACCCACGCCATGGCACTTGGGTGGTCAGAGGACAGATTTTGGGAGTCAGTTCTCTCCTACCATGTGGATCCTGGGCCTCAAACTCAGCTTATCAGGCTTAGCAGCAAGCACCTTTATCCTCTAAACCATCTCATTGGCCCTCTTTCTTTCTAGACCAGATAAGCCCATGCTGGCTCAGTCTCCCAAATTCTGAGATTTACAGGCACATGTTACACTGCAAGTTATTTTTCTGATTTCTGACAAATTCTGCCTGCACACCTCTTCCTGGTGAGGGAGAAGGCTCAGGTCCGGGAAGGAACCTGTAGTCCTGAGCCCCTCTTACCTTCCCTGTTGCCTCTAGAGTCTCCAGCTCCCCTACCTCAGCGCTGAGCAGAACCAGCACCTGCAGGCTTCTATCAGACGCTTGCACCTCGTGGCACAGGTAACACCTTCCTGACCAGGCTCCCAGCCCCTCCTAGATGCCCCCCGCTGCTCACCTTCCTCTCTCTCCCCCTCAGCATGCCCGAACCCAGCACGTGAGGCTCCTGGTGGACGCTGAGTACACCTTCATCAACCCAGCACTCTCCCTGCTGGTGGCTGCGCTGGCTGTGCGCTGGAACAGCCCTGGGGAAGGTGGGCCTTGGTTGTGGAACACATACCAGGCCTATCTGAAGGTGGGTGATGTGCTTTACACAGGGGTGAGTGGGGAACCCAGTGCCCTGATGCACCTGAGTCTGCCTGTGTGCCCTGCAGGACACTTACGAGCGGCTGGAGCGGGATGCTGAGGCTGCATTCAAGGCTGGCCTGGCCTTTGGAGTGAAGTTGGTGCGAGGTGCCTATCTAGACAAGGAGAGATCGGTCACACAGCTCCAAGGGACAGAAGAGCCCACTCATCCTGACTATGAGGCCACTAATAGGAGGTAGGGATGGGACCAAGTAGCCTTGGAAGAAATAGTATATAATACATGTGACAGGACTGAGGAGATGGCTCAGTGAGTTAAGTGCTTGTTATACAAGCATGAGGACCCAACTGCATAATGCACACCTATAACCCCAAGGCTGGGCGGTCAAGACAAGCAGATCCTGGCGGCTCACTGGCCAGTCAGTCTAGCTGAGACAGTGAGCTCCAGGTTCAATGAGAGACCTTGTCTCACACAATACGGTGCAGGGCAATAGGAAAGAACACTCAACGTTGACCTCTGGCCTCCACATGTGCACGCACAGGTGAGCATATCTGCACACGTGTACACACATACATACACACAAAAATGCATGCATGCAACCGCATATACAAGCACACACAAAGCTGTATGTGGTGGCATGCTCCTACAACCCTAGTGCTGGGGGGACAGAGGAAGAAGGGTCCCTTAGGGCTTACTGGCTAGCTTAATGGGAAAACTCCAGGTCCCAGTAAGAGACCCTGTCTCAAAAAAAAAAAAAAAAAAGGCAGAGCTGGGTATGCACGTATGCACACTCCTGATCCCAGCACCCAAGAGGCAGAGGCAGGTGGATGTCTGTGAGTTCCAGGCCAGCTGGGACTCCAGGGAGACTCGGTCTCAAAAAAGACAAAACAAACAAACAAAAAAAGGCAGAGGGCCGAGGACATGGCTCAGCGGATAAAGCACATGTCGCATAAGCACAAGGCCGGTAGTTCAGATCCCCAGAACCCACGTAAAAAAGCTGGGCAGGCACGACAGCCGCCTGTAATCCGAGCAAGTGGGCGGTAGCACACAGGTGGAGACTAGCCAGAGTCAATAAGCTCCAGGTTCCCTAGGGGCCCTGCCTCAGTAAATAAAGTGGGGAACCGTGAAGGAACACAGCGGCATCGACTCTGGGCTTCCGGGCGCGTGTGCACGCACAGACTCAAAAAAATAACGTGTAACTCTTCTTCCATGGGATTGCCCAAGCCCGGCAAGCACTCTACTACTGAGCCACACCCTCCAGCCCCAGACTGGTGGATTCTAGGAAAGTGTTCTAATTATATCCCAGAATGATATCGCCAGCCCTCTTTACGTTTTCTTTGGAAACAGAATCTTGATAAGTTGCCCACGATGGCCTTGAACTCATTCTGTAGCCCAGACAGCCTTTTAAATGGTTTAATTTTTAGTTGTTGATATTTTGTTTTACTATTTTATTTTATGTGTATGAGTGTATTGCCTGCATGTATGTTGAGTGAACCCATGTCGTGTAATGGTCAAGGACATCAGAAGATCTCCTGGAACTGGAGTTACACACAGTTGTTAGCTGCCGTGTGGGTGCTGGGAATTGAACCCTGGTCCTCTACAACAGCAGCCAGTGCTCTTAACCTCTGAGCCATCTCTCCAGCCCTAAAACTTATTTTCATCATGTGTATCTGTGTGTGTGTCTGTGTGTGCACGCGCCTGTCTATATGTGCACCACATGCATGCAATGCCCCAGGCGGTCAGAAGAGGGCACTAGATCCCCTGGAACTGGAATTACAGGCAGTTGTGAGCTGCCTTATACGGGGTACTGAGAGCGGAACGTGGGTCCTCTACAAGGGCAACCAGTGCTCTTGACTGTTGCACCATCTCTCCAGCTCCCCGGACAGGCTTTGAACTTGCAATCCTCCTGCCTTGGCTTTCAAGGAAGCTGGAATGACAGATGCCTGCCACTGTAACCTTTCATTAGCACCCGTCCCTGCCATGAGGTTGTGTCCCTGCAGTATCCTGGTCTCCACGTCATTTATCTCCAGGGCCCAGGACCCCGGGATTTCCTACCTGAACAGCTTCCCCTACTGCCTTTCAACTTCCTGCATCCCTTGCCTCAGCCACTGTCCTCTGCGCACGATTGCACCCGCAGAAGTGAATAAAGAAGATGTAATTTAAGAAAAATTAAAAAACCCAGCATGGTAGTGCACGCCTTTAATTCCAGCACTCAACAGGAAGAGGCAGGTGGATCTCTGAGAATGAGGCCAGCCTGGTCTACATGGAGAGTTCCAGGGTGTCCCTGACTTCAAAAAGACAAAATAAATAAATAAATAAATAAATAAATAAATAAATAAATAAATAAATAAAAAAAAAGAAAGAGAAAATTTAAAAAGAGCAACCATCACAGTGGGCTGCAGTGAATAACCTTGGGTAACTTCCATGTGGGGCACGAGACACGACTCTGCCGTGAGCGTCACACTGCCTCAGTGTTCCAGACTTTTCATGGCTGGGCATAGTAACACATGTGCCATCTTTGTCTACGGGAGGCTGAGGCAAAAGGACCATGAATTCCAAGCCTGGGCTCCATAGTGAGACTGTCTCAGAATAAAACAACAACAACAAATGGCTCTAAGGAACCGGAATAAAGGAGGCATCCTCCTCACTTGCAAGGTGAGCTGAACTGAGTCTCTCCCTTCAGTTACAGCCGCTGTCTGGAGCTGATGCTGCGCCATGTGTCACACCACGGCTCCCTGTGTCGCCTCATGGTGGCTTCCCACAATGAGGAATCCGTACACCAGGCGACTAAGCGGTATGATGTGGACAGATGGGAGACCAGTACCCCCAAAAGCCTCCTGCCTTCCTCTCCTGTGCCCACCTGTCAGCGATAGGCAGAGAGTGGTGAATGGAGACCAGAGGCAGTTCAGTGAGGTGTTTGGGGAGGATAGTAAAAATAATTAACCCCTTTGAGTGTGCTAACACATGCCTTTAATCTCAGCACTTGGGAGGCAGAGACAGAGAAATCTCTGTGAGTTCAAGGCCAGTTGGGTCTACATAGTGAGTTCCAGGCCAGCCAGGGCAACATCAGGAAACCCTGCCTCAGAAAAAAAAAGAATTACCCCCATCCTGGCATGGTGGCCCATGCCTGTCATCCAGTACCTAACAGGAGGATCAAGAGTTTGAGGCCAGTGGTTAGAGAGATGGCTCAGTGGTTAGGAGCACCAGCTGCTCCGGCAGAGGACAGGGTTTGGATGCCCAGCACTCACCTGGTGGCTAACAACCGTCTGTAACCCCAGTTCCAGGGACTCCAATGCCCTCTTCTGACCTTTTTGGGCACTGCATGACATGGGTGTACCAGTGTACATGCAGGCAATACGTGCATACACATAAAAAATAATAAATAAAATGAAAGAGTTTGAGGCCAGCCTGCGCTACATAGTAAGAGCCTTCAAAAAAATTTTAAGCCCTTACTATGCCTTGTGCATAGTAAGACTCAGATAGGACCTGGAATTCATTGTTTTTTACTTACTGGGGCTTAGGGAGGACTGAGGGTCCATGAAGAAGCTGAAATTCAATAGGAGTATCCCCATAAGACTCATTATTTATTGACCGATTTTTTAAATTCAAGTCTTGTTTTTTTGTGACAGTATCTCCCTGTGACCTGGAACTCACTATGTAGACCAGGCTGGCCTCAGTCTCACAGAGATCCACCTGCCTCTGCCTCCCAAGTGGTAGGACTAAAGTCAGGCACCACACATCCCACTGATTGATTTTATGTGTATGTGTATGTGGTGTATATGTGCCTGTGTGCATGCACATGTGTGAACGTGCCCAAGGAGGAGGCTAGAGGAAGGCATCAGATCCCCTGCAGTTGGAGTTACAAGTGGTTGTGAGTCACCCAACATGGGTTCTGGGAACCAAACTTGGGTTCTCTGCAAGAGCAGCAAGTGTTTTTAACCATTGTGCCATCTCACCAAACCCCTAGAGTGGTCATTTATCATTGAGTTTGGAAACACAGTCATCCCTCAGTACCTATGAAAGATTTGCTCTAGGACCATTCTCCATGGTCCCAAATCTTCAGATGCTCAAGTCCCGTATATCAAATGTTGCTGTATTTACATATAACCACGTATATCCTCCTAGATGCTGTAAATCAACAAGCTTACAATGGAAATGCTCTGTAAACAGCTATGTTGTTTAAGGAACACTCTAAGGCGGGGGACTATGTGTATATTTAGTATAGACATGTGTTGATCCTCAGTTAACCTATGGATTTGGAACTGTGGATACGGCCAGCCAACTGCTCATCGATATTTGAATTCTTGCATGGGTGACGGCTAATTCAGTCTCTAGATCCAACCACTGTCTAGATTGATAACGTGAGCCTCTCCACAGCATGTGGGAGCTGGGCATCCCGCTGGATGGGCCTGTCTGTTTTGGACAACTTCTGGGCATGTGTGACCACGTCTCCCTGGCACTGGGTATGTGAACGGCCCACCCCTCCCTCCTCCCCCCCACCCCTTGCCCTAGGTCTCACGTTCTCTCCCAGCCAGATCCTGTCTGCTATTTTCAACCAATACCTGCCCGACTCACAACCAAAGCTTACAGTTGGCTCTTCCTCCAGCCCCTTCCAATACCTGAGGTGGGGGTGAGCCCTGTGTCTTCTTTCTTGTTTTGTGCTGGTTCTTGCTCATGGTGCCGTATTCCCTGTTATTTGTGATTCTGACTGCTGCTCACCGAGGCCCAACATCATATTTCTTTCCTTCTGCAGGGTCTTGAGGACTATAAAAGCACTGTGTTTGTTAGAGAGACAGCTCAGTGGGTAAAGTGCTTGCCATGTAACCTGAAGACTCGAGTTCAGATGCCCAGAACTTACTCAAAGCCAGATACAATAGTGCAAGTGTCTTTACCTTTGGTAAATGAAAGGCAGGGACAGATGTCCAAAAGCTCATGGACTAGCTACCTGGTTATGTAATATAAAGAGGCTCTGTCTCAGACAAGGCAGAAAGTAAAGACTGACCTCCAAAGGTTGTCCTCTAACCCCACACCCACACATATGAACACACACACTTTTTGTAAAATCACTGGCCTTCATTCACACTTTGAGATTCCTTGAGCTACCCAACAGGACAAATTTATGTGATATGGGAGCAGGCTGGCCCATGGTGACAACCAAGCAGATGTGGATTTTTATGTTTTCTTCTGGTCTAACACATTCTCCAGGAGTGGAGAGACAGGAAGTTTATTTCTTATTGGCTCTTGGTGGGAAGCTGCAGCTTTTCTGAGTTGTAACTTAATTTGGGGTGGGAGGTCCTTATAACTCTCAACCCAGTCAGACTCACAGCTCCTCTGTTAAGTCTCCCAACAACGCCTGAATTTTCCTTTCCAGGTAAGGTGGCTTCCTGCGGATCCCTTTTCTAGCGTCGTACCTTCTCTCAGTTCTTGAATTAGTAAATTTCTTGCTCTCTTGGTGGCATTTTGTATTTTAATTTAAAATTTTTTTATGTTTTTTTTTTTTTCTCTTGAAGCAGGATCTCACTGTAGCCCCACCTGGCCTGTAATTTGTTATGTAGACCAGGCGGGGCCTCAATCCTACAGAGGTCTGCCTGCCTCTGCCTCCTAAGTGCTGGGATTAAATGCCTGTGACCCCACACCTGGTCTTCCCAGCGTTTTAATAAACTAAGATTTCCAAACCCGGCATGGTGGCGCACACCTTTAGTCCCAGCACTCTGGAGGCAGAGGCAGGCAGATCTCTGTGAGACTGAGGTCAGTCTGATCTTCATAGTGAGTTCTAGGGCAGCTAGAACTACATAGTGAGACCCTGTCCGAAAAAAGAAAAACTTTGCTCTTGAATTTTTTAGTGATAAATTACATCTAACTTGCCCAGTTAATCTGCCATGTTCAGAGCAATGGAAGTGACTGATGTGTAGACGTTCCTCAGGATGGGGTCTCTCTGAGCCCACACCCTGCCAACACTCTCCCCACAGGGCAGGCCGGTTATGCTGTGTATAAGTCCATTCCCTATGGCTGCCTGGAGGAGGTGATCCCCTACCTGATCCGGAGAGCTCAGGAGAACCGGAGCGTGCTGCACGGCGCCCGCAGGGAGCAAGCGCTGCTCAGCCAAGAACTGCGCCGCAGGCTGCTGGGGAGAAAAGCCTAAGGGCACTCCATCAGCATCAACGGCATCCTGAGACCCTGCCCAGGTCTGTTCCTGAAACTGCCACCTTGGTAAAGGGCTGATCCTGGCCTCAACCAGCTGGAGCTAGTGGGGGCTGGGGCTCAAGACAGCTTTAGCCCCACGTGGTAACTTAGTCCTCTCATCCCAGCATTTGGTGGGAGGCTAGAGCAGGAGCAACAAGAGTTCCAGGCCAGCCTGAGCTATAGAGTGAGCTATATCCTGGGGTGAAAGGGGGCGGACCCAGGATGTCTATAGAAGGATGAACAAAGCCTTCTAACTCCGAGACCATCCATCGCAATGAGCCTGGTCAGTGATCTATTCAAGAATTTTCTTCAGGACTGGAGAGATAGCTCAGCAGTTAAGAGCACTGACTGCCCTTGCAGAGGACCTGAATTCAATTCCCAGCACCCACATGGTGGCTAACAACCTTCTGTAACTCCAGCTCCAGGGGATCTGATGCCCTCTTCTGACCTCTGTGGGCGTTGCACACACAGGGGTGCACCCACCTACATGCAGGTGTTATGCTCATACACATAAAATAAAAATAATAAATAATAAAAGCACTTTCTTTATCTTAGAGGATGTGCAGTGAAGAACAGACACCAATGGCTTAAGACAAAAGACTAGGTCAAGGCCACACACCCAAGAGAGATGAACCATACTTTTAGTTAATAAACATTGATGAAGTGGTCAGGGCAATAGCTCAGTCAGTAAAGTATTTGCCACACAAGTATGAGGATTTGAGAGTGATCTCTAGCACCCACATAAAAGCCAGGCATGGTGGTACATGCTCATAATACCAGTCCCAGGGGGCTGAGACAGGTGGATCCCCAAGGTTTTCTGACCAGCGTGCATAGCCTACTTGGAGAGATCCCCAGGGCCTGATGGGAGATGCTGTCTCAGAAGGAAGGTGGCCAGGGAATGACAGCAGAGGTTGACCTTTGACCTATATATACACGTGCATATGCATCTGCACACACATGAACACATGTACCGTCTTCCTGCCTCTCACCCACTGCTACCAGCTCATCGGTAAGGCTCTTTCTGAGCTGTGTTCTGAAGTGAATAAGGCTGCGTACATAACAGTGATGAAAACAACTCTGAACCCTGCCTCTCAAAGCACATGGAGGTGGACAGGTCCATCTTCAGACAGTGACAGTCCTGGGTGGTCAGAGATGTATTTGAGGGCTATGGAGCTGTGAGAGGCTACAGGGGCCACTTAACTCACACTGGGGGTGATCAAAGGCTGTCCCCAAATATTCATAAGACTAATCATGAAGATAGTCAGATGTAATGTACACTCCTGTTATCACAGTGCTCAGGAGTATTACCAGTTCAAGACCAGCCTGGGCTACATAGAGAGACTCTATCTAAAAAACAAACAAACAAAAAACCCAAAAAGCCACAAGAGCTTGTCATGTAGATTACCGGTGGGATACTTGCCTAGAATCCACCAGTGGGGGACTGGGGGATGGCTCACAGGTAGAGCATCTGCCTAAATCCACCAATGAGGGGCTGGGGGCATGGTTCAGTGATAGAGTGCTTACTTAGCATGTGCAGGTCTTGGTTTCCCTCCATAGCACTGCAAATACTTGTGAAGATCTAAAAGAGCATTCACAGACAAGGGCATGTGCAAAACCAGAGAAGTGGGGAGACGGGGATAAAGGGATACACAGGGCCTGGTGATGCACCCTCAGGGCTTGGCCTCGGCTCCAGAGGGACCAGAGAATCATGGGAGTTTAGAGGAGGCACAGGGTCAAGTTAGTTTGCCATGGAGAGGTAGGCCAGAGCGTGGGGTTAATACCAGATGGCGGTCTCCTGTGTCACAGAAACAATAGAAATGAGACCAAGCTACATATTACAAACAAGTTAGGCAAAGCTCCTTGATCAGGACCAAACTCCAGACAGCCACCTTGAGCCAAGACTCAAGCGGAAGGGAGTCAGGACTCACTATAGACCACATTGCTCACTTGAACAAAAGGCTTTTGCTGGTATTTTTGGTGAGAGAGTGGGCAAAGATTTGTTCATTGTCCCTTAGTCATGAGCTTTGTTTAAAAAGGTATTCTTCAAGCCAGGTATAACCCCGTGATTCCAGCACTTGGGAGGTAGAACTAGGTGTTCAAGGTTATCCTTGGCTAGATGATGATTTCAAAGGCAGTCAAGGCTACATGAGATCCACAATCCAGATGTCTTTCTTTAAATTTTTTTTATTATTTTTTAATTGTGTGTGTGTGTGTGTGTTGGTGCATGTGAGTGCAGGGCTGGAATTACAGGCTGCTGTGAGTCGAACTGCCTGATGTGGGCGACTGGGAATCAAACTCCGGTTCTCTGGAAGAGTAGCATGTGCTCTTAACCTCTGAGCCATGTCTCCAGCCCCCAGATGTCTGTCTTGTACACAGCTACCTGGCTGTGTACTTGGTGAGTTAAGGGGTGGTCAACTCTTCAGGAACTGCTGAGTTATAGCTTGGTTCATTTTGCATAGAGTCCGGGTTTTATGACAGGGCTAAAGGACTTTCCATGTTTGGGTTGTCAAGAAAACACAGTGACTGGGTAGAAGAAAACAGCATTCACCTCAATGGGCCATAGGCCAAGTGTACTCTGAATTACAATTTTACATAACACAGTTCTCAAAGGATCAACATGGCTACCTGCAGAGCTGTAGAGTCTCACTCAAAGTTCGAGGCAGGAAGGAGAGAGACAAGACATGAGGCAGGAGATGCCAAGCCTTTTCCTCACACTAATCATCCATCAGTTAATCTACAGCCCCCAGGATAGAGCCAGTGCTGGGTGTCATGGTGCACCCCTGAAATCCCAGCACTAGAGAGGGTGAGACTGGAGGATGCAAGTTCAAGGTCAGCCAGGGATACATAGTAAGACCCTATCTCAAAAGAAAAAAAAGAAGAAGCTGGTGTGGAGGTGTACTCCTTTATTCCTAGCACTCAGGAGGCAGAGGCAGGCAGATCTCTGTGAAATGGAAGCCAGCCTGGTCTACATAGCACGTTCCAGGACAGCCAGAGCTGAGACCCTGTCTCAAAAAATCAAAAACAGAAGATGTTTTCAGCAAAAGCAGCCTACAAGATTTTTGTTTGTTTGTTCTTTGGTTGATTGGTTATTGTTTGTTTTAGCCAGTTATGGGCTCCTAACTGTAAATATTCTTATTTAAAACAATTTCACTTATTTATTATTTATTTATTTTTATTTTATTGTGAGTTTTGCCTGCATGTATGTAAGTGCACCTATGTGTAAATGCCCACAGAGGTCAGAAAAGGGCGTAAGATCCCCTGGAATTGGGGTTATAGATGGACACAACCGCCATGTGGATGCTGCGAACAGAACAGCCAGTGCTCTTAACCTCTGAGCCATCTCTCCAGTCCCCGCTAGATATTCTTGTGCTTTGTGACAAAGCTTTTGAGGAAACCAAGAGGAAGGCAGAAAGAGAAGCATTTCTCCCCCAAAGGGCTAACAGGTTAGGGACCCAAAATTTATTTGCATCCTGTCTCTTTGTGGTGGTTCCCTATCTGATTCAGAGGCTGGAGAGTCTGGAAAAGGGTGGGCACCGGGTGAAGAAGGAGGCTGAGAATGTGCCAAGGGGCTGGGATGAGAGGGAGGTAGGCATGTCCAGGAAGCCGGACAGTGAGTCCATCCCAGAGATGGGGGCTTGGGAGAAAATAGTTTGCAGGTGATTCTGAAGCTGGGACCAGGGGAGCATGATGGTCGTCTTCTAGGTCTTCCAGGGGCTGGAAGCAAGGGGCTGGAAACAGTCATCCAGGGATGCAGTACAGGAGTTGGTCCTGAGTGGGCTGTCTGCAAGGGTCCTGCGTGGGCAAAGGAGAAGGAGGCAGAGCCACCAGGATATCACCCTCTTTGCACCCCAGGATGGTGGGGGTGGCTTCTTAGGGGAGGTAGACTACTGCGCAAGCTGGCAGAAGGACCTTGATACGCATGCGCCTAGGATTCCCAGGCAGATAGCCTCTCTGCGCTCCAGACACACGTGGCTATCACGTGGAGACCACGCTTGAGCCCAACGGTAGATGGCGAGCCAGGTGATCTTAGAGAGCTGTCGGGGGCTGTAAGGACTTTTCACCACACCCTCTCCATCACCAGACTGCGCCTTCAGCCCCAGCCCAGCCCCACTTTGTCGCAGGCCCCACGCTCATGGTGGAAACCGTCCATCGCCGCCCCTCTACTGTGCCCAGCCCCTGGACCCCGCTATCAGACCCTGCATCCAACCTCAGATCCTAAACCACCCGCAGCCGCCAGAGCCTCTTAGTCCTTTCACATAGGAGCGCTTTTCCCAGGCCCAGATCCTGCCCACGCAGACCTTTGAATACTCAGGAATGCCCCACCCGTCCCTAAAACGTCTCCCAGTCTCCATGTTCCCAACTAGCAGCCCTGTCTTTTTTTTTTTTTTTTTAATGTGTATGAGTATTTTGCCTACATGTATATAAGTACACTTGTGTGTGAAGTGCCCATGGAGACCAGAAGAGGGTGGTCAGATCCTCTGGATGGTTGTTAGCCGCCTCCACAAACTTGGAACTGGACCTGGCTCCTCTGCAAGAGCAGCCAGTGCTCTTAAGCACGGAGCCATCTGTCCAGCTCACCTGTCTTTATAGTTTTATTGTCCCTTAGAAGGATCATCCTTTACCTCCTCTTGGTCTCGTGGGCCTGTGTAGCTCACCCCCTATCATTTGTTGACTGAGGCAGCTGCTGCAGATGGACTCCCAGGCTTCAGGCTTCCCTGTGGAGCTGGGTTCTGTGCCGGATCCAGCTGCCCAGCTGGGCCGTCTGCATCGCCTGGCTATGGCAGGAGGACCATGCTGGGGCCTGGCCAGGCTCCTGCGCAGAGGTGAGGCCTAGCTGTTGAGATGGTGTAGGGGCAGAACCAACTGGCACTGGAGAGGGTACTGTTTCAGTTGGCCGGGTCACAGTGGGTACCAGGGACCCGTAGTGTGCCAGCTACTTGCTGTGTACCAAGATTGTAGGTCAGAGATGGGATGTGAGGGTGAATCTGGTCTCTGGATCTGAGCAGGAGTTGGATGGAGTGAGGTTGAGACACACAGACAGGATGGCTTTTCAGTATGATTTGCGATTTTCATGGTGTAAGAGCCAGTTATGCAAAAACTAGAGGAAGAGACTTTCAAGGCCAGGATGGCCTGGGCAAAGGCCCTGAGGAGAGCGTACTGGTCATGTGTGTGAGTAGCTACACGACTTGGAGGGAACCGAGGCTGAAGAGGCAACAGGTTCCCACAGTGCGGAGCCTGTGGGAATGTTGGATTTTTTTTTTCTGTTTGATGGGAATCCACTGACACCAAATCAGGACATTCACGTTGCACTGAATATTTAACAATTTGCAATTTTCACTGATTTTTTTTCGTCCACTTTCTGAATTTGCACCATAGCTGTAAGGATTGATTCTTAATATTTTTGTTAGTTGAAGACAGACAAAATTTTATCTTAAGTCTTTCAATATTTAAATTCTGTGTCCAGCATGGTACACATGTAATTCTTCATTTGGGAGGATGATTGAGACTTTGGGGCAAGCCTGTGCTATATAGCAAGACTGTGTCTTAAAAAAAAAATACCCAAATTTCTTTTTAGATTTATTTGTGTGTGGTGTGTGTGTGGGGGGGGGGGTGTCTACAGGGGCTAGAATAGGGTATCAAATACCCCTGGAGCTGGTGTTACAGGCAGTTGTGAGCCCCCGGACATGGTGCTGGGAAGGATCCTCTGCCAGAACAGCAAGCACTCAAGCAATCACTGAGCCTCCCTCCAGCCCTAATTTCTTTTTCCTTAAAGTATTGGCATAGACTCCTAAACCAGGATTGTTGGGAGCCATTTGCTTGCCTTGAACTTTGCCCTAGTTTAGGGTCAAGCAGGGATCAGTCTTGCTGTTCCCAGAAGTGCTGTGGCTGCAGGGTCTTTTGCTATGCAAATAATTTATTCACCTGAGGGAAAGGTTATCTTAGGCCCAAGGCTGAAGACCTTGAAGATCCTGGGAGGAAGATCTGATTTATTCACCTGAGGAAAGTTTATCTTAGATCCAAGGCTAAGGACCTTTTGTTAGTAGATGTAGGTGGCTTGAATAATTTCACATATGTAAATGCATGTTTGTTTTTGCTCGAACCCCTGATGGTTGTATTGTTCCTCATACAGCTGTAAAGGTATAATTACGCTGAGCAAAATAAAGTCTGGGCCTCAGTATTGACTGACAGCCCTCCCGAATCTATCTTTTCTCTCTGTCTCTCTCTTTATTTCTCAATCCTCCCCCCTTCAGGCACGGGTTCGATTTCAGCCGGCTGGCTCCGGACCTCTTTTTCTTTGTTCTTAAAGGGATTGAATTTTTGTACAAAGTGCAATGTTTGCAGTTGGTTTGGAGTTTATAATTTTTGTCAAGTACAAGAATTCTCATCTGAGTTTTCTGAGGGTCCCCACCCCCCAATTATAAGTATTAAATTTTATCAAGTGCTTTTTTTCTGTAGCTACAAAGTTAAACTATGATTCCTTCTTCCTGCCCCACCCTCACCCCAGTGCTAGAGGTGGGACCCAGTGCCTTTTGTCCTAGGTCCGTGCTTTACCACTGAGCTCCACCCCAGCCCCTCACTGGGGATTCTAGGCAGGTGCTGTACCACTGAGCCACACCCTTAGGACATGTAATTTTTGCCTTTTGATCCATGAGTATTTTATTACATTGTTAGATTTCCTTTTTAGAATATTTTTATTTTATGTGTCTGAGTGTTTTGCCTGCAAGTATATAAATTCACCATGTACATTGCTCATAAAGACCAAAGAGGGCATCAGATCCCCTAGAACTGAAGTTACAGATGATTGTTAGCTGCCGTGTGGGTGCTGGGAACTGAAGCCCAGTCCTCTACAAAAAGAGCCAGTGTGCCTGACTGCTGAGCCATCTCTCTAGCCCTTGATAGATTCTTCTTCTGTTGTCTCATTCTTGTTTCTGGGGATATGCCAGGTTTACTTAGGTTTTTACATGTGACATCACAAATGGAATTAATATATAGTTTTATTTTCTGGTTCTGGAAATTCTCATCCACTTTTGGAATTAAAGTCAGCTTGGCCTCATAAAACAAGCCTCACCCTCTTTGTATGTTTTTGTTTTGGAACAACTTGTTCAGAGTTATCTTGTGCTGGCCATGATTTGTGCTTTAGGAAGATGCCTTTGGAGTACACGTTGAGTGTAGAAAACCAGTTAAGATGGAATTACAAAAGGTGGTAGGCTATGAGCAAGCTCTGAAGCTGAGAATGTGGGGTTCAGAGGTTCTGGAAGGGCCACATTTGGAGGGATTTTGTGACAGAGACCAAGGTGGCGGGACTGATCCTCTTGACCCTTGATTCTGACACCTTTGGGATGGGGAGATAAGTGTTGACATAGCAGACAGATGTCTCCCCTCGTTACAACTCTGTGGACTTGATTTCTGGCTCGCTGTGTTGAAGTGGATTCTGCGGCAGCCCTCCCTTCAAAGTTGGAGGCTGAGTTCCAGTACTCAGTCAAAGAAATGGTGGAGGCTGGAACTGGCAGGAGGGTTTGCCTAGGGGATATAGTTCAGTTGATAGAGTGTCTGTCTAGCATGCACAGAGCCCTGGGCTGGATCCCCAGAACTATATAAACCAGGCGTGGGTGGCACATACCTGTAATCCCAGCACTCACAGACAGGGGCATCAGAAGTTCAGGGTCATCCTTAGCTATGTCTCCCATTCCAGGCTAGCCTGGAATACATGAGACTGTGTTTGCCTAATGGCCTGAAGGACTTCTGCCCTAGGAATCTGGGGGGCACAGTCCTAAATCTCTCTGTCCCCCAGTTGTCCAGGTAGATGGCGAGAACTCCGCTGGACAGACAGCGCTCTTCCTGTCAGCGCTGCTGGGCCACAGTTCAGCTGTGCGGCTCCTGCTGGCCTCTGGTGCCAACCCCAACCAGTGAGTGGATAGGCCGAGCGGCCCCACAGTCCTGGGGTCCTGGAGACTGGGAGGAGCCCTCCTCACAACCCTCTGCCCTCCCTGGTCTCAGTTAACCCTTTCTCATCCCGCATCCCCCAGTGACTATTCTCATTCTAGTGCCTTCCATCCTCACAGCGATCCCCCCACCAACTCCACTGAGTCCTCACATGACCCACGTCCCATGTTCACGGGACTCCCGCCCCCTCAGCCCATTTCTTCATGCCATGCTTGTTTCTGGTTCTTTCCTAGCCGCTGCCATGACAGCAGCACACCCATGCATGCAGGTGCCTTCTCCGGCCGTAGCTTGGTGTTATGGCACCTCCTGCAGGCTGGGGGTGACCTACGTTTGCGTGACCAGCAGGGTCGCATGCCACAAGACTGGGCTGAACAGGGAGGTGCCAAGCAGAGCTGGGAGGTGAGCAGTGGCCAGGGCACAGTGGGGGCATCAGGGCCAGCACGGACTCCCAGCCTCACCCTGTGCCCCACCCAGGTGCTGGAGCTGCTGCATTGCTGCCGCACACATATGTCAGCTCTGGTGCAGAGCGGGGAGCTGGCGCCTACTGCATCCCTGGGTCAGTTGCATGCTAGCTCTGGACATGGCCTGTGTGGCTCCCTGCCCTCCCCAAGGCTGGCACAGGCAGACAGGTAACAGTCCACACTCGGCAGGCCCCGTTCCACCACGCTCGGTGACCTCGGACTTAGCTTCAGCCTGCCTTTTATCCCAGGGCTCTGAGGCAAGGGCAAATCAGGAGATCCCCCCAAACCCCAGCTTTGGGGTTCGGCCAGGTAAGAGGGAGAGGTGGGGAGAGCAGGGACCGTCCCCGCCCTCTTGGTGCTCACAGCTCTGTCCCTCTTCTCCAGCTTAGCAGCCTGCAGCCTCCAGCACTGGTAATGGGCATCCCAGTGGTAGACCCCAAGGAGCTGCTGCCAGCCCAGGGCGAGCCTGACCGCACCTACAAGAGCAGCTCCCACACCCTCATGACCAAGTGAGAGCCCCTTCGTGCCGTCAAAGAGCGGGACGGGGCTCCCCTCATAAGGAAATCCTGCCCGTGCCTCTCACCTGCTACCTGTTCTCCAGCCTCCTGTGGAAGGGCCACCCCGTCACTGTCCGGCAGCTGAATCCCCCAGAAACCCATCCCGACGTGCTGCTGGCAGATCTTCGGCACTGCAGGTAAAGTCCAGCCTCCGCCTCCCATCGCAGCTGCTCTCGCACTCCGCGGTTCATAAGCGGGGAGTGTGGTGACGGGCGCAGTTCTGCTGTCCTCGGCTCTGGGCTAGCACCTCGCCTGGAACACTGATCCCCCTTCCTGCAGAGTGGTATCCAGGGGTTGGAGGGCCTCCGGACTGGTATGAGCTGGTACTGGCTCTCATACTGCAGGGCTGTGTGATGGGCGTCTCTGTGTTGCCTGCCCGGTAGCTGGTGAGACAGTCTGCCCCTGGCCCGTGGTAGGCGGTCTGTATCCAGGAGCAGCCCTGACCCTGTACAGAATGGGGCTACCTGTCAAGGGTCTGCTCTGCTCCCTGCCAGCACCCTGCACCATCCTGGCCTGCTGCTGCTGATGGCACTGAGCCTCTCGGAGGACCTCTCTGGACTGAGCCTGCTCTTTGAGCCGGTGTGGCTGGGCTCACTGCATGTCCTGCTGCATGCACCGAGACCAGATGGGGAGGGTCCCCGAACCCTGCCGGGCCTGCTGCCTGGTTCCTTGCTGCTGCAAGTATTGGAGGCTCTGCTGTTCATGCAGGCCCGCTGCTGGGCCCACGGTGGCCTCAGCTCCCATGCTGTGCAACTAGTGAGGCCAGGCCTGGCTAAAGTGAGCCACTTGGAATATGGGTGCCCACTACACCAGCCCCAGCTGCAGCCCAGGTGAGAGTCTGCCCTCATGCCTGCCCCGCGTCCGTCCTGGCAGTCACCAGCTCACTAGACCCCCTGATCTTGACCGCAGGCTACCACAGGACCACCCCCAGGGGGGGCCAAGACCAGGGCTGCCCCCACCCCCTGAACTATATCCATGGCTGCCACTTGAGCTGATCCGTGGTGACGTGCCCACTGCTACGTCAGACCTTTATAGCTTCTGCATCCTGGTCCAGGAGGTCTTCACTGGTCAGTGAGTGGCCCTGTGCCCTGCCCCACAGGGGTATCCCAGCAGTGTGGGTCCCCTGATGATGCTTCCTTACAGGAGAACTACCCTGGGCTGGGGGAGAGGGGCCTGAGGTGAAGGCTAAGCTGGAGGCAGGTGAGAGCCCAGCCCTGGACCCCTTGCTGCCAGCCCCCTACCAGGCCCTGGTTCAGGCTGGGCTGGGCCTGGAGTCTGCTGACCGCCGGGGCAGCTTGCAGAGCACTCGGTACCTGTTGCGAGCGGCCATGGCCCAGGTACAGTGAGGTTGGGGGGAATGGATAGTCACAGAACCTCAGGCAGAGCATGTGTCCCCACACTCAATCCTTTCCACAGGACTCGGCACCTGAGGTCAGCTGCCCAGTAGAGTGCATCACGCTCCTCCCTGTACCCTCAGGTTAGGGGCGAGGAGGATGACGGAGGGTGCTGGGCACTGAAGAAGTGTGCATCTGCGTTCTGACCATCTGTTCTATGTCCCTAGAGCATTTGTGTGTGGTAGCTCCCGGAGCCAAGACCACATCCAAGCCTGTGCCCCCCATCCCAGTCCCCTCCCAGGTAGGATCCAGGGGAGGTCTGAGGGCTAAGGGAGGTGTGGAGCACCTCGGCCACCCACGCTGGCTCCCTGCCCCTGCTCTCTGCAGGCCCCGGAGATTCGTGAGGTCACAGGCCACAGCAGCGCACAGCAGAATGCAGCCTGGGACTCAGGCAGCAGCTTGACCCTACGCAGCAGTCTCAGCCCTAGCCCCAGCCTTCATCCTGGCCCCAGCCCTAGCCTGGACCACACTCACACCGTGGCAGCCAGGGTCAGCCAGCACTGCTGCCCGGAGCCCAGCTCAACAGTACGGATACCCCTAGCCTGCCACTAACCTGGGACCCCTCTCTCCAGAGGTGCCCTGGCTCTCTGTCCTCTGACCTTTGATTCCCAACCAATCCTGCTTTGCCCCTGCACACTAGCTTTCAAGATCCAGCCTCCCTGCTGGAGACCTAGAGCTCTGAGGGGCAGTGTGAGAGCAAGGCCTCTCAGGATCCAAGCCCTGCAAGGGCAGCTGTGGCATGTGTGGGACTACCATGCTGGATCCCCAGCCCTGTGAGCCCAGCCCTGCCTGCTGATCCACAGGGCGGCTTCCATACCCTGAGAGCCGCAGCCAGGGAAGTCCATGGGAGCAGGCAAAGCGGAACACCCCCACTTCCCTCGCCCGGGCTGCTGGTGGCAGCTCTAGCCTTCCTCCTGCAGACATCCAGCAGTGAGCTGATGGGAGGCAGTCTCTTCTCCAGCCTACAGGAGTGAGACACAGACTGGTGGATGGCCCTGGGGTCCCTCCTTCATCCCTGAGGTAAGCCGAGCTCTGTCTCTGCCCCACTGCTGCCCAGGATGGATCTGCTGGAAGAGATCATGGCAGAGCTGCAGAGCAGATGCCCCTCGAAGACAAGCCCAGGATCAGCCCTACTCCTGGCCCAGACTTCTAGGGTACCCACGAGCCTCCCTGCAGACATTACCGGGGGAGGCTTCCCTAAGGACTGACCCCTTCCTTGCCTCTGTGTCTGCACCAAAGCAAAGAAAGTGAAGCAGCTAGTCACTAGTCTGTATTCTTCATTCACTGGCTCCAGCAGCCACAATTTTGCCATTTTTTATTCATTAATGTTGTCAGGTGGTTTAGTAGAGCACATGGGGAGAGGTGGGCAGGAGCTGTCCCCACCTGGTGCACAGGGCAGGACAGGCTGCAGGGTCCTCGAGGGAGAGGGAGATCAGGGTGTCAGACTCGTTCTCCCCCAGATTTGTGCAAGGGCCCCCAGGAGGGAGGTGGGGTGGGCATACCCTGCAGCTCAGGGTAGGGACACAATGATTTTCCATTAGGGACCCACATCAGAAGCAAGTTACAAAGTTAGAAACCTGGAGTGGGATAGGGAGCTCAAGAAAATACAAAACAAGGGATTGACTTGGGCAGAGACCCAGTGGGGGTTCTTCTGGTCCTAGCTCAGCAGTAACTTCTGGTCTGGCTCTCAGAGTGTAGGGACCAGCTGGGTGTGGGGTACGGAGGAGGGGGGCCAGCCCCTTCCCCTCTCTGACCTCCATTTCTGTATAAAGATCCTCGGAGTTCGCCTCCCCTCCCATAGGTGGGTGGGGCTGCCCTGTAGAGCAGAAGAGGCTCAGGGGAGCCCCAAGGTCCAGGTACTCGATGAGGGGTACGGGGACCCCAGGGAGCCCGCTGCTTCTGGGGAAGGCGGGGAACAGGGGGTCCGGGATCTGAACGGCTTCGGGGGTGGGCAGGAGGAGAAGAAGAAGAGGAAGAGGCAGGTGAAGGTCCCCTGGGTCCAAGAGCTAGGTTGACATAAAGGGGCTCAGGCCGAGTGGGGCGCCGGGCAGCTGAGTGGCCGAGGTGGTCAGGAGGGAAGCAGGCGGGGGGAGGTGGGTAGCTGAGCAGGAAGTCGGGAGACCTATGGAGTGGTGGCGACTGGCCAAGCACACCATATGAGGCATTGAGCCTATCAGCAGGCATAGAGCGAAAGGGACTCCAGGACCGGCTGGGGCCAGAGTAAGTAGTCCCTTCCCCAGCCCCAATCTCATAGTACAGATTCTCCCCCCTGTCCAGTGCTGACGGGGCACCCAGGGAGTTCCTCCAGACTGGGGCTGGGGAGTTAGGCGGGAAAGATGGAGGGCCCAGGGAATACAAGCCTGGCTTAGGGACCCCAAGGAAGGGTGGCAGGCACTCCCGGGGGGCTGAGAAGAAGCCAGGCGTAGGTCCCTGTGAAGGGACAGAACATGGGGACGGGGTTGCCATCTCTGAAGCATCCCTGTATGCGCCACCTGCCCTGAGCTGGGTACTAACCTGGGAAGGGCCTCTGAGACCCCTCCTTGAGGTTCCCAAGGGCCACTGACCTCTGACCAGGCTCCCATCACTTTGTTGCCTTGGCAGATAGGGTGGGGGCCCCGGGGCCCAGGCACCTGGATGAACTACAGAGTGAGGTGGTGGCCCATTCCCTAAAGTCCCCACTGGCTCCCCGCCCACCTCCAGGGACAGTGAGCGGCGGAAAGGTGAGTGGGGAGCAGGTGGGGTGCTCCCCTGTTCCTGTTGGCTCTGTTGCTCTGCCACTTGCTGAGCCCGCTCAGCCAGGGCCAGGGCCATGAGACGTGCTGGGTTCTTGGGGGGTGGGGGTGGGGCCCCGCCAGGGCGCAGGAGGGACAAGGATGGGGGTAACAATGGTGAATCCATGCCAGAACCTACAACACAGAAATGAATGGGAAGAGGGTCAGCTAGGTCCTGGAGCAGCCTCGGGGGCTGGGCAAGAGTGGGGCTGAGTGAACAGGACTCACTGTGCTGACCCTGAGCTCCCCGGGGACCAGGGGGTGCCAGCTTGCTGCTGATCTCCTGCTGGCAGGTGTCACTTAGCTGGGCCTCAGCTCCACGGAGCAGCAGGGGAATGAGATGGGGGCGCAGGCCTGGGTTAGGGCTCAAAGCTGGGGTTGGGGTGACTGAAGCAGGTGTTCCCCCAGCACCTAGCAGTTCCAGGACAGCAGGTGGCACTGATACAGCCAGGGGCTCTGAGATGTCCAGGGCAGTGGGTGAAGCAGGGTTTGTGGGTCCATGGGGTGAGAGGGCCTGTGGGGTTGCCCGGGGTGGAAAGGCAGAAGCAGAGGCTGGGGGTGCTGGGCTGGCAGGGGGTGCAGGGTCCCCTGGGGTGGGGCTGCTGCAGCGAAAGGTAAGGGGATCAAAGTCAAGTCCTCGGAGTCCCTCCAGGCAGCGGGGTGGGCTGAAGTCCAGTTCATCGCCATCATCTAGCCATGCTGAGGTACGGTGTGAGGGGGATCCAGAGAGTGGCCCCAGGCCAGCTGCTGAGGACTCCGAGGAGGAGGATGAAGAAGAAGATGAAGAGGATGAAGAAGAGGAGGACAGGCTCTCACAGGAGCCAGCAGGTGCTGGGCCCACTGGGAAAGCATCGCTGCTGGAGTGCGGTCGTCGCAGCCGGTGCAGCCGCTGGAGACCTGGGGATGTGGGGGCAGCTAAGGGTCAGAGTCTTTCAGATCCATACATCAGATCAGGGCACAGCTCAGCAGAGACGTAGGGAAACTACGAAGTGGTATCTCCCTGTAGGGCCACCCAGACTGACTCAGAAATGTTCAGACTCTGGGTGACAGTGCAGTCATGAACCATTTCAGACCCAGAGCAGGAATGGCCCTGGTGACCCTTGGGAAGCCGAGGACAGGATCTTCCCACATTGCAGGGTATGCAGATGGGACCGCCTCCCTCTTGGTAAGTCAATGGCTTGGTGTGTGTGCGGGTCCCACAGGCCAGCAGCTCTGCTCCTGGATATGTGGCAGAGCCATCTCCCAGGTCAGTGGGTGTGGCAGGAATTGCTGACAAAAGCCACCTAGCTTGAGCCTGCTGGGCGTCGGCTCGCCTGTGCGCACAGTGCTGCGTGAGGCACTGAGCTGCATTCGCCAGTGGAGATGATAGTTTGTGGCTGTGTGGTGAGTGAAAGTCAAGCTGCATGTGCAGTGTGCTACTTCCTTCCCCGCACCCCATAGTAGGTGGAAAGCAGCAGGGCGTCCACACTACGCCGCGTGTGACCAAACCTCTCAGTAAGGGGATGACCAAATTTAGAGGATGCCTCTGGGCGGGGAGCAGGTGGGAATGGGAGCACTCAGGTCAGGTATTGGGCTCTTTTAGCTGTGCCCAGGGAGTTTCTAATATTGTTTAGATTTTTCCCCTTAAAAGGCCTGTGTGAACCAGTGAGTATAGTGGACACTGACGCAGCTTAGACCTAACTTGTACCCAGACTTTAAAACCCTTGCTGAACCTGGTGGCTTATACATGGTATCTGAGCTCTCAGGAGGCCAAGGCAGGAGGACTGAAGAGTTGTAGGGCCAGCTCAGGCTACATAGCAAATTCCAAGTCAGCCTGAGCAACACAGCAAGCCCCTGTCTCAAAAAAAAGCCCAAGACCCTGGTGTTCCCCAATGTGAGGCACAACATCTAAAGGTAAATCCAGGAACCCAATTCCTCCCAGTTCAACTTGGGCACGGATAGGTCGACCCCGCTCACCAGCCCCGCTGGCCTGAGACGACAGCGACTCCTCACTCTTGGCGGATCTCAGCGTGACAGTATCAGGTCTGTTGCCTGCAGGGGAGCAGTAGGAGAGGTCACCTACCTCTCCAGGACCACAGGCCGCTCCCACCACCGCACCGCACCACATGGCCTTGGCCACTGAACCTGAAGGCTGAGGTGGGGCCCGGCTGCCACCCAGCCAGGGCAGGGGCTTCTTTCGGGGCACACTGGGACCCCGACCCAGAGCAAAGAATGTCTTCCAACTGCTGCCCCCTGGCTTCCGCTGTTTCTCCACTCTCTCTCTCTTCCTCCTGGAGTTAGGGTGAGAGACAGGAGGCAGTTTAAGGATCCAGGGCCTCCAGGTCAGTCCTTCGCTCCCCAGCATCCAACTCACCTTTCCACTGGTGAGGCTGGGGTCTTGGGAGTTGTGGGTTCAGTGGGTGTTCCTAGACGGCCCTGGGTGCGAGCCTGGGCTTCCTCTAGTGTCAGTAGACGAGTGGAGGGACTGCTTCCCGCAAGAGACTTGGGCCTGGGGAGGAGGCAGCGACCTAGGGAGGTCGGAAAGGAAGCAGCTATCAGGTGTGGGCCACTAGAGGCCACAGGCAAAGCCAAGCGCCACAGCCCAAGCCCCGGCCCAGCAGCGTGCCCACCCGGGCTGGCAAGGCAGGGGGCCGGCGTGGATCAGGCGGGAATGGGGGGGCAGCAGGCAGGTGAGGAGGAGGGGTGAGGCAGAACGAGCTGATGAGGAGGCAGCTCCCAGCAGCCAGCAAGAGCAGTGGCTCTGGTCAGTTACCTCGGGCCAGAGGGCCCTCCGACGAGCTGAATCCTGATTGGGCTGGGGTCCGGGGCAGGGCAGGGAGTCTGGGCAGGGCCAGGGTGGGGTCAAATCTGGGGACCTCCCACCACCTCCCAGGTGGACCCATGGCCCCAAGCGCCCCCACGAGCTATAAGGGGTGAAGGAAGAACGGCGTCCTGGCCAAGAAGTGGGGATCCTGAGCGTAGGAGCTGAAATGAGAAGGAGGGGGGCACGGGGAGGGATGGGCCAGGGTGGGGTCCTCAAGGAGCTGGAGGGGAGGTCTAGTCAGTGGAGTAAGGGTAGGGCCAGGAGCCCAACTGCCCTCCCACTGCCGTCCTGACACTAGGGGGCAGTAGCTAGGATGTCAGGGGCCAGGCTGGGCATACCTGCAGAGTCCAGGCCAGCAGAGGTGAAGGTGTCGCTAAACAGGACCTCCACGTGGGTGAGCAGGAACTCTACCACCACAGACTGCACCCGGACCTCTCGGAAGGCTGCTGCCCCACCGAGCCCCACTGACTCCAGCTCCATAGACCTAGAGGTGGGAGAGCGAGGCCATGTACCTTGAGCCAGGTGGGCAGTGTCAGTTGTTAATGGAAAAGCTGGTTGTCCATCCATTCAGCACTGTTGACCTTCTTGAACTGATTACAGCTAGAACTGGCCTTTCAGCCTTCCCCCAAACCTGCTTCCTCCCGATTTCCCCACCTTGGTTGGTACTGACCATTCACCAGGGCAGGCCTTGATCCCGGTTCTTTCCTTCCCAACCCATTCAATCTGTCAGAAAACCCTGTCAGTTCTACTTCCAAAAATCTATGCAGACTCTAACTTTTCTGATGCTCACTCTGCTGCCCCATCCTGACTGGTAGAGTCTGGATAAGTATTACTCAAGGCCCATATATTAAAGGCTTTGTCCCCAGAGTAGGACTTTAGGAGGTGGAGCCTGGTGGGGGAGGTCTTTAGGTCACAGGGAGGCACACTCTGGAAGGTAACTGTGGAGCTCTGGCTCCCTGCTCTTTTATTGTGTCCTGTGAAGTTTTAGTCTGCCACGTACTTGCTACCATGTTACCTTGCCACAAGCCCAAGTTGTCAGTTGATCATGGACTGAAACCTCTAAAACTGTGAGCCAAAATACTTTTTACTTGTTTGTTCATTGTGTTTTTTGAGACAGGGTCTCACCACATAACCCTAGCTGGCCTTGAATTCACAGAGACCCACCTATCTCTGCCTCCTGAGTACTGAGACTAAAGAAAGATATGTGCCACCATGCCAGGCACCTTTTCTCTTTGTAAGTTAACTACTTCATGTATTTTGTTGTAGTGACAGAAAGCTGATTAACATACTAACCCAGTCTCCACTCCTCCCGTATGGATGTCATAGTAGCCTCTTCCTGGTCTCCTGCTCTTGACCCTACTCTGTCTTAACCTATAGCCAAATAGAATCTCTGTGCACTCCTTAGGTCAGGCTTTTCAAGCTTAGAGGCCTGCAAGCTTAGAGGCCTGCAAGCTTAGAGGCCTGCCTTGGCTGCACATCCATCTTGAAGTCCTCACTAGGACTTGTAAGTCTGGTTTATCACCTGTGACTCATCTCTTCACCCCTCTCCCTTGCCACTCATCTGCAGCCCAACAGGCCTTCCAGAGAGGTTCCTCCAAAACCCCAGGGGCCCCACCTGCCTCCAGTTTGCACTCTGCTCCTTCTGGCTTGCTTCTCTCCAGATGCCCACATGGGGAAATGCCTTGTCCTGTATAAGTCTTTACCATCTCATAGGAGGAAGCAGAGTACAAACCAGCTGGTGAGCCTTCAGCTTACCGGAGCAGGTTGGGTGCCCAGACAATTGCCAGGTTGCGGGCATGCATGCTGGTGTTGGCACTGTGTCTTGCCATGCGGGCCAGGTGCCTCAGCAGGTACTCCAGTGTCCTGTGGATGGAAGTAACAGGAGACAGCTGAGCCTCAGCTCCCTGAACCGCCACCAGAGTCCTTCCTGGCTCTGCCTGTTCACCTGTAGTGTGGCGGGGGCAGCTGCTGGATGACGTCATGGACTCTCACCAGGCGCTCCTCCTCCCCCGGTACTGACATGGCCTCCTGGGATGACGGACAAACATGATGACACTGGGCCACTTGCAGCTCAGCCCCCTCTCCCTTGGCCAGCCCCCTTACTCACACTGAACTTCCCATAGAGCTGGTAGGTGAGCAAGGGGTTGGGCAGCTCCCGAAAGTAGAGTTTGCAGAGGGAGGACACACTATGGATGTCCTGCAGGAAGGCAGGGCCAGACAGTTCAGGGATCCTCTCGCTGTCAAATTCATGCCTGAGAACCACCAGGACAGAGAGAGAAGGCTCCAGTCAGCCTGGCTCACCTAAACCTGCCCCCCAAGGCCCACAGATGGATACTTTCTTCTCTGGTCCCTGTGCAGGGCTATCCATAGGGAGAACCTTACTGATCTTCCCAACAGCCCTGAGTAGCAAAGTCAAGGGGGGCCTATTTTGGAGACAGGAGCACTGGGGCTCAGCTACCAGACACCTCTGCCTGCAGCTACCCCTGGTTGTGTGACTCCAGCTACACGCTGTGCCAAACTCCTGGCTTTAAACAGAACTGGAAAATGAAGACGCCATTCCAGTAGCCCAAGCACTCTCCTCGCTGGGTTCTCAGGCTCTTACCCATCGCAGCTCCATTCCTTATCTCCCTGCACCCTCACTCAGCCTTCCTGCTCCAACTGCCTGGCCTCTGTCAGTGCCTGCTCTTGCCCACATTCCTTCCCACCTCCATGCCGTTGTGCATGCTGCTCCTCCTTGGCTCAGAATCCTCTGGTGGATCCCCTAAATAAAGCCCAAACCCTTAGTCATCAAAAAGGTTCTGCACAAAGGGTTGAGGTGTGGCTCAAAGACAGAGCATCTGCTTAGAATTCGCCGGGAGACTGGGTGCGTGGGTCAGCAGCAGAGCGCTTGCTTGGCACGCACACAGCCATGGCTTCCATCCCCAGCACGGCAGAACCACGGAAGGCCCCACACATGCTGCCTGGGTGATTCTGAGCGTCGTCTCCTGCTGCCTTCCCTTGCATGGTTGCCCCCTCCGCTGTGGACACTTTACCAGGACATCCTACACCTGCTCTTTCACTTCCTCTTTCCCATGAGGCTTCTGTTCCTCTACTCCCCACTCACAATCCTCCCGCCTGGGTTTTTTGTTTTGGTTTTCTGAGAAAGGCTCTTATATAGCTCAGGCTGCCCTTTAAATCCCTGATCTCCCGCCTCTACTTCCCAAGTGCTAGGATCACAGATGTGACCACTATTGGCTCTCCCTGGGTATTTTCATCTTCATTAGCCTAAATCTATTCTGCATAGTACCTCTGGTAAGCTCTGCCACCTTCTTGTCTGTCTGTCCCACCCACAAGGTTGTCTTATTCGCTGCTGTGTCCCCACTGCCTTGGCATTCGGCGGGATCAGTGAGGGCTGATCCATCTGCTTGGGATGCTGGCTTTACTTTCACTACTTGCAGCTATAGCCAGTGGAGCACCTCAAGGAAGCTCTCCCTGACTGCTGCCTCAGTCCACCACTGCACTGTGCTCTCCTAACTCACGAAACTATGACCCCGACACAGCTGGGGCAGGCAGAGGATGATAAATATGCTGGGTGGAGGGCCTCACCTCAGCCTCTGGATGTTGGAGGACACTCCTGAGAGCCGGTAGATTCCATCCACCACACCATGGGCCTCAATAAACTCAGAGCAGCAGCGCAGCACCTGGGGCACTGGGAGGAAGCAACAGGGTCAGGGCCCGAGGTGCATTTTCAGAGCTGCAGGAAGGGTGCGGGAATCCCAAGTCTCACCGTCCTGGCCTGAATTGCTGAGGTGCTCCCCAAGGTCACAGCCAAATACCCTCTGCCTTAGGATTCCCCGTTGGCGCAGCCGCTGGCGGGAAGGACGGGAGCGCATGAAGGTGCGGAGGAGCCCTGCCAGCTTCCCTCGCGGCCGGGGCACAGCTGCAGGGGGACAACAAGACTCCCAGAGTGAGTCGGCAGAGCACTGGCCTGATGAGTCGGGGCAGAGGCCTGGGCCCTTGTTTCCATTACCTGAGGTCAGAGAGCAGATTCCCTGAGGAGCTGGGATGCCGCACAGGGGACCGTCAGCATCTGTGGAGTGCACAGTAAGCAGGAAGGAAGCAGAAGGGATGGATGGTGGGCAGAGGGTGCAGGAGGATGGCCCGCTCCCCACGACACTCACCTGCCTTTAGGCCAGGGCCTGGCCTCTCTGTGAAAAGCTCCACACACTCACTGGGGAAGAACCCGACCTGAGGAAGGATCAGGGTCAATGACTGGGCCATCCTAGTGGGCGTGGCACCCACTGTATATGTCTACCCTAGCCCAGCTTACCTGGAAGCCCCGCTTGCCCCGCCACCAGCTCCGGTCCTCTGTAGGTGGCATGTCAATCACCGAAACAATGTCTCCTACCTGCGCGTAGGTGAGAGGGAGAGAAGGTCAGAGGGGGCAGGGGACACAGGGAGCCCAGCTAGAGTCTGCTTCTGCCCAGCCTCACCTCAAAAGACAGTTCATCTGGTGCTTGGGCTGTGTAGCGTTTGACCACGTGGGCAGCAGCCACCGCAGGGATGTTAAGCGAGGCCTCCTCACTGAGAAGAAGGCGCCGGCCATGGTTGTCCAGCTGAGATGGAGGCAAGATGTGGCAAGAAGACGGAAGTTAATAAAGGCAGACAAGGTTTCTCCGTGCCCAGTAAGGCCACCACATGTCCCAAAGAGCTTCTGTTACTCAGAGCTATTAGCCAAACACATAGATCCCTGTTTCCTCTAAAAAACCAAACAGCAGCAACAACAGATTACCTCTGTATCTCCACTCCTGTCATGTCTCAGAACTCTCATGCTCCCGAGACCTCCCCTACACTCCTGTGCCTTCTTCCTTCATAGCAGACACTGCACGTTTTGCCTTTAGTTTAAACTACTGTCAGCCAGGTGTAGTGTGAGTTACAGCTAACCCATTTCTCACTCATATACCTTTAAATCGCCACAGCCACACAGCTACACACACACACCTCACATACACTTTCTCTCGAACACATGCACCCACACAGACACTAAAATACCAATGCCTCCTCTCTGGCTCCTTTCTCTTCTGTGCCCACACACCCCCCCAGGCTGCTGCTTGTGCCTCAGACACTCCTCACTCGATCCTAGCTCCAAGCCCCCATGTCAGGCCCACCTCCATCCAAGTGAGCACGGGACCACAGTTGAGGTTACTGTCCACCAGTCCCGACAGCGTCTCCAGGTACTGCAGTAGCAGTGGTACCAGCATCTGGAGGTAGATTCGGGGTGGGGAGCACTCCTGTGAGTGCACACAGGTAGAGCCTGCTGCCCTCCCACAGTGCCCAAGGCTCATCCCGCAACAGAGTTGAAATTCAACCTGGATGCCTGGGTGTGGCTCAGATGCGAAGTTCTGAAATAATTTTCCTATCATGCTGGGCTATGCTCTGCAGGGGAACTAATGGGACTATGCTGACACATGGAAGCCCCAGGACCTTCCCATGATGCCAAAACTAAAGAGACCCTCCAGAATCCTGGTGTATCTCTAAGGCTTGTCCATTCTGGTGGTTGGGACTGAGAAAATAGTACTTCAGCTTTCCAAGTGCTGAGATTACAGGCTTACACCAATTCCTGGCTCAAAAGGTCTTTAGATCTGTTCCCTTGGCCTGGATGGCTGCACACATGGCCGATACCCTGATGGCTCAAGCAGGGACTGAGACAAGTAGGTTACCTGGGCAGCCCTGGCACCCTCTGGGGGTGGAGGGAGTTCTGGGAGGCAGGAAAATCTCCGGTCAAATATGCACCGGTGGAGGTGGGCATCCAGGGAACGAAAGTCATCGTAACTGCGGAGGACTGGCCAGGAGCGGCCCTGTGGGGGACGGGAAGGACAGAAGGGGCAGACCCCATTAGACCAAGCTGAGGATTATAGTGGTCAACCCCTCAGGCTAGATGAGAGATAGGGGCAAGCCTCACCTGACAGGTCACCTGGACCCCAAACACCAGTTCATTCTCTCCAGAGAGGCTGGGGCCTTCACGCTCTGGAGACAACAGGAGCTGCAGGGAAAGCAGATTCAGATGAGGGTTTTGTTCCTGTCCCAGGCCTGGCCTCTCTGGGCTGGGACTATTTAGGGATGGATCTGTGCCCCTCTCCTGCCCCCACCCCAGGTCTGGAGAAATCACTGGGTACAGAGCCCTGCCTGGCACAGGGTAGATGCCTAACAGAAAATTGCCTTGGAGCAACAACTGGAATAAAGAATGAATGAGTGAGCAGCCCTCCGCATCTGTTCAAGCCCTTGACTCAGACATGCAGGGGGCCACGCTCTGGGCTGACAGAAGTTCTCCTTCCCGCCTAGGCAGAAGCTCCCATACCTGAATGTGGCCAAAGTCAACATTCTCATAGTGGAAATGGGCACAGTCGGCCAGCCGAGGGAAGGGACCTCTAGGAGCTGAGAGCCTAGGAGACAGGCAACATATCACCGGCAGCTCTCTCCTGGAACTCCCCTCCCTCCTAAACTAAGCCTCCCTGAACCCCCTCACCTCTTCCCAGGCTTCCCCTTCGCACCAGGTCCCCCAGTGGGGGGTATGGGCTGCACTGAGCCCTCTCCTGGGCCATCCAGACTGTCAGTGCTGCGGGCCTGCAAAGCAGAGGGAAGAATCAGAGGCCCCTAGAGATGGGAGCAGGGACAAGGGGAGCATTGTTATCTGCCAGCCTGGGCCCAGAGCCTGGAGGCTCCACAAACTGTCCTGTAGCATGGGGTAAGAGGTCAGTAGGAGGTGAGTGCGGGGCAGCAGATGTCTTCGTGTGTGGTCTGGAGTGGTGAATTGGAAGAGCAGGGGCCAAGGGTGAGCAGGCATCAGGAGAGAGAGCATGCTGTAGCCACTGCAGAGTATAGTCACCTGCCACTCTCTGGACCTTCACAGTCGACATCTCACATGTCAGTCTTCTCCCAACCTCTCCCCTCCCGCCAGCTTCTCCACAAGTGCCAAAACGGTTTTTCCCAAAGCTCAAATGTGACTGTCTCTCCATAGGTTCTGCTTCAAAGACTCTCTCACACCTTCAAGATGAAGTCCAAATCCTCTGGTCTGATAGTCAAGCTTTCCTGAGCTGGCTTTCTGTTTGCCTCTCCAGTCCCATGTCTCCCCGTCACCCCTGCCCCGTTCTCAGAGCTCTGAAAGTGACAAGCGTCACTTTCTCATGTTCCTTTTACATCTCAGCTGGGTAACGTTGGTCCCCTCCCTGTCACTAGGTCCCCTCCTTCTCCTCCTCTTCCTCAGGCCTCGCCTCATAAGTATGTTCCTCCAAGAAAGCCCCTCTGTCCCTTTAGACTATAGCAGTCATCTGTGTCCAACCCCAACCCCCCTCAGCCCAAGCTCTCTGCACCTGTGCCTGAGCTAATCCCATCACAGCCTTGCACTGTAAGATGCCACAGGTGAGGAACTTGTCTTTCCCAGTGAACTCTTATCTCCCAGGGAGCAGGACCCCAGGCAGAGGACCCCCAGCATGCTCAACACAAACACTGGGCACAGCCTTGGTGCTCTATAAAGATTCCTCTCTGGGTCCCCAATACCCAGTGCCAGCCCAGTTGCAGAGGCTGGGTAAAATCTGATGAATAAATTAACCAGCTGCCAGATGGGGATTCAGAGATTTGCTAGACTGGGCTTCTCCCTCCTCCATGTCCCTGTAACCCCAAGTTCATCCCTGGGTCTCACCCTCAGAGTATGTCCCCTGCCAGCCCATGAAGCTCCCCAAGGCAGGATGGGATCTGACTGTCTCTGTGCCTGGAGCATGGGGCCTGCACAGAGGAGGGCTCAGTGAATGTCTGTGGAGTGAGGGAATGAATGGGATGAATGAGCGGGAGCAGTATGGTGGGAGACGGCGGCGTGGAGGAGGGGAGATGAAGACAAGGGGATGGAGAAGACTCAAGGATCAAGCAGAGGCGTGATGCTGGCTTCTTGGGTGGAGTAAGCAGGGGAGCGGCAGGAGAGGCTGAGATAAAATTCAGATGGATGGCGGTGGATTGCGAGGGGCTTGGTATGGGGTGAAAACCAAGGAGGAGGAGAAGAAAAGGGTCAGGCTGGGGATGGAGCGGGGTGGGGGTGGGGCTCAGGAATGAGAAAGGGGCTGTTGGGAGGAGGTGGCCCGGGAGGATGGCCTGGGGATGAGGATGCTGAGAAGGCGCTGGGATGTGGGCTGGTTTCCAGGGAGTCTCAGCAGACGCCTGCGGGGGGAGGCCCTCAGGGGCCACTGTCACCCCCTTTTCTGGGCGTGGAAGGGGATGCATGCGCGTCGAGGAGGCGGGGTCGAGGCCGGACCTGAAACCCACCACCGGGCCTAGGGGGACGAAAGGGGACCGCGAGGAGGGTGAGGGGCGGTGCGCGGGCCGCGGGGCTCGGGCGGGGCCGGGGGCGGGGCGCGCAGGGCGGGGCCGCGCGCGGACAGACTGACAGGCGGACGGACAGACTGACGGCCGCGTGGGCCCCTCACCACCATGGTCGCGGTAGCCTCCTCAGACTCCCGCGGCGTTCGAGCCCAGGTTCGCAGTCCTCACCGCCGCCGCCGCCGCCATGGTGACACAAAGGGGAGGGCACGAGGCGCGCGCGGGCGGACACAGGCCCCGCCCCTAACGGCTGCCCGGGGCTCCGGCGCGCGCCCCACGGGGGCGGGGGAAGCGGGCACGCGGCGGCGCTCCTCATTGGCTCCGCCCTTGGCCCGAGGGCCGCCCCGCCCGCTAGACAACCGCCCATTGGCTGAGCCTGTGGCTCCACCCCTTGCTCCGCCCCTCGAAGTTTGACAGCGCCACGCCCACGGCTGCTTGGCATTGCCGGGCAGCCCCTCCGGATGCACGCCCGTGGCTTCTTTATGCTCCGCCGCCACCTCTTCTAACCCTAAGCCGCGGTTCCTTCCCGTAGCCACCCTCGGAGATCGCTCCTTGGACGTGCTTCTGGGGCTTTGCTCGGTCCTCTAGCCGCTTCTTTAAAGTCCCCACCTTGTCAGTCTTGATCCCGACCCCGCCCACAGAGCCAGGAGAGCGCTCCGCTCATGCTTTTTTTCTTTAATATTTTTTGCACATTTTGCACACCCAACTTCGATTGCTTGGATCGCAATCCTAGGCTCTGTGAGACTTGGCCTTGCTGGACATTTTCCTTATCTGCCTGTCTACTCTTATTATAAGGTGGAACGCTAGAACGTTCATGCCTCTCAGGAAGCCAGTTACAATCCTTTCTACAAGTGATTGAACAGTACCCAGAAAGCACTGCAGCCACACCCTTTCCGGACGGATGCTTTTCCTGGTTAGGTCCTCCACGGAGCCCTCGCCTGCTCCTGGCCCATTCATTCAAAAACTGTGGTCATTTAATTCTCAAATACACACAATCAGAGAAAAATAGACCTTTACCCACATGGAAGCTCAAATCTAATATTAACTGGGTGCAGTGGCTCAGGCTTGTATTCCCAGCACTGTAAAGTGGATGCAGGAGGCTCCAATGTTTGAGGCCAGGGCTACATAGGAAGACAGACTCAAAATATACAGCGGTGTAAGGTGGGTGGTGGAGGTCTGACGGGGGAGAGACCTAAGCATAGTGACACATGTTTGTAATCCCAGCATTTCGAAGGCTGGAGCAGGAGTATCACCTCATGTGTGAGGCCAGCTTGGCTGCAAAGTGAAACCCTGTCTCAAAAACGCTAAATAAAATAAAAAGCTAGTGGAAGAAGATGAATGAAATAAATATAAACATCCAGTGTTCAATTCGATGGAGAAAAGTTCATCAGGGTTTGGGGAAAGGGAATGCTGGAGAGGAATCAGTTATATATCTGTGTTTATTTTCTGCAGTGGCTCTCACGTGCTTGGCAAATGCTGTGCTGTTGAGCTACCTTCTAGCCCTAGTTCCTTATTTTGACTTACTGAATTTGCTAGCCTCTCTCCTGTTACAGCGGTTTCTCACCCAATGTTCCCTCCAGCTGGAATATTCCCCCCATGAGTCCCTGTGGCAGTTTTAAAGCAGGACTGCAAATTCTTTGTCATTCTAGTCTGCCTGCCTCCCATGAGTCTGTGCAGTTCTGACAGCTACAGTAAGGAGAAGTAGACACTATGGATTTCCAAGGCTAGTGGTAAACAGCAGTTCACATTCCATTCCCTGGAACTCACAGAACAGAGCCGAATCACTGAGAACAGACTATTCTGAGGCAGCTGTGCTTTGAAGAAGTTCAAAGCGACAGAGACAGCATTTAGACATGACAGGTGACAGTCCTGGCTGAGCACTGTTTTTGAGTTTTCTCAGCTCTGATGCCAGATTAGAAATGAAGTTCGAGAGGATTCTCCACAGCTGTCAGGTCACCTTTGAGTCTTCTCAAACATCATGGAGCAGAGGCAGACCGTCCCCAACCATGTCCTGTTCAGATTTCTGACTCACAGAATCTGTACGCATGATAAAATGATTATCTGATGCAACTACACTTTGGGAGTGGCTTGTTACTCTGCCATATAATTAGGATGGCCCCTTGCCAAGAGGATAATTCCTACCTGTCTCAGCTTAAGCCTCATTTCTTCAGGCAGCCTCCTGGCCCTTCCTCTCAAGATCAGGCTGTTGCTACAAACATCTTTTACTGTTCTTTATGTTTAAACAACCATTTCCTTCTGGTTGATTTCAATCAATTTGTTAAAAAAAGCTGAAAACACCTTATCTCCGATGTACAGAACCACTTGCTAGAAACCAATCCCACTCTTCTTCAAAAATACAGAATTCAAAGCAACCCTGATCATATATTCTCCATTTTATTATGGAAAGTCTCTAAGATGCAGCAAGTGGACACCCACATATCTACTAGTTAGATGAATCTATTAACATTTCATTACATTCACTTTATCTTAAATCTAATTGCTTTATTCGTCCATTAATCTGACTCATCTTTGGGTGTATTTCAAAATCAATTGGGCCAGGTATGGTGGTGCATGGCTGTAATTCTAGCCCTTGGTAGACGGCAGAAGAATCAGGAGTTCAAGGACAGCCTCAGCTATATAGTACATTGGAGGCTAGCCTGGGATATAAGACCCTGTCTCAAAAACCAATAAACAGGCTGGAGAGATGGCTTAGCAGTTAAAAGTGCTTGCTGCTCTTCCAAAGGACCAGAGTTAGGTTCCTAGCACCCACACTGGGTGGCTCACAGCAGCCAGTAGCTCCAGATCCAGGTGGTCTCATGCCCTCATCTGGCCTCCATGGGCCCCTAAATGCACAAGGCAAATATACACAGAGAGAGAGAGAGGCACGTAAATAAGAATAAAATAAATATTTAAAAAACACGCAATTATGTCTGTACCATCCTGAATGTACCAGACTTCAAAAAAATTAGATTTAGTATCTAAATATTTTCTGTGTAACTAGAGTTCAGTATAATTTTCTTTTAAGGTAAACTATATACATTGAAATTCACACATTTCACTGAGTTCAGTAAGTGCATCCTCTTGTGACCCACTCCCAACATAATCATTTGTATTTGCTTTTACACAGTGTTTCACTATGTAACCCAGACTTAGCCTCAAAGTAGAGATCCTCTTGCCTCAGCTTCCTGAGTGCTGGGATTCCAGGTGTGGATCACCACGCCCAGCAATCAGATTTTATCATAGCTCTGCTCTAAGACAGAGATAGAGAAAAAGGAAACCTGGGGGAGGGTATCTACTGCATGCCTTCAGTTGTAATTCATTTTTGAGGGACCTCAGTTTCAGGGAACAGACAGACAGATGCTACCCCAGATGAGAAAAGCATACCAAAGAGGAACTGGAAAGATGGCTCAGCAGTTAAGAGCACTGGCTGTTCTTGTGGAAGACCAGAGTTTGAATCCCAGCACCCACATGGTAACTCTAGTTCCAGAAGATCCAACGCCCTCTTCTGGCCTCCTTAGGCATTGCACACAGGTAGTGCACTTACAAACATATAAGCATAACACTCATACACATAAAAATAAATTTTAAAAATGCATCAAAGAGTGTGCAGACATATTTACTTATTTGAGACAAGGGTCTTACTATATAGCCCTGGTTGACCTGGAACTGTCTATGTAGACCAGGATGGCTCCAAATTTATAGAGATCTACCTGCCTCTGCCTCTCAAGTTTTGGGATTAAAGGCCCAGGCATATTTATAGTAACAAGTTTTCAATGGTACAGGTGCGAGGTAGCCTAGACTGTGGTGAGGGCAGTGGAAGGGGATGAGATGAATTCTCGACAGATTCAAAAGAGATCTGCTGGCTGCTGTGGCGGGAGGGAAGAGGAGGCATGACATAAGGCTTCTGTGCTCAGCAGCAAGAACTCAGCTGAGCTAAGGGAGGAGGAGCAAGATTAGGGAATTTGAAGAACTGTAGAAAGCAAGAAAGCTCTGAGACTTGTGGGTGGAGACGGTAACCAGACAGGGAGGATGGGCAGAACCAAAGATATGGACTACTGTCCAACACCAGTATTCCAACACGAGAGTGCGTTAGTCTCCATCCGAGATATAAACTGATCCAGTTATAAACTGAGTTACATGAGGCAAGGCCCCATCTTGCCTAGAAACATACTCTCACCCCTAGGTGAAACCGGAAAAGAAATTTTGCTCCAGTAGTCAGGAAAGGGGAGGAGGTGGGCCGGGAAGGAACATAGTAACAGAGTGCTTGCTTTATATGTCCAAGACCTGGGTTCAGTCCCAGCACCACCAAACAGAACCATCAGACAAAAATGAAAGGAAAAAAGGAGTTTCCTTAAATTAGCACAATCATTGGTCTTTCTACAATAATCCATTTCTTAAGAGATAAAACAGGGATTTGGAAAATGTTTCATTGGAAAAAACTGTTTATTTTTAGTGTGTGGGGGACCACATCCCAAGTGTGGAGGTCAGAGGACAACCCTGGATGTTGGGCCTTGATCTTGTGCCTTGTTTGAGATAAGATCTCTGGATGTTTATCACTTTACTCACAGAGCCAGTTCCCCAGCCCAGGGATAACAGAATTTATACAATTCAAAATCTTCTGGCCTCAAGGGAGGTGCCTTCTCGCCTCAGTCGCCTTCTAGGGGACCTGGGAGGTGACCTGGATGTTGGGGACAAAGATCCTGGGTCTTCAGTGTGATCCAAGAGGAGGGATAACTGGGCATCCACCTGCCTGGAGAAAGGAGAAGTAGAGACTGGGGTGTGTGCTCACGATAAGCATGGGGGCTGTGGATGGGGTTGGAAGAAGAGGGGCTTAGGAGAGACAGGCGCTGGACAGGCTGTCAGAACAGGCAGGGGCCCGGTATGGTGGGATGGTAGATCCTGGTAACAGAGGGTGGTCACCTTTTCTGCTGCCGAAGCTCTGCCCTCTGAGCTCTTAGCACCCGCAGCACAGGGTCGTCCTGAAACTCGCTGCCATCAGAGTCTGGGGACAGAGGGAAGGAGACTGACTCTAGAAGGTGGACGAGGGGGCTGAGACCACCACCAAGGCCCCAGAGGGCCCAGGACGTCACTCACCTTCCGCAGCCCGCAGAAGTTGGGTAGCCTGGGACAGCAAGTCCTCAGAGGGGACCTGGCCTGGTGCTGGTGGGGGTGTGGCCACAGCATCACCAGAACCTGTCTTGGACCCAGGTATTTTGAACTCTGGTGACTGGACCTCTGACAGTATGGACGCCTCCTGGGCTAGAGCTTTGGGTGAGGAAGTGTCTTCTGTGTAGGGCAGGGCTTTAGCTATGCGGGACTCTGCCTTGGATGCACCCTGGGACTGGGATGGAGGGGGTAAAACTTTGGCTTGAGAGGATGTGGCCTTGATTTTTCCAGATTCAGTCTCTGCTGGAGGCAGGCTCTCTCGGCGAGGGGGCGTGTCCTCCAGGCTGTCAGGGAACAGCCGAGCTGTCACAACCTGGCCCAGCGCACCCCTGAGCTGGGAACAGGGGCCTTCCAAAGCTGCAGGGTCTGGCCTAGCAGCCTCCCTGCGTGAGGAAGCGCTGGCCTTCCGAGACTTGTGGCCCAGCTTCCTGGGCTGGGTAGAGCCGGTCAGCTCAGGGGTAGGTGGCTCCTGGGGGGTGTCGGGCAGTGCAAGGGGGGTAGCCTGAGAAGCAGGGGTGGAGGCGCAGGGAGCTGGAGCAGAGGTTAGGGGCACTGGAATGGAGGCCCAGGGAGCTGCATTGGAATCTAGAGGAGCTGGAATGGAGACCAGGCAGGCAGGGGTGGAGGCCGGGGCAGCTGCAGTGGAAGGAGGGGGGGCTGGGATGGAGGCGGGGGCAGCTGCAGCGGAAGGAGGGGGGGCTGGGATGGAGGCGGGGGGAGCAAAAGTGGAGGCTAGCAGCGGGGCAGGAACCATCCCCAACGATACCCAGGGATTGGCCTGTGGGGCCCAGAAGAACCCGTGGGAACTGGGGGCCCAGATGTGTGGAGAAGACCCTGGAAGAAGAGGAGGCCTTTCCACATAGATGGCCTCTCGGGGAGCAGGCTGGGCCGCACTGCTCCACGGCGGGACACAGTTATGTTGGGTCTCCAGGGAACCAAGGTTCACTGCAGGGACAGAAGTCTGGAGAGAAAGAAAAAGAGAGATCTTAAACAGGGAAGAGGATGGAGGGTCCTCTGTCACCCTTGGGTGTCTCCTATCACCTTCATGCTCTGTCCTCCAACTCACCTGAGTGATGAGGGCAGGGGTCCGTGGCAAAACCCAGGTTCCATCCCCCTCGCCTCCTCGGGCCTGTTCAAGCTTCCGCCGCTGCCGCCATTGGTATAAAATATCATCCTCAGGCCTAAGAGGTGCCCGGGAGGAGGATGGGTCAGGAGCAGGGATGGGGGTCTGGGCCAGCCCAGCGACTGCTGTGAGGGAGTTAGAGAAGAGGGGGCTGCGGTTAGAGCCAGGGTGATCACCCTTAGGGATGGCCGAATACCACCGGTCCACTGTGCCAGAGAGCTATTCAGACAAGATACCCAAGTAGCATCCAACTTCTTTCTGGAGTAGGAAATGGGGTTGAGGCAGAGTCAGAGGAAGACATGCCTGGTTTCTCCTTTTCTTAGTCTTACATTCTTAAGGTTCTTGTCCATCAGCACCTTAGCCTTCCGGGAAGGCTTCTCTGATTTCTCATCTCCACCACCCTCCCCTTAAAAGCCTTTCCTGTCTGCCTATTCTTTTCATGTGTTTGGGTGTGGTGGTAGCAATTATCTGCCCTTCATCCTACATAGTGCCTTGAAGACCTTGAAAGATGGACCCTACCTGTACGGGTCGTTTGTGGTGAAATCCCCAGTCTTGTTCATAGGGCCACTTGCATAGTAAGAGTCAGTGCCAGGTCAATGAACCAGTGAAGAGTTTTAATACACAACAATCTATGAAGTCAGTTACTAACCTTATCTCCATTTTACACATGAGAAAACTGGGGCTGGGGAGATGGCTCAGCAGTTAAGAGCACTGGCTGCTCTTGCATAGGACCTGGGTTCAATTCCCAGCACCCACATGGCAGCTAACAACTGTCCATAACTCTAGTTCCAGGGGATCTGATGCCCTCTTCTGATCTCTGCAGGCACTGCCTGACATGGGTGCACTTACATGCAGGCAATACTCTCATACACATAAAATAAAAATAATATTTTTTATGAGAAAACTGAAACTTGGGAGAAGTGAATAAAAAATAAAGTTTAGAAAGAATGAAGAGCAGACAGGGGAGTCACGATACAGGTTCACACAACACATGCACACCTGCTAACAGGTTCTTACTTGCCCTGCCCATGGGCATTCTGGAGGAACCTAGATGGAACTTGTATTCTATACCACTACAGCCCAGGATGCAGGGGAATGGAACAATGACAACAGCTGTGACAGCAGCCCCAGTCCTTACTCCACCTCATAAACTTCTCACCATGCAGCCCTGGAACTTGCTATGTAGTCAGGCTGACCTCAGTCTCACAGAGATCCACCTGCCCTGCCTCCTGAGTGCTGTGATTAAAGGCGTGCGCTACCACGCCTGGCTCTCTGAAAGTTTTGTTTTCCTTTTGGCTTGTGAAACTGGATTTTGAGTAGCCTTTGCCAGCCTTGAATTCAATATGCAGCTGAGGCTGACCTTGAGCTCCTGATCTTCCTGCTTTTCCCTCCCAAGTTCTGGGATTACAGGTATGGATCATCATCATGCCTGGCTTCATCTCTGCAGTCCCTGACTGTTCAGCAGTTCTCATGTTGCAGTTAGGTTGCATGCTGCATGCAGTGTAGATGTGTGTCTAGAGCAATGCACCAGACCCAAACACATTGAGATTTAGTCAAATAACTGGAAACTTCCAATATCCAACTATTTTTGACTTGTAAAACCCATTCTGCCAGGTCTGGTAACCTTTACTCCTAGCATTGGGAAGAAGCAGCAGGGAGCTCTCTGTGAGAATGAGGCCAGCCTGGTCTACGGTCTACGTAGTGAGTTCCAGGCTAGCTGGGGCTACAGGGAGACCTTGTCTCAAAACAAACAAACAAACAAAAAAAACAACCCCACAATAATTCCATGTGGTCCAATGTAATATATATGTAACAAAAAACATGATAGGTATAGTGTCCCAGCCCTATAACCCTAGCAGTGGAGAGGCAGGAGGATTGCTGTGAGTTCCAGACTAGCCTGAACTACATATCCTGGCTCAGATAAAATCCAAACCAAAAAATATGACTATTCCCCTAGATGGGATTAAGATGAACAATAGCCTCATAGGTCAGTTTTTGCTGTTAAATCAGCACAGTGCCAAATGTGCACTAAGCTTTCAGACTTCGGCATCTCTGATCAGGATTGTGCGGAGAATGGAAGACCTGTCACACTTGTGAGAGCTACTGTTGACAGAACTGTGCTTTCATCATGAACTCATTTCATCCTCACAATACCTGTGGGAGAAGAATCCAATTATTATTCCTGTTTTTCCACTGGAAAAAACAAGGCTCGGAGAGTCAAAGGTCACACAGCTCCTAAGTACACGGGATGGACTTGGAACCCAGTATTTACCTGGTTCTCTAGGACCAGAACCTTTGCTGGAGTCTGAGTTGAGGGTGACAGGGCAAGGAGAGAGTCCACTGGAGCTGACGGGGAAGGAAGACATGCTGGCATCACTGGGGCTGAGAGAAGAGGAGAGGGAGGCCTTGCTGCAGGAAGAACACAGAAATGAGGGCGGCAGCAAACTGGGCCCGGCAGGGCGGGGGCAGGGTGACATGGGGGTGGGCATCACCTGCGTTTGAGCAACCTGGCTGCTCTGCTTTGGAGGCTCAACGTCTCTAAGTCCAGCAAAGCTGAATTCCATGTGTTGAGGCTCTGCATAATGAGAGAGGTTGAGGCTAGTCCCCACCCCAAAGGCTGCAGGGAAAGGTGCTCTATACAGAGGATGTATAGTATAGCCTATATTCCAGCTGAGATCTTCCCGAGGCAGGCAGCTTCTCCTCCTCAGGAGCACTAGTACTCTGGAGGTAGAAGCAGGAATTCAAGGCTATCCTTGGCTACACAGTTCTAAGGCAGCTTATATGACACTCTGTTTCAACAAAATTAAAAAAAAAACATGGACCAGAGAGACTGTTCAGTGGTTAAAAGCACTTCCTGCTCTTCCAGGGGATCTAAGTTCAGTTCCTGGCACACTGGGTGACTCACAGCCACCTGGAACTTCAGCTCTCCAGTACCATCTTCTGGCTTCTGATGGCACTGGACACATGTAGCATATACTTACACACATACATATAAATAAAAATAAATGTTTAAAAAACAAAGAAAAGCTTTTATTGGGGGTATACTGGCACATGCCTGTAATCCCAGCATCTGGGGGGCAGAAAAGAGTGCCAGCCTGGACTACATAGTAAGACCTTGTCCAAAGAGAGAGGGAGAGAGAGAGAGAGAGAGAGAGAGACAGAGAGAGACAGAGAGAGACAGAGAGAGAAAATATGAATGAATATAAGAATGAGGAGGACAAAAGAAGGAAAGAAAGAAAGGAGGGAGCACAGGAGGGAGGAAGGCCCACTTTCCATTGTAATATCTGAGTTAGTACCATAAGAGTTCAGAGTCATTTGGAGATATCTCGGCTACTATAAGGAGAAATGTATACCAAGACTGAGCCCAATAAAAGGACACAGAACCAAGAGTTGGGTTTCCCCAACACTATCCATACATCTGGATCTGGCCATGTTGTTATAGTTCAAATCTGCACGTTCCCCACAGGCTCATGATATGAATGCTCAGGTGACAGTTTGTAGCACTACTCTGAAGGTGGTTGGGGCCTAAACGGCAGAGGTGGGTCTCTAGGGGTGGGAGTCTGAAGGTCATGCCCATTCCTGGCTCCAGCCTGCTCTCAGCTTCCTGGTCTGCCAAGATGTGGACAACTCCACCACACTCTTGCCATGCCAGACTGAAATCCCTCTGAAACTGTGAGCAAATAAACCTGCTCTCCCCCGGTTCTGTCAGGTATTTTGGTCATAGCAACGTGAGCGTGACTAATATACATGGGCATCTACGGTTAGAATTCCAAACTTCATTTAGCTAACAAATCCTTTTTTGTTTGTTTGGTTGGGGGGTTAGGTTTTTTGTTTGGTTGTTTTTGAGACAGTGTTTCCCTATGCAGATCAGGCTGGCCTCAAACTCACAGATTTGCTTGCCTATGCCTCCAGAATGCTGGAATTAAAAGTATGTATCACCACACCAGGACCAAATCTTTTTTAAAATACTTTTTTTTAATGTGTATGAGTGTTTGGCCTACATGTAAGTGTACCTGTGCTGTGCAATGCCTATGAAGGCCAGAAGGCAGAGACAGATCCCTTGGAACAGGAGCCACAGATGGCTATTAGCTGCTATGTGGGTGCCTGGAAATGAACACATGTTCTTTGGAAAAACAGCCAGTGCTCTCAACTGATAAACCATCTCTCCAGTCCCCATCTTTTTTTTTAAGATTTATTTATTTTTATTCTTTGTGTATGAGTGTTTTGCCTGAAGGTATGTAAGTATACCACATGCATGCAGTGCCTGAGAAGGTCACAGAAGACACTGGATCACCTGGAATCTGAGTTAGCTGCCATGTGGGTTCTGGGAACTGAACCTAAGTCTTCTGTAAGAGTCGCCAGTGCTCTTAACCACTGAGCCATCTCCCTAGCCCTTATTTTTTAGATGGAATATCATATAGCCCAGGGACGCCTCAAATTCCATATGTAGCCAAGGATGACCTTGAAATTCTGATCTTGCCTCCACCTCTTAAAGGCTGGAATTTACAGGCTGTGCCTAGGTTTTTTGAGGTGCTGGGAACCAAATCAGGGCTTCCTAAATACTAGGCAAGCACTTTCCCAGCTCAACTACATCCCCAACTCTAACAAATCTTTTTTTGTGTGTTTATGGTTCCTTACATTGGTTAATTGTCTCTAATTCTACCCCAGGGCTGTCGGTTCAGGCACATGACGAGGGAGTATATGAGGTCACCTGCATTACTTTCTGAGGAGGCGCTGCAGCCTGGGATGAACTAGATACTTTGGTGGGGGCTGGGCCTGCCATCGTGAGTCTTCCTTCTGGTTCACTGGCTCCTGTTGAGAAACCTCAGTTGAGTTATAGAGACCAGGAAGAGTGGCTGCTGGGCACTGAGCAGAAAGGTTTGAGGTACCTGCTGCAAGGTCTGTGCTGAGGACTGGAGACTCAGGCTGCAGCCACCAAAAGTCAGCTGGGGTTGGGCCTGCAGGCTGGCGTTCTTGCCGGCTTGTGGGCTGAGCTTGGCGGAACCTGTTTATATATCTGTGAGCATCAAACAATGAGGAGGGGGTAAGGCAAGCCAAGCAATAATAGTAAACATCACAATACGCTGCCCACGGCAGTAAACACACTCTTATGCTGATGAAGCACAACAAATGATGGAAAGCTGTGCTCTTAGGCCCAGATAAAAATATGCTTTCTACACATCCCCAAGGCAAGCACTCCATAGTTGTTCTTCCTTCTTACATAATCTTTTTATTTTCACATTTGTGTTTGCGTGCATGTGTATGTGTGTGTGTGTGTGTGTGTGTGTATCTGCATATGTGTACCACAGTGCACATATGGAAGTCCCAGAGTCAGTTCTCTCCTTCCACCACATGGGTTCTAGGCATTGAAACGGGTTGTCAGGTTTGGTGGCAAGTGCTTTTATGAGCCATCTCATCAGTCAAGTTTTTATTTTAATTTTCACTTTTATTACTTTTGATTTTTTGAGACAAGATCTCATGTATCCCAAGATGGCCTCCAACTAAATAACCGAGGATGACCTTGTTCTCCTGATCTTCCTCCCTCCACTTCCTGAGTTTGAGGTGGCACTGAGGATCAAACTGAGGGTACTGTGCGTGTAGGCAAGCACTCTAACAACTGAGTTACACCCCCAGCCTCCTAACAAACAAAGAATAAGATGACATCCTGGAACATTGATGCAGTTGAGAGCCATTTTGGCCCATGAATAGAAGGACAAAAGCCTAGGAATGAAATAGCAATAAGACAGAGGAATCTATGTTATCATACTTGAGCCATAATTACAGCAAAAAAACAGCCTTTGTTACAGAAGCTGAACCTCTACCCTACAGACCCAAGTACTCACTATGTGACAGACACTGTTATAGATCATTAAAATACATATAGTAACTGAGAGTTTAAAACATCCCCAAAATAAGAAAACTGAAGTCAAAGTCATACAGAAAATCAGTGACAGAGGCAGGTTTTGAACCCAGGCAGCATGGGTCAGAGATCTTAATAATATACATGACGTGCCTGATCCTAAGAGTACTGTACAAATAGCTCTGCTCTGGTGGTTATTATAGGATGCCTTCTTCCTCCTTCTAACCCGACTCTCCTTTCACCACAGGGATTCTGATACTTACTTGGCCACTACAGAGTCCCCGCTGTCAAGCAGGGTGAGTGGTGGGGAGGTACTCTGTCCTTCCATGGTGCTGGGTGAGGAAGGGGTCCCTGAACTGGATGGCCAGGACTCCTCAGACAGCTCAGGAGAGTTGGATGTGGCCTTGGGAGCTTGTGGCAGCCTGGGCCTCTGGGATCTGGATGATTCCAGGCAATGGGAAAGAACAAAAGAAGAAAAAGTAAGGTTTGAGGGGTGACTCCTGTAGGAAATGAAGGCCTTCATGGAGACTCAGTTCAGGAATGGAAACATACCCCACAGTTACCATTAGGGGGTTGGGCTAACAACCTAGGGTGGGGCCATGGTGGGAGATCCAGGTGGTAGAGAACTGGAAAAGCGAAGGTCACCTGCCTTCCTTCTCTTGTGGTCACTTGCTATTAGTCTTAGGCTCAGTACTTCCTGTGGAGAATCCTCACCTTGGGTCTCCAGGTCTGCTTTCTCGATGGCCAGTAGTATCATCTATCCTGGGAAACATCTCCAAAGGGGTTGGTTGTCTTGGGTAGGAGAACTGAGAGGCAGAGCATGGTGGGAGGAGGGCAAAATCAAGCCATTCCCATGGATTCCTGGAAAGACGGACTACAGTTCCCATGAATCACCACTGCATATTCAAGACAATGAAAGTAGAGGCATGAGTCCCACAAGCCCTTGAAGGACACTTAGAAGAGGTAGGAACTGAGAGTTGGTAGTTCTCAACTCTGGATTCAGTCTAGGAGAGGCCTTTTATTTTATTTTAATATTTTGTTTATTATTTTTATCTTATGTGAATGAGCTTAATGCCTGCATGTATGTAAGTGCACTCATGTTATGCAGTGCCTAAGAACTCAGAAGAGGGTGTTGAATTCCCATGGAACTGGTGTTATGGACAGTTGTTAGCCGCCATGTGAGTGCTGGGAATTGAACCCGGGTCCTCTGCAAGCGCAGTTGGTGCTCTTAACCCCTGAGCCATCTCTCCAGCTCTCTATTTTGTTTTTTTGAGACTGGGTCTCACTTTGTAGGCCTGGCTGGCCTTGAACTTGTAGTGATCCTCTTGTCTCAGCCTCTTGAGAGCTGGGATTACAAGCAGCTTTAAGGAGAGGCATTTTAAAATTACAGGCTCTGGACTGGAGAGATGGCTCACTTGTAATCCTAGCACTCATGAAGCTAAGGTAGGAGGATCAAAAGTTCCTGGCCAGGAGTAGCCCTCCAAGCACTTGGGAGGCAGAAGCAGAAAGATGAGATCTAGGCCTGGAATGGTCTCAGAACAAGCAAGTTCCAGCTGGGGCTACACAGTGAGACATTGTCTCTTAAAAAAAAAAAAACAAAAACGGAAAAAAAAGAAAGAAAAAAGTTCCAGATCAGGTACTGGGAAGATAGTATGCTGTGCAAATGTCAAGACCTGAATTTAAATTCCCAGAATCTATGTAAAGTCAAGCATGGTAGTTCGAGTCTGTAATTCCAGTACTCCTATTGGGAGATGGGAGATGGGGACAGGAGAATCCACGTTCAAATATCAGCTGGTGTGAGGCGGTGTGTGTGTGTGTGTGTGTGTGTGTGTGTGTGTGTGTGTGTGTGTGTATGGACTACAATCCACACTACAATCCCCGTGTGTGTGTGTGTGTGGGGGGGGACTACAATCCACACTACAATCCCCATGATTCACTGGGCTCTGCCCTAAAGAAGAAAGTTCAGACACCACCCATGGATGTCTAGAGGCAATTTCGGAACTAACGAACTCAATTTCCAAGTCTCTCTTGGACACCCTTAGGAGAAAGAGTCCCTTGGGGCCACCCAAGGAGAACAAAAGGTATTATATGCGACACCGTGGATGGTGAAGTCAACGGCTGGCGCGCCAAAGCCTATGCAGCATCTTGGGAGTTGTAGTTCCGGTGCGGTTGGGCCCGAGAGCCCAGATCCTAATAAACCTGTGTTGCCCTCACGGCTGGACCTCCCCCAGCCTCCTGTGGCATCTGAAAAACCGACCAGCCTTACCCGAGTCCATCCGCCAGCTATCTCTTTCCCGGAGCCTGCTCCGCGCCTTCGCCGGACAGTCCCGCGCGCATCTCGGTCGCTTAGCAATGCCCCGCCAAGCCCCTCCCCTTCCTGGGAGTGTAGCCCGCTCAGGAGAGCGGCTTCCAAGATGACCAATGATAGAGAGGAAAAGAAAAGTAACTGGAAAGTGGCCAACGGGAGATGGTCTCATGACTGGTTGTAGCCCTGGCCTGCTTGAGAGCGTCTGTTTGATTGGACACTCTGTAGTGGTAGGTGGAGGGTGTAATGATTGACAGGACTCTCGACCAATGGAAAGGATCAGAGGCTGAGCTTTGGCTTGGAAGTGAGCTAAGTAACCAGGCTTTTCCATCAATCCCCACTTCCAACTGCCTCTTTCTGGGATTGCAGGAGCTAAAGTCCGGCTCCAGTTTACTACTGTTCTACGTGTTCTAGGGACCACCGGGAAAGCCTGTATTCTCTCCAACTCTTCTATCAGTTGAACTGGCCAACCGGTCCTGATGGTCACCTAACCACTTCCTTTTTGCTGCAGAACAGCTGGTTGCACTCCTTGCCAGGCCCGGGCTCCTGGCCCAGGTAGCGGGATCAAAACGAGCTATTTCTGGCCCCGGAGCGCGGCCCCCGGGGGGCCAACCTGGAGTGTTTGTGCTCATGCCTCCTGGTTTCTGAGCACACGAGGCTGAGTCAGAGGCACAGAATTAGGCCCGACCTACTCTGGGGTCTGGGTCCAAGAGCTGGCTTAAGATGGGGGTAGGGTCTGTTCTGTGTCCTTCTGACAGCCTGGCGCGAGTGCCGCATTCTGTTCCGAACACTGGTGCGTCATCCTCAGAGCGGCCAGAGGGGCGGAGATGGATTAAGGGGACTAAGAACTCTTTGGACGTCTCGGGGGCCCAGGGTCCACAACTGCCACAATGGTTCACCACACCCACAAGAGTCGGCCTCTTAAGCCTTAGTTTCCCCTTCTGGGAATGGAAAAAGCGTAAGGACATTTCCCTTGTGTCCTTTTCCAGGCATCCAGCAAGCGCTTAATAACTGGCCAAGGCATTATTGAGGTTTCTAAATAAGGCTCTACTAATGGCGGAGCCTGGCCTGGGTCCCAGTGTCCTCGAGAAGCCCGCAGGGGGGCCGGCACAGGGCTCAGTATAAAGCGGAGACAGCACATATTGGGGCACTGCGGGCCCAGGGCGGCTGCGGAGGAGCAGGATGGAGATCCGCGTGCCTGTGCAACCTTCTTGGCTGCGCCGCGCTTCGGCCCCGTTACCGGGGTTTTCCGCGCCCGGCCGCCTCTTTGACCAGCGTTTCGGCGAGGGGCTGCTGGAGGCCGAGCTGGCTTCTCTCTGCCCAGCCGCGTTCGCCCCCTACTACCTGCGCGCCCCCAGTGTGGCGCTGCCCACAGCCCAGGTGACAGGCCTGTGGGAGGGACAGCTCTATTGACACAAGGGTTCCGTGGTGCAGGAATGTCTGCCTTGAGTCTAGTGGACAGTGCGGCCACTCAGAGGGCCATTGGGGGGCTCCTGAGAAGTGGAGTTCTCAGAAGTCTGGTTACTGAGGCGACGGGAAGCTTCCTGTGCCCCTTGGGGGAGGGTCTGGTAGCTCAGAGGGTGGAAGGACTGGGTCACTTTCAGGGGAGTCCTGATGGAGGACTCTGAAGGAGGCAGGTGACCTGGGGAATCTGGGGAAAGGACAGGGTTTGGAATGCTCTTGCTATTGGGGCACAGTTTGGATTGGGAGTGACGCAGTGCACCAAACAGTGAAGGAGGGGAAGGATCCTGTGACTTGATGGGCACTCTAAAGCAGGGGCAGGATAACCATAAATGCAGAGGAAGACTCGGAACCCGAGGTCACTGGAGATGGGGCAAGGGACATCTAAATTGCTGGCAGGGTGGGTAATAAGGGCCCCTGGGGCAGAGGCGTGTTGATGGTGGAATCAGTGACACGGGGTGGGAGTGAGGGGTGGGTACGGCTTTGGTCACCCTGAGTGTGGAGGTCCCGCAGTGAGAGGTGAACAGGGTGTCTACAAGGCTAGGAGGATGCCAGTTACTGTGGCTGAAGAGATTCTGGTGACTGAGTAGGGAAGGGGACGGACATCCCAGGTCGGGAAGCGAGTCCGCTGCAGCACTGAAAGGACGGGAGATGGGGTCTTGCTGGGTCCCACCCCTTAACAGTTCCCCACCCCATCGTTCACAGGCGCCGACAGACCCGGGGCACTTCTCAGTGCTGCTGGACGTGAAGCACTTCTCACCAGAGGAAATCGCTGTCAAGGTGGTTGGAGACCACGTGGAGGTGCATGCACGTCATGAGGAGCGCCCAGTAAGTTAGAGGCGGGGCGGGGCCGGCTGGAGGGCGGGGCCGGCTGGAGGGCGGGGCCGGCTGGAGGGCGGGGCCGGCTGGAGGGCGGGGCCGGCTGGAGGGCGGGGCCGGCTGGAGGGCGGGGCCGGCTGGAGGGCGGGGCCGGCTGGAGGGCGGGGCCGGCTGGAGGGCGGGGCCGGCTGGAGGGCGGGGCCGGCTGGAGGGCGGGGCCGGCTGGAGGGCGGGGCCGGCTGGAGGGCGGGGCCGGCTGGAGGGCGGGGCCGGCTGGAGGGCGGGGCTGCTAAACACCATCACCCCGCAGGACGAGCACGGATTCATCGCGCGGGAGTTCCACCGCCGGTACCGCCTGCCTCCTGGTGTGGATCCCGCTGCGGTGACCTCGGCACTGTCCCCCGAGGGTGTTCTGTCCATCCAGGCCGCAGCAGCATCGGCCCAGGCTCCACTTCCGTCACCACCTGGCACCAAGTAGGGGTCCAGATATGCCTGAACCCGGGAAGCCTCTTCAGGTCCCCGGTTAAAAAGCCATTCTGACTCCACGGCACAACCAGAATCCCCTGCGCGTCAAGACAGTCCTTCTATCCAGATCCAGATCTCCTCCCCCGACCCCAGCATTGGTAACTAGACACCTTCCCTGACCCCTCTGCCAGCTTCCAGACCCCACCGAACACCTCCCAAACTACAACACATGCACTCCCCTCACCCCTCAGCCAAGTCTCCCATCAGCACAGATCCCACTTTGATGGCTTGTATTGCTGCTCAGGCCTCAGGCGGCCTACTGCATTTTTCTAACTCCTAAGAGAACATCACACACCCCTTTTCCATCTCATCCCCTCTGTGACAACCTTGCCCCTTCAAGACCTGTCAGGCACAGTTCCCTCAGTGACCCCGACTGGACTGTAATGGGCCTACCATCCCAGGACATCCAGGCCTGGTCCCCAAGATCTGATTGGATCCTTTTCCTGTAACACAACCCCACTGCCCTCAGTTCACTTCGGACTTGAAATCCCAGCTGGTCTCCCGAACTCTTGAACTCTGTTCTGACCTCCAATCCTTGTAACACCTACCTATTCCAGGCCAACTAGGAACCCTAAATTCAAATTTTACAGATGTGCTACGCCAATTCACCAGTGAACAAGAAACCTTTGTCCAGCTTCCCAGGTCTCTAGCCAGACACCCTAGACAACCCTCTCTACATCCTTTATTCTTTACAAGCAGTCACACCTGCATTCCCATAACCTTCTCCCTGTCGCCTGATCCCTCCTTTCCTCACTCAGTCTCCAATAAATGTATTAGAGAAGTGCTGACTGCCTTATGTGTGGGCCAGGAAGGACAGGCTGAACACGGGCCAGTGTGGTTCAGGGGAAGTTTATTGGGATGGGGGAGCTGGGAACATCACTGCCGGTCGTACATCTCCCGCAGGATTTTCATGCTTTCTGAGTAGCGAAGCTGGTTCCGGTGAGATGCCTCCTTCCACCTGGGGAGGCAGAGGGAGGGTCGGCAATTACTGCAGAGGATGGGGGGCGTGGGGGCGGGGGGAGAGGACGGGACATGGTCACCTCTGGCGTATGCGTTTCCAGCGCTGCATGTTGCGATAGATGAGTGTGGAAGGAGAAGGTTCAGGCTCGGAGGGCTGTGTGGACAGAGAGGCCCAGCTGGGTGTCCACGGACCAGGCAGGTCCCACAATGTGCCTGAAGCCCCAAGTCAGCCTTATATATCTACCTCATCATCGGGGGTCCCTCGAGTCTCAGGCTGCAGTGGGGATGGAATTCGGGATCTGCAGGGATCTCCAGGTGGCCCAGGGGCTGTGGGTGGAGGCAGCTTGTACACATCACGACTCTTACTGTTGGTGACCTCTGAACCCTGGGGACACAAAGGTCCAAGAAAATCAGAGTAGAGCCTATGAGTACATGTCATCCCTCCTGCCTTTCCCAGTGATACAGACATGAGTGATCTGCCCAGAAACCTGTGCTTGGAGTCCTAGCCAGGGGACAGATACCTTTACCAGCTGGAGGGCGGGTCTGCCTGTTCTAGGGACCTTGTCTACCTTTGTCCAGCCCAGGGAATCCCATCTACACCTGTCAGTCCAAGGGAGTCAAACTGCTTGCCTTAGGGAATTGCCCAGCAGGTCGTGTCTGCTCTTACCTCAACAATCAAAGGGACAAGACATGTATCTGTACTAGGGTCCTTGTCTACCCTCTCAGCCAGATGAATTACAAACCCCATCAACCCCATGTTCATCATGTTCAATCCTTCAGTTCTCGGGGACTCTGTTCCCTGCCCGGCCCCCCCGAAGTCATGCTTGTCTGGTCTAGGGACTTCTGTCCATCCCCTTAACCTAAGGACACATAGCTCTGTGTCTTACCTGATCCTATATTCCTTTAGGGGGCTCAGCGACAGTGCCTGTCTACCCACTGCCCTCCCTGATGGCTAGGCTGAGGCCCACTGCCCATCCCACCTCCTCATCCTCAGGCAGTGGGGGCAACGGTGAGCTGGGTGAGCGCTCTCGCTCTCGCACTGAAGGACTGTTGCGCATCCAGGCTCGGCATATGGGGTACAGTGGTGTGTTCTCACTGAATTGGGCCAGGTCCACACTCCGGTCAAACAGCTTGATCACGTATGTGTCTGTATTGACGATGTGAGGGGTAAATGAGCCTCTTGTGTAGTCCCTGGCTCCATGCCCACCCTGTCAGGTTGCTGCCTACTCACTGGATCGCTGAGGACCCCCCTCTGCCAACCCATCATCCATCTCTCTCCTCTTCTTCCTCCGCTGGTGGGGGAAGCGGGCAGATGGCCTGTGTGGAGAAGGGGAGTGTCAGGCCTGGGTACACGGGAACCAGTCCGCTGGTTAGAGCCCCAGCCACCTTACCTTTTGCCAGTGGCAGCGGAAGAGCAATCCCTGCAGGGAGAGACAGCGCATCAGCAGGCTAAGCCTTGAACAAGCACTTGCTCAAAACTCCACAAAAACACCTTTAATTCAGCACCCAGGAGGCAGAGGCAGGTGGATCTCTATAAGATCAAGGCCAGCCTGGCCTACACAGTGAGTTCTAGACCACCTGGGGCTCAGGAAGTCCCTGTCTCAAAAACAAACAAATAAATACCCTCCTCCCAATTTAGGGCTACTTCAGTGGTAGAACATTTTCCTAGTATGTGCAAAAGTCCTGGGGTTCAATCCGTAGCACTGAAGACAAATAAATGAAAGAGGGCATCCTGGGGTCCTGGTACTGCTCAGGCCTTGGGACCCCCCAGAGCACGGGACTCCAGCTCCTTATGTCAGGCCTTTGTTGATGTAGAACGATTAGGGCTGGGATGGAACAAGCATGGGGCGCAGTGCTCAGGACTCGGAAAGAAGTCACCCAGTGCAAGCTTTCAAGTCTGAATCCCATCAAAATGCCATACTTGTTGTGGGCATCTGAGGATGTTTTCCCAGGATCTTCATCCAGACGTTCCCTGGGAACAGAAAAGAACTATTGCTTCAGAGTAATACTGAGTGGTCTCTCCATTAAACATTTGTCTCCCTGTGTCAGCTTCTGAGCTCCCATTCAGATCCACCCCCACCCCCCAAAATCAGAGAGGGTCCAACCCACTATGTTCCCAGCCCTGTGAGCCCAGGCAAGACCAGATCCCAACCTGTCCATGTGACTCTTCTCTAGCAGACACTGTAGAACGGCATCCAGTTGGTTCCGGGCTTTGGCCATCTCCATCTCTGGGGGCAGGGGGTGCCAAGGGGAAGTCAGCTTTGTGTGCACACCCCCAACTCCTACAGAGGCTAATGCTATGGCCTGGCCCAGATATCCTGCAAGCAGTCTTAGGGATTCCCAGTGTTGTTCAGTAGAGAGACAGACTGAAGTCAGAATTGGGGCAGCTGAGCCTTGAGTAGGAGCAAGGGGATGGACTGTGCCATCTTCAGTCTGTTGGCTTCTCTCCTAAACACCAACTTGAAGATTCATTACCTGGAATACTTCCTATGGACAATCCTTAGTCTTTCCACTGGGTCCTGCACTAGCCGAAGTCTCAGTCCCACCTTTCTGCAGGACCTTCACAGGACTTATCATGGACACCTCTTTCCCTTCCCTGCCTCAGCCCAAGATTGGGTCTCACATGTAGCCTTGACTGGTCTGGAACTCTCTTTGTAGACCAGTCTGGCCTAGAACTCTCAGAGATCCACCAGTAAGTGCTGGGATTGAAGGTCTGGGCCACCAGGTTCCAGCGTGACTTTGATCTTCCTGAGCATAGAACCATCCCGTCTCCCACAGTCCCTCTGCAGACAGTGGTCGCAGTAATCCAGGCAGAATCAGGCCTACCCTTGCCATACTTGTGGATTTGTGGTCAGGCCTTCCCCACTTGTCCACTCAGGTTTTTTTTTTTGGCATTTTGGGGGGTGTACCTTTGCCAACTCATCACGTGGTTCCAAAACATCCCTGGGCTACCCTCAACACAAAAATCAAAAGTCCCTACTTGGGCCCACAAGGTCTGTCCTCCCCACCTGCCACCTCTCTGTCTCCATCTCCACTGCTCCCCTCACCCTGGTATTTCCTTGTTCCACTGGCTATTCCCTCACATGTCTGCTCCTGTGCGCCTTATCTTCCCCTACCTTGTACATTTTTCATCTCACAGGTCCAGGGTGTCACAATGCTGCCCAAGCAGGCCCTGAAATCCCGAGTTCAAGGGATTATTGTCGCAGCTCTATGGCAGCTGACTACAGAGGCTACACTCTTCCCCTTGGGTCTGCTTTTTAAAAATATTTTTATTTATTTATTTTCATTTTATGTGTATTGCCTGCATGTATGTAAGTGCACCTGTGTCATGCAATGCCCACAGAGGTCAGAAGAGCATTGGATTCCCCTGGAACTGGAGTTATAGACAGTTGTTAGCAGCCATGTGGGCGCTGGGAACAGAACCTGGGTCCTCTGCGAGAGCAGTCAGTGCTCTTAACTGGTAAGCCATCTCTCCAGTCCCCCTCTGCCTGGTTTTATTTATTTATTTGATGCTGGGGTTGGAATCCTGGGTCTTGTGCATGCTAGGCAATAGATTTACCAATGAGCTGTGCCTCCATCTTGTTTTGTTTCACTTAGCATTTATCCCAAACATTACATCCTCACTCTACTATTTAATTTTTTTAATTTTTATTTTATGTGTATGAGTATTAGGCCTGCATCTAAGTGCACCCATATCATGCAATGCCGGAGGAGGACAGAAGAAGGCATAGGATCCCCTAGAACTGGAGTTACAGACAGTTGTTAGCAGCCATGTGAATGCTGGGATTTGAACCCTGGTCTTCTGAAAGAGCAGCTAGTGCTCTTAACTGCTGAGCCATCTCTCCATCCCTCATTTTCCTATTTATTACTGCTTCTTTCTAGATTCGGTGTCCCCTCCTCACTACTCTAACCATGCCATTCTCCAAGTCCCATTTGGCTCTGATGCCCCAAACGAATCTGACTTCCTCTGCCTCGGTTTCCCCATCCATCAAACTTCCTACAGCTTAGGGATATTGGAATGTAGCAATTATTGAGGCTTGAGTCCCTGTACATCAGGGTCACACCACAATTGCTGACTCGTGACCACTACTGGAAATGGGGAAACTGAGGCAGAATAATAAAAGGGCTCTTCTTAAGAGTTAAGGGTCCCAGACCCCCACGTTTTATCACCACCACAGTTCCTTAACCACCCCTATTCAATCTCAAAACGGGGTGAGGTGGCGCGGGAGGTAGGGGCGCGCGCGCACACACACACGCACACACACACACACAACTTCGTGCACAGACCGGGAGCGTCTGAAGGTGGCCAAAACACGCTCCGCGAGACTGTCAGTGGAATGTGTCGCTTAGTCCTCCTTTCCGCGGTAACCTTGTCTCTCGGGCCTCCCACACTCTGATCAGCGCAGTGTCCTGGTCCCCAAGTCCTCACCTGATTTCTCCACTTTCACTTTTACCGGGAACATGGCTTGGGTCCGTGTCTGATTAGCTGCGATAGAAAAACCCAGAGCGGCGAGGTTCAAGCCAAGACCGAGGCAGGCGGGGAAAGGTCAAAGGTAAGCCTGGATACCGAGGAACCCGGGCCTAAGCGCTGTGCAGTCGGGTAGCCGCGGTCGCCGCCACCTCCCCGCCTTCCCTTCTGCAGGCAGTCCCTCTCCGCCGCCGCTAGCTCCCATTAGGTAGTAGACACGTCAGTCTCGTCCATTGGCCTCCATCGTTGGCTGTCAGCCGTAAGTCCCACCTTCCTGAGGCCCTGCTTCCGGAAACAAACCAACGACAAGCCAACCCCCTCCTGGGAGATGTAGTTCAAGCTTCCGAGGCTCAGTCCTACTAACGCCGGCCGCGCAGGACTCAAAAGGGGTCAGCATCGCAAAGCTTCTTGGGACTTGTAGTGTTAGGTCTTAGTAACGCCAATTTACCTATTTACATGATTAACAACAGGAGCCCGTCTGGTCCTTAAATGGACTCATCTGGAGTTGGACTGGGTCCTCTTTCGGAGAACTTGATAGGTGTCAAACCACCAGCTATTGTCTTTTCAGGTAAAATCGCATTCATTTAGCAAATATAGTGCTGGGCATTCGTCCAGCCACTGGGGATACAGCAGTGAACAAAGCAGAACTCTTTGCCCTAATGGAGCATATCCTTCAGAGGACAGAAGACAGTCGATAAATAAGCCAAACATTCTAAGTGAAATGTAATAGAAGCAAAAGGAAATCTTGTGCTGGGCCTGGTGGTTCGTGCCTTTAATCTCAGCACTAGGGCGGTACATGCAGAAGGATCTCCGTCAGTCTGGTTTACATAGTGAGTTCCAGGCCAGCCAGAGGTACATATGAGATCCTCTCTCAAAAAACAAAACAAAACTAACCAACACAAAAATATACCTTGATATATCTGAGCATATGGTACAGACTAAAATCTTTTATCATTAACATTTTAGCATTATTTACTTAGAGACAGGGTCTAACTTTAGTCCAGACTAGCCTGAAACTTCAAACTGGCTTTGGACTCCCTTACAGTCCTGCCTTGGCCTCCTAAGTGTGGGATTACTAGCATGAGCCACCACGCTCTACTTTGGGGTTTGTTTGTTTTTACATTAATTTATTTTTTTAGTGTGTATACATGTGTGGGCAAGCACCTGCACTGGCCATGGTCACATGTGTAAAGGTCAGAGGATGATTTGTGGGATATAGTTCTCTCCTTCCATCATGTGGGTTCCAGGAATCAAACTCAGGTCAGGCTTGGCAGCAAGAGCCATCTCATCGACTCCCCTGATGAAATTTTAAATAGGGAGTCAAGGAAGCTTCTCAGAGAAAGTTCTTGATTTTTTTCTTTAATCACTTTAGACACCTCCTTCAGAGTGAGAAATGAATCCTTCCAGGTAGCACTCTGATCTGCACTGTATATGAGAATACAAAGACCTAGATAACAAAGTAACATCTTGTTTGTTTTGTTGTGCTGGGAATCAAACCCAGGGTTTTCCACATGCCGAGCAAGTGCTCTACATGGAACTACATATCAGGTTGGAAAGTCATATTTTTTAATTGCCAAACACCACCCTGGAACAGCAGCCACTAGGAAGCATTGTTCTTTTCTCTAAGACAGGGTTCCTGAGAAGAAAAAAATCCTATTTCAAAAGGTCATTAATATTCAATAAAACAAAATATAATGTGTAAAGCACTAAGCCTAGCACAAAATACTTATGGCTCATTAAATGTTTTGGAATGTTAATAATCAATTTATGCTTCCACCTCCAAAAAGATCCCAGGAAGTCAATACTGAAAGTTAGAGTCTTTTATTGGGGTAGATGGGAAATGGGGGACAGTCTTCGAGGTTTGAGAGCAAGCTTAGCGCAGAGAAGCCCATCCTGGGAGAAAGAGCAGGTCACCAGCCTGTGAAGAAGTTGTCAGGGGGTGCCCAGAGGTATGGTAAAGGAGAGGTAGTCCCCAAGGGCACCCCAGCGGGGCCGGTAGATCTGGAAGATGGTGATCCAGGTGGTGAGGACAATCACCCAGAATAGGAAGCCCACAGCTGAGCGCCAGACATCTATAAAGAAGAGCAGGGAGAGTCACACCCCCACCCCTTTTTTCTCTGCCACAGAGCCCCAGAATTCTGGGGCCTCCATCATCCCTTCCCACCACTTTGTTGGTGCCCTAGACTCACAGCCTTTGATTTGACTCTGTTCCGTGTAGGCTGGGGCAAGGAAGGCCTCTCTGAAGAACCAGAAAATGTTGACCAACCAGAGAAAAGGCAGAAATGCAAATCCACCTAGGAAGAAGACGCTCGCACTTGGTCAAACGGCCAGGAGAATCTTTTCCAATTCTCACGTAGAAGTCACGTTTGGACGGTCCTCTCCTACACTCAAGTTTTTGGAGAGCTCTGCTCTTAGGGGATCAGGGGTTCTGGTTCTTAGCTCCGGATCCAGGAATCTGCCCGCCATCCCTAGGACCACTCTCTTAGGACTGAGAAGTTAAGACCTCTTTTCTCAAACTGAAGAGTATATGTTTCCTTGCTGCTTTACCCATCAGACCCACGAATCCAGGCCCTGAGGCCCTGTAGCCCCAGAACGCTCTAGCTCAGTCCTTTCTACCTCCCGTCACCCTAGGCGACCAGCCTCACCCAAGTAGTACTTCCGGCACAGGTTCAACTTCTCCTCATTGGACACCCGGTCCAAGTTCATAGTTGCGCTAAACCCGGGTGGTCCCAAGGGTCTGCGGAGCAAGACCTAAAAGACAGATGCAAGATCACGAACAACCACGCCCCAGTTACGCTAAATTGGGGAGAGGGAGGATTGCTGTCGCTAACAAGGGGGTCGGGCCAACAAGGAAGTTCCTTATATTAATTAGGGTGCGCGAAACGACCCTCAACTCACCACTGGAGCTTATCCCTTATGCCTTGGATGTCTTTTATGTAGGGACGTTTGCGTGTGATGCCGTAGTTTTCTGTGGAGTTCGTAGTCTTTTTTTTTTTTTTGAGGAAACGTTGTACGCATGCGCTGCCAGGAACCTCCTGAGACAACGGGGGGCGGGGGGAAGGACCTCTAATAAGCATGCGCAATAGCGCGAGCGCTGCGCCTAGAGGCAGCGTCAAACTACATTTCCCAATGCTTCTAAACAACGGAAGTGACGTAGGGAGCGGGCTAGTTGGAGTGTTCGGGTAAAAATGGCTGAAAATTTAGCTTCGATATTCGGGACTGAGAAGGACAAGTGAGAATGGCGAAGGGAGTGGCCTCTTAGGCAGTCGAGGCTGATGGGTCTTTGGGGGCTGGGCGGCTTAGGGCGGTTCCTAGGGTGTCCGGCCTTCCCGGCCCCCGGTTTACCTGTCTTTGCATCTCTTGCAGGGTTAGCTGCTCTTTTTACTTTAAGATTGGTGCCTGCCGGCACGGGGACCGGTCCTCCCGGCTTCACAACAAACCGACTTTCAGCCAGGTGAGACCCTGGGTTAACGCCTCCTCGAACGTCTTCTTCTGCTGTCCATCATCCCCGCGGTCACGCCTCTTCCGGATTTCTAAGACCAATCCTACCCGCTGCTTTCTAACCTGGACTTCTAGGTAGAGTCTTCCCACTGAGACTCGGCCACGCCTCCCGCGTGTACAGACCACGCCCCTCGGCCGTGCCAAGCTCCCCTGGTCCATTCTTAGGGATCTGCATTCCTGATAAACTTTTGCGCCTCTGGTTCACGTCTCACTGCCCACCCGCATAGCCACTCTGCGCGCAGCTCTGCCCCCTTGAGCTCAGGCCCTTTTTAAATTTTGTTCAGACCATAGTGCTGCTCAACCTGTACCGGAATCCACAGAACACGGCCCAAACCGCTGATGGATCACACTGTAAGAGACTAGGCAGTGCAAGTGCAGGGTAAATAAGCCCCTACCAGGCTATGCCCTGATTCTACCCTGTGTCCCTCCTCCAGGTCACGTGAGCGACGTGGAGGTGAAGGAACACTATGACAACTTCTTTGAGGTGAGGGTTGCCTGGGTACCTGGATATCCTGTGTGCCAGACCAGACGCCTAGCTAAGTTCCTGCTCATCTTCTGCAGGAAGTATTCACAGAACTGCAAGAGAAATATGGAGAGATTGAAGAGATGAATGTGTGCGACAACCTCGGGGACCACCTCGTGGGCAATGTCTATGTTAAGGTGCTTGCTGCCCTCTGTTTAGGGCCTAGAAGTGCCAGCCGTTTTGGTATCTAATAGCCACCATTGAAACCTCACAACCTGAGGGTCATCTTTAAATCCAATCCAGCCTCAGAGCTGACTAGTTCCCAGAAGATCTTGAATTCCACAGCCTGACGTCACTCACTTTCCCCTCAGTTCCGGCGAGAGGAGGATGCAGAGCAGGCTGTGGCTGAACTCAATAACTGCTGGTTCAATGGGCAGGCTGTGCATGCCGAGCTGTCTCCTGTCACTGACTTCTGGGAGTCATGCTGCTGGCAGTATGAGATGGGGTATGATAGAGCTTGGGTGAGATGGGCACACAAGAGTCCCAGATGCTTGAGTATTTGGTAGGGAGTTGTCTTTGATGATGGCCTCCTCCATCCTCAGGGAGTGCACCAGAGGTGGCTTCTGCAACTTCATGCACCTGTGACCAATATCCAGGAATCTCCTGCGGCAGCTTTATGGGCCAGGACCCAGGAACAGGTACCTCAGGCCCAGCTTGCCAAGATTTCTTAGACCCTAGGGACTCTACCTGGAGATGAGCCTGATCCTGATTTCTACTCATACCATCTCAAGACTCTTGTGCCCTAAAAATAGTCTCAATCCCTGTCTGGAGAGACCTTAGTATCATTGCTCAAACCATGAACCCCAATCCTAAGACCAACCAAAATCCCCATCCCTGAGTACCTACCCTAAGATGACTTCCTGGAGTCCAGTTTCATTAACACCCATCCTACTCCTGAGAGGCAGGCCTGGAAAATCTTGAGCCGTCTCCTGAATGTTGTTACCTGTCTGTCCACTCCTATCCCCATTGCCCAGGTCACCCCCAAGGTCCCATACAGGCCACTGTCCCCAAGAAAGGAACCGACAACAACCGGCACAGATGCTTTTGAGGCTGGTGCTCTTGCTCGTCACTCGAGAGTGTTGTTCTGGCCAGGATCTCTTCTCAATGCCCTCTTCCTCCAGCTCCACCCCAGGGGTCACAGCTCTGTAATGTAATCTGTTTGACGAAGAAACCTCCTCCTGCCATCTCTCCCCTAATAAAGCTTAAGTTTGTCTAATCAGTAGCTGTGGTTTCCTTCCACCCCCACATCTAAGAAAAAGAACAGTTTCTTTGCGCTTCAACCACAGGTTCCGCAGAGCAGCTTGGAGCCAACTTCGAAGGAAGCGTGGGGTCCAGGTCTGTACCCGTAGGTTGGGGCTGCCTTTGTGCCTGAAACCTCAGCTTGTCTATTCAAGGTTTCTTCTAAAGGGAGGTGCCTGTTTGTGGAGGGATGGAAATTAGGAGGGCAGGGGAAGAAGGTTGTTGGGTGCCCGTGAGAGTCTGAAATGAATTAGGGCCAAATACTTGAAGCCCACTACCACCTTGAGCTGGAAGTCATTAGTAGATTTAATTTGAGCTTACTATACACCAGGTGCCTCACTGTTTCAAGTAGATCCTCCCTTCTCTCCCTTTTCCTTTCTCTGTCTCACTCTTTTCTTCTTATCTCTCTAGGTCTCAGCCTCCTAGCCCTGGCTAGGTACTTTACTTTGCATAGTTCTGAGTCCTCTGCAACAGACAGATGCTGTTATTCCATTTTAGAGTTGGAAAGGGGAGGGTGGCTAGGGGAGAACATGAGATATGAATCTGGACGTCTAGATCACGTTCTCTTTAAGCATCACGAGGCCTTGTGGTCTCTCTGATAATGGGCCAGGAGTCGATCAGGGAGTACACCATATCCTAAAAGAGGCCTTGGGATTCTGTGTTCCTGTCCACTACTTCCTTCAGCCTCGGCTTTCTTGGAAAGTGCTCAAGTTGTGCAGAAGTCCTGTGGTCACAGCCTTCCGGCTGCAGGCCCCACCCAGATGGAGCCCAGATGCCTCCTCCAGAGGGCCCGGACCCAGGCTGCTTTGTTGAGAGTGTCTCAGCACTGCGGCCACCTGGAGTACTAGAACCCTGACAACAGGTGCCTTGGCAGCTGCCCGCAGCGCTTTGGTCCACCTCCCTGCCCCGGTGAGCAGCAGGGACTGGGTATGTGTAAATCTGGGCAGAGAAGGCGCTTGCTCAGGGAGTTGGGGCCATGGGCCTCAGGCAGGGAAGACAGAGAAAACGGGCTGAGTCCATACAGACAGGGATTGGGTAGGGTTAGGGTAGGGTGGGACAACAAAACCTTACACTGAACTTTCAATGGCTGGAGGAATGGATGTGTTTAGATAGTTTTAGACTGGGCGGAGGTTGGTGCAGTGGGTGGGGGAAGGGGTGGGGCCTCATGCTGACAAGGTGTGTGTGTATGTAAGGAGTGTGGAGTAGTGGGTTCGGAGAAAAGGTTTGGTAAACAAAGAGGATGGGTATCCTGCAGCATCTCTGGAGCCCATTTCTCCCACTGGACTATGAGTTTCTGGAAAACTGTGGGCTCGATGACTTTGGCGACAGTGTAGCACACCCCTTCAAAAGTGTTCTCCTGGCCATTGCAACCCCAGGGGCACAGAGCTGTGTCCCCTGCCAGCATGGACATCCACATCAGAACCCAGAAAACGTGTAGAAAGGTGCTAGAGTCCAGGGGTCTGGGCCAGGACTTGCCAGAAGTGGCTGGGGAATGCTGCAGGCTCAGTGAGCAAGGCCTGGGTCCATAGGGGAGCCACCGCAGAATCCCAAGGATTGCCTTGACGGGGTGGGTGAGGGAAGCAGGTGAGGTTAGTTCCATTTAAGGATATAAGGATGGGCGGCTTGGACTGATGAACTCGGAGAGGAGGCTCCTCTTGTTTTACTCCCAAACCTCTGTTCCCAGAGGCCGGTCCCTCCCAAGGATGTCTGTCCCCTGACAACTGAAGAAGCAGGAGTCTCTAGCTCACCAGGGAGGTCCTGTGTCCAGAGTACCACCTAGAATAAGGTCTCCACACCAGGCTTTGTCCTGCCCTTGATGCTGGTCCTGTTCTTGGCGCTGCCGCTCATCTTGGCAGTGCTCTTGTCCGCTTTGTGGAAGAGAAAACCCATTCCCATCCCTGTTCTGGCTTGGCTTTCGGAGACCCCAGCACTTGAACACGTTCATCTATCCCGGGCACCCTGGATGTTCTGGGGAACACAGGCAAGGCACCTCTGCTGCAACTTTCAAGCAGAGGTTAGGAAGGTACTGCTGTGTCCGGGGAGGAAGGTGGTCTGGAAGCCTGTCCTTCCTCTCTCTCACTCTTCCCTGGTCTTCCAGAGCTTCACAGCCTGGCCTCACAGCCCATCTCGAGCTCTTGGATGAGCTGGAGGTTCTGGAAGAGCCGATTATGCTGCTGGATCCTGAGCTGAGGCCTAGTGGGAGCATGGCCTATGGTACCACGCGACACCAGGCTGCAAGATATGGGCTGCCTGCCACCTGGTCCACCTTTGCCTCCTCACTGCAGCCAGTCACTCACCCTTTTGGGCCCTGGTTGAGATGGTGCTGGCAAGGGAGCATTCTGCCACTCTGGGCCAGCTCAGCATACTCCTGGCCCAACTAGAGCAGGCAGATGCCCTGCAGGTGTTGTGCAAGCTTGGCTGAGCTAGGGTTTACTAATAAAGTTTCCCTTGAAACAAATACCTGCTATCTATGGTCATTAAAGGGTCTTCCTGAAATACAATTGAGCCAAGAACCAACAGACATCCTTCCCCTTCCCTGTGCACAGGACCATGTGTGGGAGATCTGGCCCTAATGTCTTGGGAATCACCTTGCCACCTTTGGGGTGACTCATCTGCCTGCAGTCAGCTTTGCAGGAAGGTATAAACTGTAGAGCATTTGCTCTGAAACCTCCAGATTCCCATACCTGAGACAGAATCTAATGTGACCCAGGCTGGCCTTGAACACCCTATGTAGCTGAATTCCTGATCCTCCTGCCTCCACTTCCTAAGTGCTGTGATCTCAAGGCACATGGCCTTGCTGGTATATGTGGATCAAGCCCAGGGGCTCCTGCATGGGAAGTAAGCACTCTACCCAACCGAGTGACATCCTCAGCCCTCCCAACAATTTACTTCTTGTTTGACTGGTGGCCTCAACAACCACCATGGCTTCTTGGTTAGGGCAGATATGGGGCTTGGAAAAGTGGGAGCTTTCACCTGACTCCCCAGCACCAAACAAATTAGAAGACCAGGGCAGGGATGCTGTGGCACGTGCATGCACACACACAGCTAGTTAATAAATTTTAAACCATGGGGCTGGCATGGTAGTCCATGCTTTAATACCAGCACCGGTGGGGCAGGGGCAGGTGGATGTGTGTTTCTAAGGAAACCAAAACAGATGGACAGACACTTCTCCAAACATTGACAGACTTTATTGTGGGGGGTTTCCCACCTGGGACCCCACCCTCTTAAATAAAAAAGTGCATAGAAAAGAAGGGATTTAGAAACTTTTGTACAATATCTACATCCTGGGTCCCCAGGCAGGAAGGGGGCGACTGCTGGGCGGGCTGGAGGCAGGGCCCTCGTCCTGCTACAGCGCCCACATCCACCATGAACGGGCAGGTAGGAGAGATACTCTGAGAGACTAGGGAGCCACAGGCCAGGGTGAGACGGCGGCAGGCATTGGAGGGTGGGGCAGCCACGGCCTCAGTTGAGGAAGCGGCGGCAGCGCTTGGCGCCACAGTTGCAGGGCAGCTTGTTGCTGGCATCCTCGATGGGGAACTTGTAGTCATAGGTGAGCTCCTCGCCTCGCAGGATGCGGCGAAGGGCGAAGATGACAATGTGTTTCTGGCCTTCCACGTGGATGACACGAGAGAAGCAGTTGGGCTCACACGAGTGGTTGATGAAGCGGGCAGCATTGCCGTGCATTGTGGCATCCACCACATCAAAGTCATCCATGCGGAACATGTAGCACCCGATACCCTGCAGCGACAGAGTGGAAGAGTTAATTTCTGTCCCCGAAGGCAGACCTAACCCCGTCCCTCGTCCCTCGTCCCTCGTGGCGCTCACCTTTCCGTCATAGAATTTCTCCCGCTTGTCGGTCAGCACAGAGCGAATAACAATGCCCGAGTATTCAATGACCATCTCCCCAGCATCAATGTTGCGTTTACAGAACAGGCCTCGTCCATGGATGGCCGATCTGCAGGGCAGGATAGACCAGGGGGACCTCAGGGGACAGGGGCACAGATGCCAGGCAGCTCCCCACCATGGCACCTGTCCATCCACCCAAGGGGCATCCCCACCCCCGAACCCACTAACCTGTAGACACCCACAGCCTCTTTGGACGTCTTCTTGAGGTGACGAAAGCGCATGGCCATGGGCAGCTCCAGACTGGTGGCACGTCTGGTAGGGGACAGCAATGTCACAAAGGCTGGTATGCAGTATTGGTCACCCTTTTTAGGACCCTTTTAGACCAGATTCAGCACCCCACCTTGCTCTTCATACCTGGTGGATCTAAGCTGGACCTCATCCTCCTCTTCATCACAGGTGGCTCCCTCGGGAAGTACCCGGTGCTGGGAGGCCAGGAAGTTGAACATATCAAAGGTACACTTCCTACAGGTGGGAGGAAGGTGGGAGGTCACAGCCTTTCCTTCAGAGATGCTGCCTACCCATTCTTTGACCCGGGCCTGCTGCAGATGCAGCAAAATGAAGAAATCAGGACAGCGAAGTGGGAAATGAATGGGGGGCTCCCCTCTTCAGATGGGAACCCTACAGATAACCCTCGCCTCGGTTTCAATCTTTCTAGACTTCATTCCCCCCAAGGGCTCCACAGCTTCTCACCGGAGATAGACCTCAGCACGAGCGGCCCCATGGGGATTCAGGGGCGGCTCCTCCTGGCCCTCTCCCTGCTGGTGGTAGCGGAACTTATAGTGTTGGCAGCGCTGGGCCCCAGGCAGCTGCTCTGCCAGGAAAATGACAGCATCGTGGTGGATGCCCAGGAGCCTGGCCCCACTCATTCCTGAGGGGAGGCGAGAACACAACAGTCATGTGGGGGACCCACCTTGTCCTTGGGGATCATCTCAGTCCCCAGCATTTCCGGGACACCCCCTTACCACTAAAGGAGAGATGCCTGAGCCGCGCATGCCCTCGGGCCTCTTGCACTTTCTCGATCAGAGTTCTCCAGGCCCCTGGAATGAGGTGGGGCCAGAGCTGTCAGGATGGGCTCTCAACACTTCCCCTCCCTGTGGTTAGGTCCGACTCACCCTCCAAGCTCTCAGCCTCCACACTGAAGCCATCCTCACTGCTGATCTCAAAGCGCAGATGTGGGCCAGCTCGTTTTGGAGCCTGGTTTTCTTTGTCCTCTGGGGATGGGGGCTCCTCCTCAGAGCTTGAGGCCTCACCTGGTTCCAAGGGACAGGTAAAAGTAGAAGAGCATCTTTCTAGACCCCATCCCCCCAGCCCCAAAGACAAGAAGATATAGGGGACAAATGGCCTCCTCTTGCACCAACTGCCTAGAGAGTCCTGTGGCATGGATACAGGTATTCTAAGGGGCCGGCAGCAACTTTTCTGTAGGACTTTTCATGCACAGAGCAGCCACACAGGCATGGAGCCCCTGGCTCCGTAGGTTACACCAAACCCAGGCCACTGTGCATGCCCATCATTGTTCTGTTTCTCACACAGTTTACAGATACTAGAGAATTACGGTAAGTACAAATCATACGCAGTATTTTCTTTTTGGCGCTATGGACTGAACCCAGGGACTAGCATGTGCTAGGTAAATGTTCTACCACTGATTTTTATCTCCAAGCCCAATACAGGGTAAATTTTCAAAGGCATTAAAATGTATAGGCTTAGATAGATCCAAGCACACTCTATAAATTATTTAAGGAACTCCTTGGGGCTAATTGTATTTATTTACTTCTTCAGTCAGTTTTAATCAAACAAGATTTCACTATGCTGCCAGGTTGGCCTTCAACTCCTGGGCTCAAGAGATCTTCCTGCCTCAGTCTACAGAGTAGCTGGGATTATACGTATACACCACGGTTCATACATGGTTCATACATGTGTGTGCATGTATACATATATATTTAATATTTATTTATTTAATTTACCTGCCTGTAGTCCCGGCTGGCCTGGAACTCCCTATGTAGACAGGAATGGCCTTGAACTCACAAAACTCTGCCTGCCTCTGCCTCCCAAGTGCTGGGATTAAAGGCATGAGCTACCATGCCCATCTTAAAATAACTGATTTATTATTGTTATTTTATGTATTGCCTGCATGTACGTAAGTGCACTCCTGTCATGCAATGCCTGTGGAGGTCAGAAACGGGAGTCTGATCCCCTAGAGCTGAAGTTATGAACAGTTGTTAGGTACCAGGTGGGTGCTGGAAACCTGGGTACTCTGCAAAAGTAGTCAGTGCTCTTAACCACTGAGCCATCTCTCCAGCCTAGGGTTCATAGATTTTAAAGATAAAGCAGACGGACTCCTGATGTAGCAGATGTGCAGAGGAGTGGTCGAGGGCAACCCTGAAGTCTAGGGCTTGAACAGAGGAAAGGTACAAGTGCCATTAGCTGTCATGAGAATAAGCTAGGAACACTGGGGTGAAGGTCAAGGACTGTTTGGAATATACTTTGAGCTCTCTAGAAATCCTCTGCTTGCAATGTGCCAGTGGAGATGGCAAGGAGACAGCAGGAAGCAGGAGCCTGAGTTCAGGGACTAGGTCTGGGCGGGAGAAGGGCAGTGTGGAGGCTATCAGAATGCAGACAGGACTTCCAGCCTTGAAGGCAGAAGAAAGCAGGTGGGAGGGTCCATACAGAACGCAAGGCCAGGACCTTGGGACACACATGAAGCACGACTCTCTAAAGGTAAGAGGAGAATGTGGAGTCCTGGATGCCAGTGAAGGAACTGCTTCAATGAGGGGGATCAGACAGCAAAACACTGCTCTGGCATCTGCAGAGCACACACTGAAGCTGACGCTGTACCCAGGGCCACTGGGAGACACAAAAGCAGGAGTGGAACGTGAAAAGGGCAGGACCCATTTGGCCAGTGTCTTGCCATAGCATCTCTGGGTTAGCCTGCCCACACACCCTCTCCAGCCCTAGTGAGACTAAACCTGATCCTTGCTGCAGGACGTGGATCATCCCGACTGCAAGACCCACCACCAACCTCTTCCTTCTCTTCCTTTACTCAGTCTACGGGGCAGCCAGAGCCCTCCCCTTTTCTTCTCACACTGCTCATAACTTGCAGGCACCTACATAGCAGAATGCGCACCTCTGGGTCCCTATGGGCGGGAACCTGTGTGTCACCGTCACTGCCACACCCTCATGACATGTGTCTGACCTTTATGCAGCGTCCTATGACCTGTATGCTACCTCTCAGTTAAGCAGTCTTAGTTTACCTGGTCTACTTTGGTGCTTACAGCCCAGTTCTGTTCACTGAGGAAATCCAAACACCCGGGTAGGGCTGGGCTGCTACAAATCCCCAGGCAGGTTGCCTGCCACCAGTTTATTTGGTTGCCCTACCAACTGGCCCCAGGAACCAAATGAGGCATCACTTTCAGCCTCACCAAACCAAGGAATCAAAATCACTCAAGCACCCGACTCGTGACCCAGTCTGAACCCCCTCCCCCACCTTGCTCTCCTGCTCAAAGCTGACCACTAGCAAGCTGTGCTGTCTCCCCTCAACCACCGCCCTCCCGTCCCCTTGGTTTTGCAGCCGCAGCCCTCACAGCCTCAAGCTTTGACCTGCTGCCCCACCTCCTCCTGATCCTTCACTCAACTTCTTGGCCTGCTGCCTAGGTGCCGCTTTGGCTTCTCATCAACCACTATCTTAAACATCCTACCCGCCCCATGCCACCTGCTCATGCACTCTGCCAATCCTGGACCAGCAGGCCTGGTCTGGTGTTCACTGCGGCAGCTGAAACTGCTGACCACTCCCTTTCTGGCCTCTGGAATGCCACTCTCTTCTAATCTTCCCACTGTTCCTGGCCCCCCCACCCCCAACCAGGTCCTAGGGGCTCCATCCTCCCTGGGTGATCCCCACAACCTTTTGGTTTTACCAGATAGTAACTCTGGTAGAACCCGACACTCTCTAACCCCCCAAATCTTGGCATCACTACATAAAGCCCTGCCATTCAAGTTTGTACCAAGCTGAATGGGTTTCTTGTTTTGTTATTTTGAGAAGGCCCTACGACTAATTATGTAGACCAGGTTGCCTTGAACTCACTGGAGATCTGCCTGCCTCTGCCTCCCAAGTGCTGGGAATTAAGGCATGCACCACCACACCCAGCCTGAGCTGAAATGCTTTCTTTGTAGGGTTTTGCCTATCTCTATTTTGGGACTGGATTTCACCATGTAGCCCAGACTGTGTTGAACTAGAGTGAATCCTCCTGGCTCAAACTGCACAATGCTGGAATTATAAGCAAGTATCACTAAATTTGTTTTTGAATGTCATTTCTGTCTTTGTCACAAGGCCCTTAAGAGTGGCTCAGTGTTATTAACAACCTAACCTTGGGCTTGTACCCAGTGGGTATGCACGGGTTTTGTCTGTTTTCTGGTGTTAGAGGGTGAGCCCAGGCACTTAGTACCTGCAGTACACTGTGCTTCTGAGTGAACAAATTCTGGTTCTGTCAGTGACCCACTAGGCTAAGCACAAGGAGGAAGCAGTGAGAAGGAAAGGCTGGTTTCTACCTGAACAGTGATGCCACTGGGACTCAAGCAACAGGTCCGAGGAACCATCAGCAGCCCGGAGAGGACCTTCTGGAAGTGGCAGCAAAGGGTACCGGTCTTGGAGGGACCTGTGAGGAGAGACCTGTCAAGAGGTTTCCCCTGGGATAGGGGCCCCAGAGCCCCCCAGAGAGGAGAACCTAGTCACTCACCCTGGGCTTTCCTCCCCAAGGGGTTCCCCAGGATTGTCCAGGTCCATCATACCACGTATTGTAGGCGTTTTCATGCGAACGCGACTGAACCTGGTGAGAGGAACCACTGAAGTTCACTGAATTGCCTTCTGTCCACCTCCCTGCTTGCCACCCCCAGCCTCAGACCCACACTTACCCACTGCCACTGATCCCTGCAACTTGGGTGGTATCCTCCAAGGACTCTCCATCTTCATCTAGCCGGGGGGCTTTGTTCGGGGGAGGAGCGGGAGGAGAACGACCAGAGAAGGTAGACACTCTCTTGACGCGGATGGCCTGACGGGGTGGGCTGGGAGGCCCACTGCTGAACACCAAAGTGAGTGGGGGTGGAGGTGGGGGTGGGGCAGGGCGGACCACTCCTACCCCTACTACTGGTAATACACTAAGCAAGGGTCCTGGGGGCAGAGTCCAGGAGGTGGGAGTTGTGGGGGGAATGATAGGGGGTAGAGGCGGCTGCTTTACCGGAGGCGGGACAGGATCACCTTCCCCAGCCATCTTCACAAATACTTGCCCCAACTTGTTGACAAGGATGATCTTGGATGTAGCAGGCTTAGGGGGCTCAGGAGCAGGGCCCAGGCTCAACACCCGGACCCCTGGAGCCCCAGGGAGCCAAGCAAATGTCCGTGTGGGGTCAGCTGGGCTAGGGGGCAGGCCTTGAGAGGGCTGGCTACCATTGGCCAAGGGAGGTACTGGGGGGAGTGACTCCTCTCTTGGACCAGCAGCCCCCTCCCCAGGACCCCCTAGGTTCTTCAAAACAAAATCCACAATTTCTGAAGGCAGATCCTCAGGAGGTCGGGCTCGGTCTCCTGCAGCACCGAGGACCCCACCTCGGCCCACAACTGGTCCTGAAGGAGGAGTCCCCTGTCCCCGGGGTTGCTGCACAGCCTCAGCCTCACTGTCCGTGCCGTCATCCACTCCATCCAGCTGCTCAATACGGGGAGCTCCAGAGAGGGGACTCGGGGCCAGGGCAGGGCCAGAAACCACAGTCACAGGGAAGTGGACATAGTGGGTGGTAGGGCTGGCCTCCTCCTCTGAGCTGTCTCCTGGGCCCCCTTGGCTGTTCCCCACTGCCCCTGCAGCCACAATCTCTTCCTGGAAGGGCTCAGTCCCCAGCAGGCTGGCTGCGAAGTCCAGGTCAGCAGCACTCAGTCCTGACACCACCTCCATGTCTTCAAAATCTGGGCCCAGGTCTTCAGGGGGGGGCAGAGGGGATGGGGCCAGGCCGTGGGGAGCCAGCTCCCCTGAGGTAGGTGTGAGGGCTGTGACTGAGGTAGACAGGGGCACCCTGAGCTGAGGGGACGTTCTGAGAGGAGAGGAGGCCCGCCACGATAGTGGCGGCCTGGGGGTCAAGGGGCTAGGACGTCGGGAGCGCCTGGGGGGAGCTGGGAAGTCCGGGTCTCCCACTGTAGGGATGTGGTGAGTCAGAGAAGATGGACTTCCTGTGAGAAAGAGTCAGTATCAGCCAGGAGCTCCAGCATCCCTACCTCTGCCCATGCTGGATATTGCCATGAGCTTACCTGGGGAGGGCAGGGGGCCAAAGGAGACACCCCCTAAGGGCCTCCGAGATGGCGAGTAGTTGGGCACTTTGATTCGAGCCCCTGAGAAGGAGCGGGGGTTAAGAGGAGGGGCGCTGCTTGAATCTGGCCGGAGTGCGGGTTCCAGATTCTGGATGGGCGAGTGGTTTTCAGGAGCTCCAGGGATCAGAGAATTTGTATCTGGTGGGTCCTCATGATTAAGGGGCTCTGAAGAGGCAAAAGAATTGTATCAAGGGAGTGGGGGAGGAGTATGTGCCAAAACCTCCTGCTGCATGCCCTTTAAACCCCACTGTGCCTTCTAGAGTCCTGACACACATTAGTATCCGGTCATCACCTGAGCCCCAGACCATTTATGGTACCTGCAAACATTCTACGCAGCCCTGCATCAGGACCTCTTCCTGAACTCTCCCACCCACTCGTGGCCATCTCTCCACTTCCTGACTGCCCACTTCTCTTCTGTGGCAAGTCACAAGTACCCTGAGCTGCCAGCAAGGCCCTGTGGTCTAGCACAGCCAACTTTACCACTTTGTTATTGGCCCTGTGCATTCCTGCTCCATCAAACAAATCTGCTTCAGGCTCCAGGCTCTCCTTTACCTCACCCCACACAGGTTTTGCAAGCTCATCTTTGCTTCCCCCTCTCAGCATTCTCAGTCTCCAGTCAGGAAGGATGTCCCTCTTTCCTGTTCTCCTCCATTAGAGGAAAAAGCTGTTACCAGGCTTAGAGAGATGGCTCAGTGGTTAAGAGCACTGACTGCTCTTGCAGAAGACCCAGGTTCAATTCCCAGTACCCATAAGGCAGCTAATAACTGTTCTAACTCCAGTTCCAGGGGATCTGAAACCTTCTTCAGATCTCTTCAGGCACTGAACAACACGACTGCACTTAAACACAATCAGGCAACACACTCATCACATTTACAAAAATAAGTATTTTTTTTAAAAGCTGTTATCATAAGTAACAGCTCTTCCTCACCCTAAGTGGTCCATGATCTACATCCTCTCTCTTCACGGACCTCCAAGCCCATCCTCTACTTGGTGGCATCTCACTCTCAGCTATGCCCCTCAGTATGGCGGTAAGATGCAGCCAAGGAAGTGAACAGATCTACTCCTGAATCCTGGGTCTGTTATTGTTATTGTAGAGACACTCCATCCCCCTTGAACATAATACAGTGGAACTTATATCCTTAAGAAGGTCAATAAAGGGGCTGGAGAGATGGTTCAGTGGTTAAGAGCACTGACAGCTCTTGCAGAGGACCTGGATTCAATTCCCAGCACCCACATGGAGGCTAACAACCATCCATAACTCCAGTTCCAGGGGATTCGATGCCCTCTTCTGACCTCCAAGAACACTGCATGACTACCTACAAATATACTTGTACACATTAAAAAAAAAAAAAAAAAAAAAGGTCAATAAAAACACTACAGGAGCACATAGCTCTCAGGAAGCCAGCTGTGAACACTCCTGCTCCCTACAGCTGTCCACCACAGTCCTCAAGCTGGAAGCCTCGTGTTCTTCCCTCTCTTTCCTGTGAAATGCTGAGTACAGTCCCTGGGGTACACAGAGCCAGTAAGTTACCTGCTTCTGTCATTACAAGAAAGGAAAGAGAAGCAGCCTGCTCGAGTTTTTGACAGAAAGAATGGTACAGGGTGGGTGGGTAACAGACTGGGGAGGGTGGCATCTGGGACTACCTGAGGGAGGGGTGGGGCTATGCACAATGGTCTGGTTCTCCTCTGCGGCCTCCAGGTGAACGGGCTCCTCCCTTGGCCCCCATGGGCGATACTCCAGTATTCGGCACCGATACCAGCAGCGCCTCCGAGCATCCACCGTGCTCCAGTACAGGCGGGAGCACCTGGCAGGCAGATGTGTAGGAGAAAGGGATTAAGACAGCCTGAAAACAACATCTAGCCCTGGAGCCTGAAAACAACATCTAGCCCTGGAGTCCCCACACCCCATTAGCCCTGGACTGCTCACTGGTAGCCAATGGGGAAGAGCCGACCCTCACAGTCTGAGAGATCAGATAGGGTGCCCAGGGAGTCGATTCTGATGGAGCCTATAGTACAAAGGAGAAGTGAGTTGAGGTAGGCCAGGTGAGGTTATTAAGAGTAGGCAAAAGAGCAAGTGGCTTACCTATTAGTACATTGATGACATCAGGTTCAAGTCCAGTCAAGAACTTTCGCTTGAAGTTGATACCCTCAAAGTCCACATAGACTCGACGGAGAACATCAAAACCGTCAGGGGTCACAATCTCCTGAGAAGCAGGAGGCAAATGGGGGTTGCTGGATTGGCAGAGAGCAGGGGAATGTGAAGGAAAAGCTCTGCAGGTAAGGGCTTATCAGCTAGGGGCCTGGCCTGCAAAACTACAGGGAAACCCTCAGGACAGCGCAACGGGCAGCTGTCCCTCTAGCATCCTGACCCACCTTGCCGTCTAGGAGGTCTGTGTGTTTCTGGCAGAAAACCTTCTTGTCATCCTGGAAGATGCAGTAGCTGGCCCGGGCACACATGAAGTGGAAGTTGCTGAGGCAGGAGGACAGGCAGCAGCCCACTGTGGCTCCGGGCTTCAGGCAGAGCTCACAGCGCTATGGGAGGAAGGGGAGACTGAGGTGAAAAATGTGGGACAGCGGTTTACTACTGCCCTAAAAAACTGGCCCAACACCCCACACAGCCAAAGCGCTCCCTAAGCAAAAACTCTCCTCTAGCTATGCCCCGGGCGAGGTGCACACCTAAACTATCCCAGAGTTGTGTAGCAAAGGGTGTGGAGAAAGCTAACAGCTTACTGGCTGGCACCTGCCATTTCCCATTTCCCAACACTGTTCTAATTAAAGCCTGCTTTATTCTATTTAGTCATCACAACTGCCCCTGTTGTCCAGCTCCTGCTAGGGAGCGTGGGGTGCTCCGCAGGACCCAGCCAAGCCCACACAGTGAGGGAGGACTCTGACCTGACTTCACTGGGTGAGGAGACTGCACAGAGAGGGAGAGAACACTGTATGGAAGGTGTCCTACAAAGGCGCAACTGACAAGGCATCTCGTTTACCATTTCCTGAGATTCAAGCCCAGATCACAGCACAGAAAAAGTGCTGTCAATCACCACAGTGCGAGAGGCTTAGGACAACCAAAAAGCACATAAGGGAACCAGTCATGGTGGCACACACCTGCAATCCCAGCACTTGGGAGGGAGAGACAGGAATATGCAGTTTGAAGCCAGACTGGGCTATATAATGAGCTCCAGGCCAGCCAGGGTAACACAATGAGACCTTGTCTCAAAAAACAAAAACCCAAACAAAACCCAAATATAGCTACGTGGTAGAACACTTGCCCAGTATGTCTGAAGCCCTAGATTCAAGATGGTTCCTTAGGATCAGCAGCGAAAGGACATGTCCCAGAGACTATGAGATAAGAGCTCTCTTCGCACTGCGGGGCTGTCAACCTGAGATGAAGGCGGCCCACCTCCAGGCCCAGGCCCTTACCATCTGTCTCCCCCGGGCTACAGCAGCATGAACATTCTTGAGGGAGCCGTCATTCTCCTCAAACACTTCAGCTGACCAAATGGCACAGTTGACATGTGTCCACTCATTCTGTCCAATGTACAGAAGCCGCCCTGCCTCCTGGGGACAGAAGACTAGTAGTGCAATGTGTGATATGCAAGGGCGGGGGCTGGGAGCGGGGGCAAGGGGACTCCAAGGACCAGGACTCACAACCTAGAGCTTCACACAGTGGCCCCCTTACCTTGGAGTCAGCATCCCCATATTTCAGACAGAGTGCACACTGGCGGGGGTCATCCAGGTGCGAGAAAGCAGCTGGGTCCTTGCTCTGAACAGCTGCAAAAGGTGTGGGAGGGGAAATCTAAAAATCAGGACCTGGAGGGTGGCCCACCAATCAGGTTCTAGGCCCCATTTCCCAGTACCTGCTGAGGGATTCCCCGGAGGCTGCCCAGATTCTGGGGTCTCTGATTCCTGCTGTCTCCACTGAGCATAGACATGGTCCAGGGATGGGGGCAACACCGCATTGGGGAGAACTCCGCTGTGGATGAGCAGGGTTAGCGTCTGACATGCTCAACAAAGGCAACTAAACCAGAGCCTACCCACAATTATCAGCCCTAACATGTCTTGACACCCTTCCTCTCTCCACATGAAGTTTCTTAGTCTGCCAAGTAAGTAAGGCATTTTGGTGCCACTTTTAGCATTGATGCACTATTTCTCATGTTCCTGGAATACCCTCCCCCACTACCTGAGGTCAGATGTCACCTCTTCCAGGAAGCTTTCTTTGATCCCTAAACTCTAAACAGGTGTTTTGCCCAGGCTCCCACAGCTTCTCTGGCTTCCAAGTAACCATCCGGACCACCTGGCCCATCAGTGCCTGCCCTACTTCCCCAAATACCTTAAGAAAACAGAAACAAAGTGAGAGAAAACTACACACTGCATCTTTGATAGTCTCACTCTGGTTCCATCACCCTTATCTACAACCTTAGTCCGATCCCCGGAATCCCAACACCCCGGCCTTCCCCTCACCTGTCGGCTCCCCTCCTGCTAGCCAGCTTGCTTACTTTGGTAGCCGGGTACTCCGTCGCCAGTACTTGGGGTCGTGGGCGTCGAACCAGCCGAACGCAGACTCTAGCAGCTGGAAATCCAGGTAACAGGATGAGAACTGGTCTCCGGTAAGAGTCGGTGGGGCAGGATCTGAAGGATACGTTCTCTGCGGCCACCTACCCCCCATCACCCTACAGACAATGCACCAGCATTTACCTTCAATAGGAGTCCTTTCATTTGACCTCCAGCCCGGCGTTCCGGGGTCTCTCCTTCTTCTGAGTGCCTCATCAGGATGCCTACCATGTCTTCCATGAAACTGTGCTGTACGGGAGTTTCTCAGGGTCTGAGACCATCCCAAATCCCAGCATACCTCTCCTCCTGCACCTATTCCTTCCTCCCCATGTCCCACTTACCACGGATTTGTAGTGGCCTTCCTCAAAGCGCTGACCCACAGCTTGCAAATCACAGGGTTCTGGGTGTAGCTGTTTCCCATCCTGCCCACACTGCAAATGGGGGAAGTCAGCAGGGCTGGGGTTGAGCCCAGCCCCACCCAGCCTGCCTCCTGGGCCCTCCAGACCTGGGTGCACAGGAGCAGTGGGCCCGCAACCTTGGAGCTCAGCAGGCCCTGGAGCACCTGGCGCAGGCCCCCCTGTAGGGCCCCAGTCAGGGCCTCTCGCCAGCGGGGCTGTGTAGCCCCAGCACATGGACCACATGTGTACAGCACTGAGTCTGGCAGCCCAGAAAGGATCTCGTAGTCTTCATCTGTAACAGCGGGTAAGAAAGGAGACAATGGATTGGAAAGACTTAGGAGCTCCCAAGAGCCCCTAGGCCAAGGACAGTTGGTCCACCTGTGATTCCTAAGGGCTGAGTCTGTACCCTAGGTCCTCTCCTTCTCACCTGAGAGTCCCTCACACTTGGCATGCACCCAGTGGTCACACTGTGCGCACTGCATCATCTTGCTTTCGTAGTCGTTGTCTTCGTAGCAGCGTGTGCAAATTGGGCAGTAGTTTCCTGGAGGAAAAAGTAAGGGGCAAGAGTCAGAGCAGCCAGGGCTAACTCGCGCCCCTGAGTCCTGGTCAGTGACTAACCACATCAACAGTTGCATAAGCTACCTCCACTACACCCTTTAGTCCAAAGAGTTGTTTCTACCTGCATTCTCTGTAGCCCCAACACCTTCTAAAAAAAACAGCTTTTTGAACTGTACTGGCTGAAGAAATATGGAAGACCTAGGTTTTCAATCCCAGGGGAAAACTGGGGTTCAGTGAAGGACCTTAGAGACAGTGTATTCTCAGAGCTCTGAGCTCAGAGTGGCTCTGTTCATTCTGCATATGCTGAGGACTTCAGCTGAAGGGCGCTCTGCATCAAAGGGAAAGCTCAGCATCTGGGGGAGTAAGCCACTCGAGTGTTTTTCCTGACTTTTACAGCTGAAGTCCTGAATGGGGCCCTACGGTCAGGAGCCTGGCCCATTTCCCTTTAGCCCAACAGGCCCAGTTCTCCTGCCAGTCCCACCTTTCTCATAGAGCTCCGTGCACCTGGGGCAGAGGCTGTAATCTCCAGACCACTCGACATCCCAGTTCTTGCCTGGAGTTGCCCCACAGCTCTTACAGCGCACACAGGCTGAACAGATCTGAGGAAACACGGTGATGGAAGAAAGCTGGACATCAGGTGGGAGTACAAAGGGGAGATGGGGAAAGAGGGGTGGAGGGAAGCAGATCAAGGAGGGTCAGTACAAGAAGAAATGTGTGGGGAACATGAAAGGAGGAAGAGATGCAGGAACCGACCCAAGCTCAGAGGAGGGTACCACGAGCCAGGGAATACTGAACTCATGGGCCCCTGAATCCATAACATCAAATTCTGCATCTACAACTTGCCTATGTGCATTTTCCTCAAAAGCAATCCCCAGGCCCGGATTAAGTCCAGAAAAGGATAACTGAATGTCAGAGTAAGGGACATGGGCTCATCTCTCACCCAGTGGTGTCGTCTACGAGTGGCCCGGGTTGGGTAGCTGGGCCCCAGGCAGGCAGGGTGGTAAGCATGGCGGCAACGTTCACACTCCAGAAGGTGCTGGAGGATAGTGGAAGAGAAAGCAATGTAAAATATACTGCGTAAGAATACCTCCTCCTGCCCCAGGCTGGCCAATGCCCACACCTTGGATCCCCGGCCTTTGCGTCCACAGACATGGCAAAATTTGCAGCGGCGGCAGCACCAGGTATCATGATGCTGGGGCAAGGGCCGCTCGGCTTCCTCCAAGCAGAAAGGGTGGAAAGGGTCACAGCAAACTTGGCAGAAGACCAGCTGAGAGGAGAAAGAAGAACGGCTAGTGTGAGGCTGGACGGCCGGGGGTGAGTCTCACTGAGAGCGCCCAGGCAGTCAGGAAGAGCCAAGGGGCAGACCTCGAAAAAAAAGGCAAGGCACCAACCTCATGGAGGCCTTTGCTAGCACACAGTAGGCACACCATCGGTGGTCCCCCTGGCACAGAAGTGAGCACACTCAGACCACCCATCAGCCAGACGTTCTCAAGGTCGCAATCCTCCTGTGAGAATGGAGGACACGAGATTGACTGGAAAACAGCCAGGAACACAGATCCAACGTGAATGCCCTGGCTACTCTGACACACCAAGTTTCTTCCACCACAGGCTCTGTAACCTGCCCACAATGTTGTACCTTAAAATCCACTCGGACTCGGTGCACACCATCAGGGGACTTTTGTTTTCCAGTCCAGCCATTGGGAAAAGAGGCAAAGGGGCCAGGGGCTAAAGCATCCTAAGGAGGGAAATAGGGTGCTCAGAGGCTGCTGGCCCCAGCCTGCCAGCCCCTGAGTTTTGCCCAGATTCCACTTGGCTTTCCAGCTAGGCAAGGCCTGCCTCATCCCTCAGGACCTGTCCTCTGGTGAGGACACACCACAACACTCAGGTGTGCCCATCACCCTGACTTGCCAGGTTGCTCCTGGAGAGCAGGAGCCATGCCTCACACAGGGCTTGGGGTTCTCGGAGCGGGCCGTGCTGACCTTGTCCAGGCGCCTTCGGGCCTTGAGCTGCAACACGGGCTGCAGGGTGGGTTTGCGGGGCCGGCTCTGCTCCTCAGGCTCTAGCACTGGCAGCTCTAGGCAGGACACAGGAACAATCCGACCCTTCCTCTCCTGCCAAGCCCTACCTCTGTTCCCCACAATATCCAAATTCTTGGACTCTCAGGCTTTCCCCAACCAAGGCTCAAAAGGAAGACCCTAGGCCCAGCTCAGGTAACTCAGTGAGGACCTCACCCACCAACTCCGCATCCCCTACAACCACCTCCTCCTCTGCCTTCAGCCACTCTGAATAAACTGACTGCCCCAGGCTCCGCCCCCCAGCACTGTCAAGAAGAGGCACAGGACTGACTGCTCGACAGAACAAGTGTCAGACGGTTCGCACCATGTTCTCTGGGGGTTCGACGTCTCGGAGCAGGAGGACCCCCGGGCTCTGAGTCATCTGAGTCCTCGAAGACATCATAGGAGGGTCGCTGTTTGACGCAGCGCCGGGCTGACTTGCGCTGCAGTAGGAGGGAGTCCTGCTCCTCGGGCCCGGGGGTGGCCCCCACCTCCTCCCGGGGCCCCCCAGCTCCCGCCCCCCGGCGTGGGCCTGGAGGACCAGGGGAGGCCTCAGGAGATTCATCGGAATCCCAGGGCAACAGCGTCTTCACTATCGTCCGGCCTGTGGGAACAGGGGACTCAGTAGGATTTGCACTTAGCCAGGGACACGGGACACCAGGACAAAGGGAAGCCAGAAAGAAGTGCAGTACAAGAGAAGGAATGCAGGAGAGAGATGCAGGCATTTGGTGGGAAAGGACTAAAAGCAGAACTGCACAGGCAAGGGGGAGAGCAAAGAACACATGGCTTCCTCCAGACCATGTATCTACCTAAGGCTTTGTGAAGAAACGCTCCTTACACCTCATTACCTTTTTTTGCCAGCCGCTCCATCTTCCGAGCCTCTATCTTGTCACACTTCCGGTATCTGGGGAGGGGAGCAGCACGTCACCAGGGTAGGGGACTGGTGGTCTGGGGGAAGAGAGGAATCTCTCCACAAGGATGCCAATCCCACTGCTCTGGCTGGGCAGAAGAGGGGCTGGGCCAGGAGGCTCAGGTGACTGACACCCCAGGAGGGAACAGAGGCTACACCCCAACTACTTACACACAGCACTGCTTCTTGGTGTTGGGGCCCCCAAACTTGGGTTTGTCCAAGCAGTTGACACAGGAACCACAGTCCTGCACACGCAGGCAACCCCGACAGTGCCCACAACGAGCCATTCTCATCTTCTTGCCATGGTGGGAGGGCAGTGGGCGCCGGGGAGTGTGGGCCAGGGCCCCTGCAGACCCTGCAGGCTCCAGGTCTCCCCCGGGCCCTGCAGATTCCACCTTTTCCCGCTGGGATCGGGATGGGACACTCTCAGTCTCAGATGCTGATGATGTATCTACTGCAGCAGATGGAGTGCAGATAGAGCCATAAAGCCACCAGGTGTCCTACCTCATGTCCCTACTCCCCTCCACGTCCCACACTGACAGGTTCCAGGTGCCCCTGAAGCAACCTGCTTTGTCCAAGACCTCGAAGTACTCTGATCCATTCATTCCCTAAGCCCAATCCGATCCCTCCACTCAGCTCTCTGGAACTCTCACATATGCCCAAAGCTGACTTGCTGTCAAGTCTCCCTACTACATAGTCCCCTACCCTCTGTGGCAAGGTCCTGGCGATCTCGGAGAGGGAGGGCACTGAGGCGGGGGACATCTTCAGGTACCATGGCCCGAGCCTGACCCAGTGCCACAGCAGCATGACGGCAGACATGTTTGATGCGAGGGCCTTGCACAGGAGACTCGGGGCCCTGGGAAGAGAAACAAAAAGGAAATCATGTGGGAAGCTGCTTCCTATGGCTGGCCCTGTAACCACCTTCTTCAGAGGATCCTTTTCTCACTGCATACCGAAGCTCGTTCTCTCTTAGCTTCCACTGATTCATCTTCAGACTTGACAGAGCCTCTTTCTGGGGTCTGCTTGCCCATCCCTACAGACTCTTCCATTTGTCCTGAAGGGCTTGGCTGGTAGGAAAATAAACAGAGTCAAGAGCTGCAATGGGAGACACGTGGGAACAGAGGAATAGCAAAAGGAAGGGACAAAGGGAGGACTGCACTGGTCTTGAGGGCTCCTGCTGGACAGTCAAGGGGGAAAGCTGTATGGACCGGCTGCAGGGCCTGGCCGAACACTATGCTCACCGGCATCAAAGCTGCTACTTTCTGCTGCTGCTGCTGGTCGATCTTGAATAGCTGCACTTTAGCTCTCTTGAGAAGGCTGAACATTTTTTCTTCCACTCCAGACAGTGGCAGGGAACCCATGCTTGCAACACGGCCCTTTTCCAGAGATGGTGTGTGTGGTGACGATGGAGCTGGTTGCAACTGCAACGGTGGCTGCACCTGCAGGTGTACTTGTGGCTGCTGTGGTGGTAGTGCCTGGGGCAGGAGCTGGGTCTGCAAGGCCTGTAGGGGCGCCTGGAGCTGCTGCCCACTACTCAGAGCTGGAGCTCCATGGGGGCATACTTCAACCTTAACAGGAGTGGTGACCACGGGGGCAAATCGAGGCAGGCTGAGGTGGTTGGTTCGCCCCACTGCCCGAGGCTCAGGCTCAGCCGGAGAGTCATCAGCAGGAGGCGGCTCTGGCTCAGGGGCTTCAGGAACCCCAAGAGGAGGAGGAGTAAGCACCGATTCATAGATCTTCAGGTGGGCTTCACTTGGGGTAAACTGAGGGGCCCGAAGGAGTAAGGGCCTCCGGGAGGGGGTGGCAGGGGCAGGTGGAGGGGATGGAGCCGGTGGAGATGAGGCTGGTGGAGGAGCAGGAGGAGGAGGTGGCAACTCTCGGGTCAGTGAGGTCCAACGAAATGTGGGTTCCCTTAGGATGGAACGTCTCTTCTCAGGGAGTGGGACTGGGGTAGATGGGGGAGTTGGGACACGAGGCGGAGAGGGGACTGGCACTGGTTCCTGGGGAGCAAGTGGGGAGGTTGCGATGGGAGGTGGAAGAACTGGTGAGACCTCCACTTTTGGAGGTTTGGGAGGGTCTTCATCCATAAATCGCCGGGGTGTCTTGATGACACGGGAGGAGCGGGCACTCACCACAGGCATAATAAACTGCCGGATATTCTTCAGGAAGGTGGTACTTTTGGGGGCCACGGTAGGACTGTCTTCCAGGGGGCCTCCTGTAGTGGTGCTGGCATTTGGAGTGGGAGAAAAGGTGCCCTCTGGCCCTGCCCGAGCAGCTTCCCTCTCTGCCCGCTGGCTAGGAGTCAGGGGAGGCCGGCCCCTCTTCCTGGAGCATGCAGTTGGGGCTGCAGGAGGTGGGGACTCTTCCTGCTTCTCTGGGGCTGGAGCTGGAGGCGGGGATGGGGGGGGAGGCGGAGGGGATGGTGGGGGTGGAGATGTTGAAGGGGGTGGGAGAGGAGGCGGTGGTGAAGGGGCTGGAGGAGTCCGGGGTGGCGATGGAGGCTCTGCCTCTCCCTTCTCCTTGGCTGCTATCAGTTCTTCCTCAGCCATAGTCACCACGTCCTCCCTGTCCTCCTCCTCCTCTCGCTCTTCTTCTTTCCCCTCTTCTCCTCCATCTTCCTCCTCCTTCTCTTCTCCCCCTTCTTCCAGTTTCTGCTCCTGATTCTTCCAACAAGGGTCCCTTTCCTGTTCAGCTCCACCTCTTCTTTGGGGGGCATCCTGCCAACTTTCCCCAAGTTGACCTTGACCCTGACCTGATTCTAGTTCCAGAGACAATTGTCCCATCTTCACTTTTTTGGCCTTTGAAACAAACTTGATCATGAGGGGAATCCCACCTCGGCCTCTGCCCCGGCCTCCACGGCCTCCTCTCCCAGGCTGTCCTCCACGTTTGGGGGTCCCAGGTCCAGGACCAGGTCCCTCCTTGCACTTCCAGCTGCCAGTTCGGTGTTTCACGGGAACCACAGGAGGCGGAGGTTCAGGGTTAGGGATTGTCACAGCCGCTTCTGCTACTACTACTGCTGCTTGCTGCTTTTTTCGGCAGGGGCCTGAAGGCCGTCCTGGGGGCCGTCCCCGAGACCGTCGGGGAGTAGAGGGCTCACATGCCCGGCTCCGGGGGGCTGGGGGTGCCTGCGCCCGCCGGAGCAGTTCAGTCAGTGCCTGCACCATCCGTTCTGTACCCTCCTCACCCCGTTTCCGAGTAGGGGTCTTTGGGGGGATAGGAGCCACATCTGCTAGTCGAGGAGGAAGGGGGGTTGCCTTATGCTTTCGGCCCCGACCCCGGGGAGCTCGACCTACAAGGAGAATAGGTGTGGGGAGACGGGTCAAGCTGGCCCTGTAAACGGAGGAAAGCACTCCAGAAGGGTGGAGGTCTTTTCTGTTTCCCCCACAGCCCAGTCTGGCTTGGATTCTGAACACAGGACACAGTAACAGATAAAGACTAGGTGAGCAGGAAGAGCTGACACAAAGGGCAAGAACAACATTCCTGTAAAGCTAGAAGTAGAGTTTCCCCACCACTCACCTCGCTGGGATCGAAGCGCTGAGCGCAGGGAACTGGGGGCCACTTCTTCATCTGAATGAAAACCCTGAAACTCCTGATTTAGGGGACCAGGGATGAAGGGGAGAAAAAGCAGTCAGTGCTAACGTTCTGGGTCCACTTGGGACTGAGATGTTGAGGACACTATCTCCAACTTCCCTCTTAACGTATTTCTTCTTTAAGAATTTAAAAGACTGAGGTCAGAGGAAATAATAAACAGGGTCTCTCTCTAGGAATGGAGGCATTCTAAACTCATCCCTAGTGCCAGGCCATACCAGTCACCACTGGTTTGCTGGCCCCAAAGAAAACACTTTAAGGGTTGCTTCAAATTAAGCAGTAGGCCCTAATAATGTAGGCCAATTACAACTCAGAAGAAAGTGGGGCCTCCATTTACACCCTTTCAGGCCATATTTTTTTCCTGAATGGGAACAGGGAGGGGATGGGGAGGTGGAGCACATGATTTATCATACTGGGATCCATTCTGAGCCCCCAGATGTCAGCAAGACAATCCACACCCTCCTCCCTTTCCCAAAAGGCTGAGAGACACACCATGAGCTGTACTGAGACCACCCAGCCGCAAAACTCGGCCTTCATTCTATTTCTCTATCCATACCACAGGAAGCCTCAAGCCTCTACTTCGATTCAAAAAGCAGCTGGGACACTGGTGAAACCACGAATGTACAGGAGGTTACGAGGCCCAGGAGGGCAGTCTGCAGGTACGCGCTCAGGAGGCTCTAGTCATGTCCACTAAAGCCATGCTGCTGCTGTCAACCACCTCTGCTTGGACATGTAACTCCCTTGGCCTCTTCATCCACCCTTCTCTTTGCTCTACCTTTGCTACCACGAAAGATCAGCTCAGGACACCAACACGACCTGCCTCGAGCCCAAGCGTCTAGCTGCAGCCAGGGTTTCTCTCTCCACTTTCAGTGGGCCTATCCACCCAAAGCTCCACGCAGCCTACCTCCTTCCATGCTTGTTTCCAGGAGCTCCTTCCTTCCGGAGGAGCCCTGGGAATCCCACTAGTCCACACCACCCTTCGGGGCCATCCAGAGCCCTGCAAGACCCTGGCCTCCGCCCCACCCGGCGCTGGAGACGCTTCGGTCCGCCTCACCTCCTCGTCGGATTCCCCGTCACTGCTCTCTTCCTCCAGCACGCAGCCTCGGTTCGGGCCCCAGCCCCGGCCGCGGCCACGGCCCCGGCCCCGCTGAACGCGCGGGCCAGCCCACAGGCGGCGGAGCCGCCGCAGGCCCCGGCGGAGTCCCAGCAAACGGAGCAGGGCCGTGTCCTCCCCGGGCTCGGCTCCTCCGGGCCCCGCTGCACCTCCGCCGCGCCACAGGGGTACCCGCACTCTTTCGGCCCCGCTGCCCCGTCCGCCGCGGCCCCCGCCCCCGCCGGAGCCCCGCGGCCGGCCGGGGAAGCGGCCCCGCGCGGAGCCAGGCCCGGGGCAACTGCCGCCGCCCGCCGCCGCCGCCATCTTGGCACCGTGAGAGGGGCCGGGGAGGCGGGGGGAGGGGCGGCCCGTGCGCAGGGCCGGGGGGGAGGGGAGGGGAGGAGAGGAGGGGCGAAGCGGGGCGGCTGCAGCTCACGACAACAACCAGCGCCGCGGCGGGGCGGGCGGCAGCCGGGGGTGGGCCGGCCACGCGCGGGGCACCACGGGAGCAGGAGTCCGGAGCCGGTCGCCCGTCACCCTGAGACCGCACCTGGAGTGCAGACCCTGCGTCGCGGCCGGAGAGGGGGAGGCGCAAGTTCCTCTGGGAAATGTAGTCCAGACGCCCAGCTCCTTCCGCCCGCAGCTAGGGCGCGAGAACTGGGGCTACAGGGTTCGCAACCAGCACCCGGAAACCCAGTTCCTGGTTTCAGGGAGGTGTGGTCCTCGACTCAGACTCCTCCCATTGTTCTAGTCCGAACCAGCGAGCTACATGGACTACCATTCCCAGGGTACCGCGGTCTTCCGACCCTGGGAACCCGGTCGACACCGGCAAACGAAGTTAGCGAGAGAACGAGGCGTGGGCTGGAGGGACGCGCGGCGTTGCTGGGTCTGTCTGGGTTCCAGGCGCCACCCGGTAGCCGCTCTGTGCGGCGCCGAGGGGAGGAGCGGGAGAGGCTAGTCTCCGGTCCTCTGTGCTCAGGAAGAGGAGGCAGCGGCCGAAACCACAACCCGAGCCTACGCTCCTCTCCAGCCTGGACTGGGCGCATCCAAATCAGAGTCACCGCGTGGGGGATTGCTGTGGGAGGGGTCAGTGTCTTGGGGTCCCATCCTCCCTCTAGGGTCTGTGGGGAAGTTTGCCGGGACACCGAGCCTTTGCAGCCGGCTGCCTCTGGAAAATATTGGGAGCCCCCGGAAATGAAGTGTCCGACTCGCTGGTTAGTGGGTGAATGGCCACCAGGGGCCGCTACAGGACCAGGGGCAAGGTGGGGACCCCTTAGCGCGATCAAATAAAGTCTGCACTCGGCTTTCTCATCCCGATTGGACAGCACAGAAAACTCTTTTATTATGGTAATGCATTTGAATAGTCCCCAGTCAGTCTTCACTGGCGCCAACTTCAAACTTCAGTGCCCTTAGCTGGGACTTGCGGGCCCAAACTTCTGCAACCCTCGGTCATCCGGTGAGGAAGGGCTCTTGGGGCCGGTTCTACAGCGCTCCTGCAGTCCAATTTGCCAGGCCCCCTAGCGACGCGGCTGGCTCAGGGGTCGTGCCCGCCTGCCTTTCATTCCTTGGCTGGGCTCTTGACAAGCCAGAGAATCAACCAACACCGGGTCAGGTGGCGGCGGAGGAGGTGGGACTCCCGGGACAGGACGGGGCTCTGGTCGGCCTCGAGGAAGAGTAGAGGAAGGTGGAGCGTATGGTCCATCCGGGCGGCAGCTGGCTGGGCGAGTGGCCGCGCATGTGCGCCTGCATGGAGGCCAGGCTGGGGCAGCCAGCTCGGCACAGAGGGCAGCGGTAGGGAGCGGCCCCGTGCGTCCTCAAGTGCTTGGTCATGGCGGAGAAGTCCCGGGAGCGCTGAGGACAGAGGCCACAGGAGAAGGGCTTCTCTCCTAACGGGCCGAGGTCAAGGCCAGAGAAGAAACGGGCGATGGTTGGCCAAGCTACGCTTAAGTCGAGCGATGGGGGGAGGGAGGGAGGGGCGGGCAGATCAGAGGTGAGAAGACAAATTCACACTAGGCAGGGCGCCCATACCTGTGTGGACTCGGTAATGCGTCTCCATCTGATGCTTGAGTGAAAACCTCTTTCCACAGACAGAGCAAGAATAGGGCCGAGAGCGAGCAGGAGAGGGGAGGGGAGGGTGTTGGCGAGGTGGGCGGCCCGGTGTGCCTTCTTGACTCACACGGGTTGCCAGGGAGCCTGTGTGGATGGAGAAGTAAAAAAGAACAAAACAAAACAAAAAACAACGGCTTGGTCCTAATCTCAAAGCCGAATCACTACAACATCCAGGCAAGAAATTATGAGCTATGAGCTTCTGAGGGCTGAGGCGGCAGTGCCGCTTGCCCCACTTACCTGCGTGCCCTTGCCCGGGCTCTTCCATCTCCCAAGGGCTGAGTGGCGCAGGTCCCCGGGGGAGGGATTCTGGAGGGAGCAGAGTGAGTAGGAGTCCTGAGCAAAGGCTGGACTCCTGGAGCCTACTCCCTGGGCAGAAACTGAGAAACAATAAGGGGCTTACCTGGGGTAGGGCTGGAGGAGGTCAGCTGGTTCTGACTCCAGAGCCCCTTAGGGTGGTTGAAGGCCAGTGGGATCCTGGGATTAGGGTGAGGAAGAGTTACAGCTTTGCAAAACCTGAGAACCTGACAACTCTGGCCTTGCTGTGCTGGGAGCATGGTGTCCTACCCACAGCTCGGGAAGTGTACAGTAGAGATGAGAGATGCAGCCACCTTTCCACCCATGGTGCTGCCGCTCCTAGGCCACTCCCTCCCAGTGCAGATCCGCTAGGCTGGCCCTTCACTCACCTCTGGTCCTGAGGCCAGACCTGCCAGGCTGCAGTGACCGCGGTGCTGTGGGAGAAGGGAGTGCCATATCTGGGTGGCCACCACAGGATGCTCCACAGGGCAGATCGGCCTTCCCCCAACCAAGGGGCCTCACCCCACCAGGGCCTGGGAATGAGGGTCTGGAGGGAACTTCCTGGGGGGAGGGGGCCAGGGACCCCCCCCAGACTCTCCTCAGAGCCCTGGGGGCTCTCTATACCTTGTGTGACCTCTCCGTGCGCCCCTTCTGCTCTCCTGAGGCCAAAAAGGGCTGGGCTGAGTTTCTCCTCTAACCTCATCCTCCTTGTTACCCCTGGCATCCCAGGGCTCTCTCTAGGTGGTCTGTGCTTCTGTAACCTCTCCTGTTCCCTCCCACTAATTATAAAGTCCTTCTCGGGCTTTTGCTTCTCTGCAAGGCCCCCCAGTCCTCTCTCAGAACCCCTCATAGATTTTTCTAGCTCTTGATGTTTCTTGAGCTTTGAGTGCAGCTCAGCGTCATCCCTGTCCCTTTGAGCCTTCCTGCATGCCTCTTGCAGGGCCTGCACCCCCAAGGCTCTGGCTGCCTCTTCAAGGGTCCCCAGTTCCCCAGGCTGCAGCTCTACACATTCTCCATATACAAAGGTCAGAAGCTGAGCAAAGGTAGAAGGGCTGATACCTTCTACCAGAACCCACCGGCCCCTGCAGCCCAGCTGCTGGCTGGCACCGGCCAGCACCAGGCTGTGGGCAGGGAACTCTTGGTCCCCTACAGTGATCAGAGTATCACACAGTGCTGGCTGGAGCCTGGCTAACTGTACCAACCGATCGGAGCCATAGGGGCTGATTAGTCTTATGGAGGTCAGGGGCATTGCTCCTTGCCAGGCTACCAGTTTCAGAGGCTCAGAGAAAAAGGCCAAAGCTGGAGGTCCGTGGCAGAATGGGGAGGGAGAAGCCACATATTCTCAACCCTGGAGAGAAGGACAAAGTGAGTCGTCAGTTCTAGACCTGAGCTCTCTGTCTAAGCTGTCAGGTATGATGAAGAGGCAAATTCGGTGAAATTCAGGACTTAATGAGCAAGAGTCAGGCAGTTTAACAGAAGTTTCAAGGAGTGGGTTTAAGCCTGTCTAAGTGGTGAACTTGGGCTTAAAGGATGGTTCTGCTTTTCCAGGCCCTTTGGCAGAGAAAAGACCTCTGAGCAGGCTGGTCTTTCCTCATTCCACACAAACCCTGGCGTTTAGGAATGGAGCAAGACGAAGCTTCCTGAGAGAACTTAAGAGGAGCTAGTGGGCCTCCCCCAGCGTGGAGCCCAAGCAGGCAATGGGCCAGTTCGTGGTGGCAGGAGAGCGGATTCTAGGGCATCACTCCATCATCTCTTTGAGACTGAAGCTTCTAGAACACCTCCTCAGAGAAGAAACTGGAAGAGACCAAAGATTCCCATCCAATGAGTAGAGAGAGCAAAAGCCACAAGAGGTGTTTTAGAGAAGGCTCTGAAACCCGAGGGCACAGGGAGGGAATGGAGCCGGAGAAGGGGACGCTATTTACTCTCAAAATGAGGATAAAGATGTGGTTTGATTTTGTTTTTCGTAAGCCAAAAAGTGAAGCCTATTAGGAGCCAACAAGTCAAAAGTTTAATCACATATCCAAACCACCACATAGACTCCCCAGAAAACTTGGAACCAATACACAGAGAGAGATAGCACAAGTGTCTGGGCACCTTCCAGGCCTAGTCCCTGGTGCAGACTTCCATGAGTAAGGACCCCTTAGGAAGGAGAGTTATTATTTGGTCACTTTGGGAGTTACAGAGTGGCAAGAATGAACAGAAAGCGGGGTACAATGGGAGAAAGCCTCAGCTGGGGGGAGGCAGTCACTCACCTCTGTAGCTGCCTTCTAGCACCGCATGCTCTGTAGAGCTGTTGGGGCTCCTGCCACCCCCCTCCCCACGGAGCTAGCCCCGCCCCTGACCTCAGTCCTCCATTGGATGTCCCAAGTATCAGTCCATCACAGCCCCTCAAGGGGGTGTGGCTTTACACCCCTGGCTCTGTTCGAGGCCACAGGAGAGACTGCCCCTCGACTGTAAGAGCCCAGCTGGCCTCCTTACCCTGACTCTGCTTCGCTTGTGAATGCCTCTGGTTGAGAAGGGAACCTGTGGTAACAACGGCTTTGGAATAATCAGAGCTCTGAGTCTCATCTCTGCCATACTGAGTCATCTTGACCAAATCATCTCTCTGAGCCGCAGTCACTACATTCATCAACCAGCGATAATCTTGTTTGGAAGGAAGGGGTGAAGATGAAGTGGGCATGTGTGTGAAAGTGGTTTTAAGTATGGCACATTCGGATGGTCTTGGTTGTTTCTCAGAGGTGCGAGTAAACCCAGAGCAGCTGCGACTGTTTCCAGTACCTCAGAAGCATAAGTAAAGGGCAGACGTGGCTCCATACAGCAAGCCTCCCCAACTCTGTGAGGCTGACCCCTGTCATCTAGGCCACTGAAAGGATTGAGTGTGTGTGTGACTCAGATCCTCCCAGCAAACACTGAAGGGGGCAACCCCAGGAAGCCTGTGGTGGTCTTCGAAGAGAAAATCTCCTTTTCCTGGGCTGATGACAAATGACATTTCTCTGAAATTAAGACTTGGGGTTTCTTTCACTTTCTGCCTAGAGGGTCAGAGTCCCTGGAGACGTCCCCTCTTCACACTGAAGAATTTTTTTTTCTTTCTTCTGTTTTTTTGAGACAGTGTCTCTTTGAGTCGCCCAAGGTGGCCTCAAAATAGCCATCCTCCTGCTTAGCCAATGCCACCACATCCAACTTTAGCACCCTTTTAATTTGAGGAAGGAATAAAACTTTCCAGGGTCATTTCTTTTTCTTTATTTATCTTGTACTATTCTAGGGGCCTGATCCTATAGCACACTTTCCATTCACTTAGTAAATGTTTGAGGTATCTGTGGATTGTGCCTGGCCTGCCATACATATACAATGAATAGCTGGAAGATAAGTCGGGCTCTACGAGGTTGCTCTGGTGACAAGACGAAGTCTGGTTCTCCATAGGTTTCCCCCAGATCCTGGTCCCCTTCTAGACCCAAATAACTGGCTGTAATTACGGTCCCCTTTCTCTGTTTGACTCCAGAACTCCAAAATATTCAGGCCAGCTTTCTACTCTCTCCCTTCAGACCTAAGATGCCTTTCCTCTCCTTCGAGCTCGGGTGCAGACAGGTGTCAACCCTTCCTAGATCAGACAGGGTGTGTCCGTCAGCGAGGCTGCTTGTGGAGCAGCAAGGTGGGGGACGGGGGAAGATGAGTCAGAGCGAAAGGGAAAATGCAAATGGCAAACTGTGCTCCTCTGCTACTCTGACCGTCAAGTATTTCCATTTCTGAGCTTTCTACACTTCCACACCACACCAGGGACACGAGACGCCCTATGTAGAAGACACATGAACCTTCCATGGTGACAGGAATACGAACAGAAATATCCTCCCTCCAACACAGAAATACACAAGAGCGGGGGAAAGCTACAACTGTAGAAGGAAAGGTACTGGGGTCTGAGAACGACCTCCTCGCCCAGCGGAGGGGAGCCCCTCCCTTCCTGTCCTCCGTCATGTGCTGCTGACTCAGCTGTGCCACTAGCGTGCTTTGCCCACCGATGACCAAGAGGAGGAGACCGCTCAAAAGGCAGTTGACAGGGCTTGACACTGGGCTTTCAGGGGACTAAGAGAGAGGAGAGGGAGCAAGGGGGCTCCCCACTGAGTAAAGAAAAGCCCCTAAGAACGGAAAACCCCATCTTGCCTCCCACTCGGTGTCTACCCATGGTAAGGATATCCCCCAAGAAAGTGCCTCTTCAGAGGCGTTCCCAGAGCCCCTCTGCCCCCGAGCCCTTACGCTGATGACGCCCTAGGCCCTTCTCTAGTGGCAGAGCAATCTAAGACATTCCATGCTGAGCGACGACAGCAGGAAATCAAACAGCACTTTGACCTGGAAGGGCAGGGACGCTACTGCTGTGCTGCTGGATCACAGACTCTAGCTGCCTTCTTTCCCAGAAATTAGGCCACCCATCCCCAGACTCACTGTATCTCTGGGATAGAGTTAAGACGTGCCCCCCCCCCCCCCCCCCCGCCACCCATCTTGCAATTGCAAGCTGTTTCTGGTCCCATCTAGTGCCTGGCTCTGTGCAGTACCAGGAGTCACAAAGGCCATGTCAAACTAAACCATGTGCTTTTCAAGACCCAATCACACATCCTACATACACTCTCTCCTAACAAAACTCATTCTTGAGGGTAATATGGTGCCAGCTCCTTCCCCAAGCCAATCAACCTGCCGAATCTGACCTGCTGATTCCTGATTTATAACCCAATTTACTGTTCCTGGAATGTCTCCCTTCTCTAAGAAAACTTGCACATGCAGGTAATCCCAAAACACAGGAGACTGAGGCAGGAGGATTATGAATTTGAAGTCAGCCTGGTCTACATAATGGGACCTTGTCTCAAGTAACAAAACCAAAAATTCTCCTGACTTTCAGCTTCCCAGACTCACGCAGTAGGGATCATCTGCAATGTTCCCCCTGGGATAGAGTCAGAACTTCACAGCTTAGGGGAACACAACCTGTGTCTCCAGGCAGAGGCTAGAATGAACTAGAAGAGAAACATGAGGTATGATTACTTCTCTGGGTTTTGCTATTGTTTGGGGTTTATTTGTTTTTCTTTTGACACGGTTGCACTTTGGGGTTCTGGCTGGCCTGGAACTCACTGTGTAGACCAGGTTGGGGGATTCACCCCCACCTCTGCCTCCTGAGTTGTAGTTCTACTTTCCTTCACACACTCCAAAGGCCACCTCACTGAATCACAGCAATAGCACACAAGGGAAAAACAGCCTCAGTTTTACCACTATATATTACCACCTATGTTACTGAAAACTCAGTATGTACCCCCTCCACCATCGCTAGACTATGCTTTGAGAATCCAGAGGCCAGGGTTTCCTGGACCAAATGACGCTGAGCCCATATTCCAGGCCCAGATAGGTACGCCACAACTGCTGTCCACTCATGAGAGTGGACTCTGTGATTTGCACACATTTTAGGCCCTGATTGTGTTGGGGGTGTGTAGCCTGAGTTTGGATGGGAGACAAACAGTAGGTACGACTCTGTGATCTTGCCCAGGCTTCATAAGTAACACAGGAATCTGCTTTGTCCCAGTGGATGGTTCTTAACTTCACAGGGGCTCACCACCAAGCCAGAGACCCAGCCCTTTACCTTAAGATATTTAGACACACATCATTTTATATGAGAATGAATAACAGATTCCTAAACAGGTTAAAATTCTTATCTTTGCAGTTCCTTTTGTCCTCATCCCACCAAATACACACAGTCAAGAGACAAACAATTGAAGTCCATTCGTTTCCTCTGTATCCACACCCTGAAAACCTTGATACCACTGAACTGCTGAGTGAAATGAATTATCAACACCCTGCCTCACAAGTAGAAAAAAAATATCATCGGTAAACCAGGAGTAGGGGGTGCGTGTTTACAATCCCAGCACTCCAAGGGCTGAGGCAGGAAGGCCATGAAGGTCAGGGCTAGCCAGGGAATACATAGCGAGCTCATCTCACAGCAAACCAAAACAGGCTGGAGTGACTGCAAAGTCATTAATGGTAACCATTTAATGCTCTTGCAGGGGACCCAAGTTTCACTTATTAACATCCATGTTGGGTCGCTCACAACTGCCTTTTAACTCCAGCTCCAGGGGATCCAATGCCACAGTGGGAACTTGCACTCCTGTGTGCGTACCCCAACCCCAGACATGCACACATACACATAATTACAAGTGGAATCTTTCAAAATTAAATCAAATCAGGGCCAGGGGTGATGGTGTAATCCTTTAATCCCAGTACTCAGGGGCAAAGGCAGGCAGATCTCTGTGAATTTCAGGTCAGCCTGGTTTACATAGCAAGTTCCAAAATAGTCAGGGCTACAGAGTGAGAGACTCTGTCTCAAAACAACAACAAAAACCAGGGAAACAAACAACAATAAAACAAACCAAAATAATAAGAATGTCAAAGATCACCAGTAAAGCCAACCTAGGTGACTCCCTACAGTGTGGACGATCTCACACGGCACAATTTCCAGGTGTCTCTGCCTCAAGCTCACAGGTCTGGGGCATGAGGAGGAGTGAGGACCCGAAGCCTTTGAGAAGCCTCAAATGTCACCCAACCCCAATTCTGACTAGAGAATCCCAGCAGAGTAGTGTTCATTCCTATTGGGCAATAGGCTTATCTGGTATTCAGAAACTTCCAGAACCTCCAGAGGGCCACTGGTCCAACCCCCTGGTCACACCGTCCAACCTAAATCCAATACTGGAAAATCGAGCACCTCAACCTGGCGTCGGGAAACCCAGCAAATGACTCACACTGTATGTTCCCAGCACAGCCTGGGCAAAATGGCCACTGACAATTTTCCCAGTGGGCTTTCAACGTCATGAACACTCAACTCCCAGTCCAGCCTGGGTCCAAACACTCCAGAAAAATGTCCTCCAAGAACTCACAAGTGAACCACAGGCCTCTCCTTCCAACTGTCAGAGCCAGACAGGGCTGAGAGGATAGCCTGGTTTCAGGGACCATGGGCCAAAGTCAGAGGGCTCGCTGTCCAGGCTTCTGCCCAGCCTGGGCCCAACAGCACTCATGACCACACTTGAGCTATAAACGCTCTCTTGTGATCCTCAACGGGGTCCCTCAAGACCCCCAAAGCCAAACTTTCTCCAGGCCAAGCCCATCATCCAAGAAAGAGTAAGAAAAAACATAGTACTCACCATCTTGTCCTCCCGCTTCAACCTCATCCACACGAAGGCATCCAGAATAGCCGTTAGAAAGTGGGGAGCTACACGAGGCCCGCAGCTTGAGGCCACGGGCCACCTGATCTCGAGGCAGATGCTGATTGGCTGCAGCTCTGGCCCTGCTCTTTCCTGATTGGTGCTTATTGAGTGTTGGCCTATCAGAGAGGCACTTAGAACCTCACTGGAGCTGATTGGCTGTGGAACTCGTGCCGTGTTGGGGAAGGGTAGGACTTTGAGTTTGATTGGTCTAGGGCGTGCATAGGCTTCAAATGGTAAAGCCCAGGTCTCATTCGCTTTTTAGCGGGCCTGTAGTGTTGATTGGCTACAGTCTGTCCTTTCCCGTTCTCTCTACTTGCCTGTCTCCTCCATTGTTAATGGTCTTGGAGGCTCCTTCAACAGAAACTACCATTTTTCTTTCTTACGCCCTGCTATTCTGAGTAATTCTTGCGTGAAACTCTTGTAACCTTTCTCTCAAGCCTCTTAACAGTCTTCGAAGATTTGCAGTCTGTTTTACTGGGTTCGCATCCGCCGTAGGAATTTACTAGAGAAGCTAGCACTTTGGGAAGGATACATTCTTGCACAAATCCAATTTGCACCATCAAGTTTTAGCTGAGAGTCTGGTGAAATGACTCAGCAGTTAAAGCCTGGGTACCGCTCTTGCAGGGGAGCTAGGTTCAATCTCCCAGCATCCACGTTGAGTGACTCACAACTGCCAGTTACCCCAGCTCCAGGGTATATGACGCCTTCTTTTGGCTTCTGGGAGCAACTGCACTCACATGCATATACCCACACACAGACCCATATACCTACACATAATTTAAAAGAAATGAGCTTTTTTTTTTTTTTTTTTTTTTTTTTTAAGTTTTGGCTGGCCAGATGTGATGACACACATGCCTTTAATCCCAGCATTCAGGAGGCAGAGGTAGGAGCAGGCTGATCTGTGTGAGTTTGAGACCAGCCAGGTCCACATAGTGAGTTCCAGACTAGCCAGGGCTACACAGTGAGATTCTGTCTCAACAAAAAACAGCTTTAGTTGAAAATAAAGGAAAGAACATCTTTAAAAAAAAAAAAAGAATTATTGGGATGGCTCAGTGGTTATGAGCACTGGCTCCTCTGGCAGAAGACCTGGGTTTGAATCCAAGCACCCACATGGTGGCTAACAACCATCTGTAACTCCGGTTCCTGGGAATCCAACACCCTCTTCTGTCTTCTGTGGGCACTGCACGACATGAGTACACTCACACACATAAACTTTCAAAAATGTTTATTTTTATGTATGCGAGTGTTTTGCCTAGTCTATGTAGTGTGCCATGTGTTACAGTGCCCTCAGAGGCCAGAAGAGGGAGTCAGATCGCCTGGAACTGGAGTTGACAGAGAGTTATCAGCTGCCATGTTGGTGCTGGGAACTGAACCTGGGTCCTCTGTAAGAGCAGCCCAACCCCAGGAATAGATAACTTGACAGTATATTAGCACAGGAATCTGCTCCAGGAGGTGTCTGCTTTGTTTACTAAGGAAGACCACATGGATGCAAGGTCCTCAAGAGCCTGCCAGGCTTCAGGCACATGTGGGAGATTCCTCTTTCCTTCCTCTTAAATTGCGGCACCATGGACTGGATGCACAACCAGCCAGGCCTCACTTGGAAATATTGGGGACCAGGAAGACACCAGCCATGAATGAGGAAGGGCCTTGACCCACCATGATTGACCCGGAAGACAACAGCCATGAATGAGGAAGGGCCTTGACCCACCATGATTGACCTGTTTATTTGCCCTACAAATTCTCTCTGAGCCAGGCAGGAATCACTGCGTGCATTCAGCACGCCGTAGAGGTCCGCCCATGGGCGTCACCCCACAGTCAACTGTCTCTCGGTCCGGCCAGCCTGCTTCCAGCCTAGGCAGGTGCGCACCGCGCGCAAGATGCGTGCAAAACTGTCCTCCTCCGGCCACGCTGCGGCGAAGCGGCTGGTCAGCTGGTCGGCTCTCCTCCAAGCGCTTAGCCGCCCGGTGCGCTCAGGACTCAACCAATGAGACACGAGGGCGCCTTAAGAAGGCGGGCTTTAACCTGCCGCTGCCGCTTCTCATTGGTCCAGAGGATGGTTCTCCCTTTTGATTGATCAGGGGGAGCTGCAGGCGCGGAGCTCGACAGCTGCAGGGCTAAGCTCCGACTGCCTGGCCTTGGTAGGTGTGGAGCTGCGGGGAGGAGACATGGAGATGGGCGAGAAGATTCTCCTGTCAAGGGTAGCACGCGGAAGAGCTTGGTTCAGTAGCCACATCTGCAAGTCGAGACAGAGATAGCCTACCACGACTCTAATGCCCGAGAAGGCGTGAGACGCCCCAAGAGCTGCAAAGAGGCGCTGTGGCCAGAGCAGTGGCCCCTCCTTCTGATAGAATCATTTCCATGGATCGTGCCTTGTTCTTTGTTTGTTTGGATTTTTTTTTTTTTTTGAGACAGAGTCTCCCTATGTAATCCGAACTAGCCTGGAACTCACTGTGTAGACCAGGCTAGCCTCCATCTCAGATAGATGTGCCTGCCGCTGCCTCTGGAGTGGTGAGATTAAAGGCATGCACCACCATGTCCAGCTTCCGAACGTACTTTGTACTTCATTTTAAAGATTCCTTCTAAACGGCCCCGCTCAGATGACGATTGCTACGTAGATTTAACCTCTGAAGACCGGAGAAATCCGTTGTCTCAAGTCACATAGCAAGTTCTGCCATTGCTGGGATTTGAACCCTGTTCTCTTGAGAGTCTAGACTTCGAACTACACATCAGGATTGAGGTGGTGTGGTGAAGAATGCTTGTAATCAATCCCAGCACTCGAGAGATGGAGGCTAGTTTGAGGTTAGTCTGGGCAGCAGCGGAATCCTGCCTTTTAAAAAACAAAACAAAACTTCATTATGGGACTGGAGAGACCACTCAGAGTTTACTGCAACTGCAGGGGACCAAGTTAGGTTCCCAGCACCCATGTCAGGAGGTTCACAACCACCTGCCTGTAATTCCAGCTTCAGGGGAATCTAAAGCCTCTGACCTCTGAGGGCACCAGCAGACAGACAGACACACACACACACACACAACTTGAATAATAAAAATAATTCTTTAAGTCTGGTGGGGGTTGCCTTTTATCTCAGCACTTGGGAGGCAGAGGCAAGCAGATCTCTGTGAGATAGAGGCCAGCCCGGTCTACATAATGAGCTCCAGGCCAGCTGGGGCTACAAGGAAACCCTGTCTCAAAACAAAAACCAAAACAAAAAATCTTTTAAAACGCTATATTATGGGACCGGACAGATGGCTCAGCAGTTAAGAGCACTGGCTGCTCTTGCTGGGAACCATACCTAGGTCCCCTGAAAGAGCATAGTTCTTAGCCACTGAGCCCTCTCTTCAGCCTCCATTTGAGTTTTTGAAATGGAAATCTTAATAGCACTTTATTTTTGTGTTGTGTGTGGTGAATGGGTTTGTACATTGTGTTGTGTGTGGTGCACGTGTTTGTCCATGTTCTCTCCCATACACTCATGGAGGCCAAAGGAGGGTGCTGGGCACCCTGCCTTATCATTCTCCAACTTATTCTCTTGAGATAGGGTCTGTCTCTGAACCTGGAGTTAGGCTGGCTCAGCAAGCCCCAACCAGTCCTCTAGTCTTGAGCCCCCAGTGCTGGGGTTAGAGGCACACCCAACCACATCCACCTTTTTAAAAGGGCTCTGGGGATTTGAGCCCTGGGGATACAAGCTCCTCCTGCTTGTACAACAAGTGTTCTTACCCACTGAGCCGTCTTCTCCGCAGCATCCCCTAGGTTTAGATTTTTGGTTTGGATTTCGGACTTGGATCTGGCCCTGAACACTAGGTATATTTAGACTCTGACTAAAGGCTGGTTCCTGGTGGTGCATAACTTTAATCCTACTACGTGGGAGGCAGAGGCAGGAGGATCTCTGTGAGATCGAGGACTGCCTGGTCTACATAGAGTTCCAGGCCAGTTAAATCTATAGGAAGACCCAGTCTTTAAAAACAAACAGAAAAACCCAAACCCCGACTGAAAAAAAAAAAAAAAAAAAGAAAGAAAAATTTTTATTTCTCTAGGACTGCTTAATGATGAGAACAGGAAGAGTATACTCTTTGGTCCCCAACTGGGACACTGAGGGGTGACTGGGTCCTAAAAGCTCTAACTTCATCAGTGGATTAATCAGTTGTTGGGTTTGTAGATAAATGGACTGTTAGGAGTTGAGACCTCATTAGAGGCAGTGTGTCACTGGGCATGTGCCTTTAAAGGGTGTATCTTGTGGGTTCTCTGCTTCCACAGGCATGTTCTAGGGATCAAACTCTGGTTCTCAGGCTTGCACAGCAAGCATCTTTTACCCACTGAAACTTCTCACTGGCCCACATGTCTCTCTTCTGTTTTTGTGGTGCTAGGGGTCCAACCCAGGCCCTTGCACATGCTAGGCAAGTACTATATTATGAGCTATGTCCCCCAGTCCACTGTTTAAAGATATATTTATTTTATGTGTATGAGAGTTTTGCTTGCATGTATGTTCATAAGTGCACCATGTGTGTGCCTTGTGCTGATGAGGGCCAGAAGAGGACGTAGATCCCCTGGAACTGGAATTACAGATGGTTGTTAGCTGCAAGGACTCAGCTCGTTAGGACTCAGGTCCTCTGGAAGAGTAGCCAGTGCTCTTAACTACTGACCCCTCTCTACAGCCAACCCCCAAGCACATGTTTAAAAAATGAGAGACAGGGTATAATTATATAACCCAGATTGGCTTCAAACTGAGGAGTTACCTGTCTTAATCCCCAAGTGCCAGGATTACAGGTGAGCACCATCATCTGGTTTTGAATGTAAGTCTTATAAAGAGAGAGACTGAGGTCTGATTTGTAGTCTATAATCCTAGTGCCTGATACGCGTGATAGGTAAGTGACAAGCATTTGAATAAATGACTGTGAAGGTGTCAGTGATGTTCACGATTTTATTGAAAAATATATAATTTTCCCACTTAGGATAGGGGCAAGTGCAACCTGCCTTAACGTAGCGTCCTGAACCCAGATTCCAAATCACAAGGTATAAATGACAACTCTGCATAAGGCAGGCTCTCACCACATCCGAAAGGTCAGTTCTTATATTAATACAGCTATTTTAAAATCACAGCCATCCATAACTCCAGTTCCAGGGGATCCAACGTCCTCTTTTCTCTGTGGGCACTGCACAACAAGGGTGCACTTACATGTATGTGGGCAATAATGCTTATACACATAGAATAAAAATAAATAAATAAATTTTTAATTATTTATTTTTATGTGTATGAGTGTTTTGCCTGGCACATAGAGTGCCATGTGCTGCAGTACCCTCAGAGGCCAGAAGAGGGAGTCAGATCGCCTGGAACTGGAGTTGACAGAGGGTTATCAGCTGCCACGTGGGTGCTGGGAACTGAACTTGGGTCCTCTGCAAGAGCAGCCATTTCTCCAGCCCCAGGAGTAGATACCTTGACAGTGCATTAGCACAGGAATCTGCTCTTGAATGTGCTTGCTTTGTTTACTAACAAACTGTGTATGGTGGTATAGAATTACCCACTGAATGCTATGCCTGCATGGATGTAAGTGCACCTGTGTTGCGCAGGCCCTGCGGAAGTCAGAAGACGGCCTCTGATCCACTGGAACTGGAGTTACAGACAGTTGTTAGCCGCTATTTGGGTTCTGGGATTCGAACCCAGCTCTTCTTGCAAAGACAGCCAGTGCTCCTAACTGCTGAGCCATAACAGTTCTTAAATAGCCTTAGATAACAATGTAAAAATTCCCATTTAAGAAGGCTGACCTGCACAGGACTCTGCCCAGATGGCTCAGTCATTGAGACCAGACAGGGGAAGCTGAGTGTGGCTCCTGTCTGCAATCAATCCCAACATGAGGGAGAAGAAAAAGAAAGGGAGAGTTGGAGAGCAACAGAGGGAGAGAAATCCAGGTGTGCTGGTACACACCTATGACTCTAACACTTGAGAAGACGGAGGCTAGAGGATCTGGTTAGCCTTTGTTACATAGCAAGATTGGGGCTATCCTGAGCTACATGAGACCCTGCTGGCAGGGGGTGGAGAGTGAAAACAAAACAAAAAGATTCATTTGGGGTTGTGGATGCAGCTCTGTCATAGAGCACTTGTTGAACAGGTTCAAGGCACTGGGTTCCGTCTCCAGCACTGGAGAAAAGAAAAGGTAAATGCAACTTGTAAGAAAGGACATATACTGTGCATATGTAAATCTTTCTCAGGCTGATGAGATAGCTCAGTGGGCAAAGGCACTTGTGTGTGCCCAGTTCTAATGATGTGAGTTCAATCCCTGGATCCCACAAGGTGGCAGGAGAGAACAACTGTCAAGATTTGTCGTCCGCTGTCCATCCACAGCAGTAGGTAGCTCTTGCACGCCCGAGCGCACACACAGACACACACAAATAATTTTTTAAAAAATCTAAACCTTTCCTGTTAAAAATTCCTTTCTAGAGTTCTACAAAGCCAGAAATGTACATTCAGTTTTTAGAAAATAGATCGACTTTGTGTTTTGGAAGACTTTTCGGTTTACAGAATAATTGTAAAGAGAGCACGAAGATCTCTTGTATAAACTGACCCAGTGAGTCCTCTCCTTAGCAATTTCGTAACACAGGACATTTATGAACAGTGGGAAACTGATATTAGTGCAATCCTCTTACACTTTATTGAGACTTCAAAAAAACAAAAACTTTCCCCCGTCCTTTTTTCATCTCGCAGGATCCAGTTAAGGCTATCTCTGAATTCAGCATAGGTTCAGTTGATTGATTCATTGACTGACTGACTGATGATTTTCTAATTTTATTATTTTTATTTTTATATGTATGAGCGTATTGCCTCTATGTATATCACTGCACCTGTGTCATGCAATGCCCACAGAGGTCAGAAGAGGCCATCGTATCCCCTGGAAATGCAGTTAACAGATGGTTGCTATCTGCCACATGGGTGCTAGGAATTGAACCTGAGTCCTCTGCAAGAGCAGCCAGTGCTTTTAACCACTGAGCCAACTTTCCAGCCCCTGTCCACCTTGTTTTGAAAATATATTTTTGATTTTTATATGTGTGAATGCTTTGCGTGCATGTATGTAAGTGCACCTCATGCACTGGATATCCTAGAACTGGAGTTATGGACCATGAGAGCCCTGGGAACTGAATCCCGGTCCTGTGCAAAAGCAGTCAGTGCTCTTAACTGCTGAGCCCTCTCTTAGACCCCAGGCGGTCTCTCACTGAACCTGGAACACGAGGAGTTGACTAGACTGGCTGGCTAGAGAGTCTGGGGGATAACATCCTGTCTCGGCCTCTCCAGCGCTGAGTCTAGGCTCACATGCCTGGCTTCTACCCAGGTGACGGGATCCAAACTCAGGTCCACATGCTTGTACAACAAGCACTTTACCCGTTGAGCCATCTCCCAGCCTTATGGGGTTTAATGCACTACATTCTCTCATATCTTGGAACTGGGTTCCTATTGGCAGATCAGCAAATCAGAATGTGGTGGGGTTTCCTTGGTTTTTTGAATTTTATGTGTATGAGTGTTTTGCCTGCGTGTATGTAACAATACCACATGGCTTGCCGAGCCCGAGGAGGCCAGAAGAGATTCCTTGGAACTGGAGTTAGGGATGATTGTTGGCTGCCCTGTGGGTGTTGGGAACTTAACCTGGGTTTTCTGTGAGAGCAGTCAATGCTCTGAATCGATAAGCCATCTCACCAGCCCCTCGTTTTGTTTTGTTTTGTTTTGAAACAAGATGTCATGGTCTCATGTAACTCAGGGTGGCTTCAAACTCTCTATACATCTCAGAGTGGCTTTGGCTTGGTCTTCCTCCCTTCACCTCCTGAGTGCTGGGAGCCCAGGTGTAAGGCACCATGCCTGGCATTATGACTTTTCATTTATCCTCTTGCGTATATATTTGCATGAACTTCTTAGTAAACATTCAGGACAGATCCCCAGAGGTTGAATCATTTGGATAAAGGGGTGTGAGTTTTACATTTAAATGGGGGGGAAAAAAAAGCCAAAACTAGCCTACTCTCATGGGTAAAGTAGATCCAAACATAAAGAGTCACGTGTGTGTGACCTGCTTGGTTGCTCTATGCCATCACTGTATTCTGTCCATTCTGTATGTCAGATGGTGAGAGACAGCTTAACTCAGTGATACAGAAAGACAGGTAAGCATGGGGCGGGGGCAAGTAGACCACGCCGGCCTGTCGGTGTCTGGAGAGAAGCTAGATCCTGTGTTGAGGGCACTAGGGAGCCATAGAAAGCTCCATGGCCTTGAGGAAGCTGGAAGGTTGCAATAGGAACAGCCTCTAGGTGGCTGCCTGCCCCCAGCATCCCTGTCCTGACCGGGCCCTCACCTCTCACCCACCAGCTCTGGTCTCTGGGTGAGGGGCCAGGAGAGAGAACCCGTCCTGCCAGCCCACGCCGTCTCAGTCAAGCCACACTGCTCTCAGTCCAGCTGAGCCACTCTGCAGGTATGTGAACAGGAGCAGCCAGAGAGGGTGGAGCAGACCCTGGACCTCGCTGGGGCTCTACCCATCTGACCTGCCAAAGGCCAGATCCACAAAACCCTCTGACTGACAAGACCTGGCCAGTCTGAACTGATTAGAGTAAGTTCAAAAATGCTTAGCTGAGGGATCCCTCCCTCTGCGCACACTGCAGCATGTCCAATGGGGGCATATTTTAAATTTAAATTTTTTGTGCTGGAGAATTGGCTCTGTGGCTCAAGAACTCTCTGTTCAAGTATGATGCCCTGAGTCTGATCCTCAGCATCCACATAAAAGCCAGACGAGACTACTCCTGTGCCTGTCGCCCCAGTGCTGTGGCAGGTGGAGATGAGAACAGCTCAGAGGCTCACAGGCTAGCCAGCCAGCCTAGTCAAATCTGTGAGCTCATGGTTCAGGGAGAGATCTTGTCATCATCAAGGGCTGGATGACTCAGTGGTTAAGAGCACTTGTTACTCTTGCAGAGGACCTGGGTTTGGTTCCCAGAACCAACATGGTGGCTCACAACCATCTGACACCCTCTTCTGGCCTCAGAGGGCATTGCATGTGTGTGGTGCACTTACATGCATGCAAAACACTCATACACATAAAATACGAATAAATAATTTTTTTTTAACATGGAAGGCCAGATGTGGTCGCATATGCCTTTATTCCCAACACTTAGGAGGCAGAGCCATGGGGATCTCTATGAATTCAAGGCCCGCCTGATCTACACAGTGAGTTTCTAGGTCAGCCAGAGCTATTTAGTAAGACCTGTCTCAAACTAAAAAAGAGATTGCAAGTGATAGAAGACATGTAATGTCAATTTCTTGGCTCTACACATGCACACATGTGCACACATATGAGTACACCACATGCACACACACATACATATACAATAACAAAATTTTATTTTTTATATTTTCAATATTGAAATTGAACTCAGGGCCTCCCACCCGCTAGGTGAGCACTCTACCGCTGAGCTGCGTCTCCAGACTTCTTGTTTATTTTGTTGTTTTGAGCCAGGGTCTCACTTATAGCCTAGACTGGAACTCACTTGACAGCTCAGGTTGGCCTGAAACTTGCAGTTCTCTTACCTCGGCCTTCGGAGAAGCTGGGATCACAGATGTGCCCCACCACGCCCAGCTAGCAGTGACATTTTCATTTATTTAATTCTTGGGTTTTGTTGCAGGACAAAAGTAACGATAATTTTAGGGACTGGAGAGATGGCTCAGCAGTTGAGCACTGGCTGCTTTTGCAGAGGACCTGAGTTCAAATCCCAGCACCCACATGGAGACTAACAGTTACCCGTAACTCCAGTTCCAGGGGATCCGATGCTGTCTTCCGAGGGCCCTGCCGACACAGATGAATTCCTGTTGTGCAGTGCCCTCAGAGGTCAGGTGAGGACACTGGATCCCCTGGAACTGGAGTTAGATGGTTGTTAACTGCCTTGTGGGTGCTGGGAACTGAACCCAGCCCCTCTGTAAGAGCAGCCAGTGCTCTTAACTGCTGAGCCATCTCTCCGGCCCCCATAAATAAATTAAAAAAATTTTTTAAAGTGATGATAATTTTAAAAATTAGAACACATCAAGGAATAAAATTAACAATCCCCTGAAAATGAACTCTGGAGGACTGTTTTTAAAAAAATTTAATTATGTATATGTATGTCTGTGTGTGGATATGTTCACATGAGCGCAGGTGTCCTCAGAAGCTAGAAGAGCATATCAGATCCCACAGAGCTGCTGTTACAGGTGGTTGTGACCTGCCCGATGTAGGTACTGAAAACTAAACTCTATTCCTCCACAAGAGCAGTATTCTCTCTTAACTGCTGAGCCCTGTCTCCAACCCTGGACAAATGCTTATGCTTTAATTTTAGTTGCAAACACGTACATTTATGTGTATGTTCATGTGTGTATGTTCAAGTATGTATGCTGGTGCATATATGTATGTGGGCATTCATGTGTAGGCCAGAGGACAACTTCACTGTTTTTTTTTTCCTTCAGACATTGCCCAGCTTTCTTTCTGTCTTTCTCTGTTCTTTTTGAGACAGGGTTTCTCTTACCGCCCCAGAATTTCTTAAGTGGCCTAGGCTGAGGCTGGCTGGCCAGTAAGTCCCAAGGATCCACCTGCCTCCATCTCCTGAGCACTGAGATTACAAGCCCACACCACTATGCCAAGCTCTTTTTCCACATGGGTTCTGGGGATCAAACTCAGGTCCCCATGCTTCTGCAAGGTAAGCACTTTATGGACTGAACCATCTTTCCTTCTTATTCTGAGACAAGGTTTTGTTGTGAGCCCCAAACTGATCTCAAACTTTCCATCCTGCCTTGGTCTTTCAAGTGCTGGGACAGCAGGTAAGTACCACCACACCCAGCAAGTATTTGTGTTTTTATCAAAACAGCACTGTAGTGTGCTTTTTTCTTTTGTTCTCTCTCTCTCTCTCTCTCTCTCTCTCTCTCTCTCTCTTTCTGTCTCTCTTCCTCTCCCTCTCATGTATAGCTACATGAACCGAGGATGACTTTGAACTCCAGAGCCTCCTTCCTCCACTGTCTAACTGTTGGGACCCCAGGCGTATGCCACCACACCCAGCTTATTTATACACTTCATCTGGTGAGAGTGGGTTCATAAAAATCCCTGACCCATAAGGTAAAGGTCTTCAGTTCTGTAGACCCTGTGCTCTGAGACAGAGACTGTCACAGCCCACGTTTCACAGACGGACACAAAGAGGTTCAGACAGCGTAGTGGGGCTGGTGAGAACCCAGGGCTGCTTCTGCCTCTCACAGAATCTAAGTGACAGACTGAGTCACTGTGAGCTTGCTCAAGAGGACAACTGATTTAAAACAACTGATTTAAAAGCAGATTAGTGCGGGACACCTCCTATTTCCTTGACTTAATTACAGCTTAGTCAAATATATGCTTAGGGACGAGGACAAGTTTCACAGCGACTGTAGAAAAGCCAGTTAGGCCAGGTTTCTAGGAGAGTCTCTGGGGTGTTAAAATCTGGAATGTATCATAGTTGCATGATGGTTTTAAAATTCTGACTTGGGGGCCGGAGAGATGGCTCGGCGGTTAAGAGCACTGGCTGCTCTTGCAGAGGACCAGGCTTAGATTCCCAGCACCCACATGACGGCTAACAACGGCCTGTAATTCCAGTTCCGGGGATCCTACACCCTCTTCTGACCTCTTTGGGTACTGCACGACACGGGTACACTTACACACATACAGGTAATACACTCATACGCATAAAAAATAAGTTTTAAACACAACTCTGATTGGAAGTCAGGCATGGTACTATACAGCTGAAGTCTCAGCACTCAAGAGGCTGTGACAGAGGCTGGGGGAGGTGGTAAAGTGAACAAAGTGCTTGTTACGCAAGCATAACGACCTGAGTTCAGATATCAGCATCCACACAGAAAGGCAATAGTTACATGCACTCCCTAACCCTACTGGGGCTTGCTGGCCAGCCTTAAAAAAATGGTGAGCTCCAGGTTTAATGAAAGACCATATTTCAAGGCAATAAGGTGGAGAGCCGTAGAGGAAGACACCAGACAGCCTCCTGTAGCATGTGTGTGTTCACATATGGGTGAACACACATCCATGTACACACACACACACACACACACACAGTACAAGTTCAAGCCAGCCTGGACTACATAGTGAGATCGTGTCTCACACATAAAAAAATTTAAAAATTTTTTAAAAGAGTAAATCTGGTATTGCCAGAGAAAGCCTGTCTAAGAATGAAACAGCTTTCTTGAAACCTAGACTGAACTCCTGGATCCAGCCATGCTTGAAGACAGCCCTTCTGATTCAGTGGCATGAGCCAATAAATTCCGTATGATAGTTCAGCTGTTAAGAGCACTGGCTGCTCTTGCAGAGGAACAAGCTTCAGTTCCTGACACCTTCTTCTATCCTCTGTGAACTCTGTACACATGTGGTACAGGTACATGCATGTAGTCAAAATGCTCATAGACAGAAAATAAAAAATAACTAATGAAAAAACACAAAGACTTTTGGGGCTACATAGTAAGACCCTGTCTCAAACAAAATAAGGGGCTCGGAGAGATGACTCCAAGGGTAAAAGCACACACCCATTTTGCAAAGGACCGGAGTTTATTACCCAGATCAGGTTGCTTAGAAGCACCTGTAACTACAATTCTAGGGGCTCTGTTGCCCTCCTGTGGCCTCCAAGGGTACTGCACTCTTATGCACAAACCCACGCCCAGGCACACACATATGCATAGACACATAATTAAAAAATAAAATTAAGTTAAAAATCAAAATAAAACAGAAGAGAAAATGAACTCACTCGCTTATTCAATCAACCACTGTTTATTGACTCTCTGGCCCATGGTCAGACATGTGCTGGATAATGATGGGGACTTCATGATCACCATGGCAGAACTTGTCCCTGCTCTCAATCTAATGGACTATCTAAGTCAATCTAAGTCTACTAGACCTTAAACAAGCAGTCACAAACTACTGAGCAATGATGGCTTCACCTGCCATGAAGAAAGGTCAGGAAGCCACAAGAGAGACATGAGAAGGCTTGGCAGGAGCCGGGAGGGGCCCAAGGGTAGGGTGCTGTGGTGCATCGAGGCTGCGGTGTGATTGGTGCGATCGAGGCGGTGGAGGTGGAGCCCAGGCGGGCAGGCGGCCTCCCCCAACTTGCTCTTCAGAGGGTGGTGTAGAAATACATGGCTATCAACAGCACCGGGAGCTGGGTGGGCAAATGACAAGATGGAGATGCTTCAGACCAAACCCAGGTCCTTCCTAGCGCCCTCTCTGGCATCCCCTGACACCCGCATCCAGCCCTGACCACAGATGCCCTGCTTCTCACCGTCCACATCAGGATGGCAAACCCAAACCACGAGATGCCCCAAGTGTAGCTGTCGATGGCATGGCCGATGTGCTCAAAGCAGCCCTGGGCAGAGGGACAGAGGCGGGCCTTGAGGCTGAGCCCTAAAAGGGCTAGAAAGCATTGGTGAGTCACCGAGCACCCTCAGGGAAGTCACTTCCTTCCCTCTGCCTTGATTTTCCTATCAGCCCACAGGAGTGGTGGCAGAATCTGCTTGCAAGGGAGGCTTAGGGGAACCTGTAATGTCCCTGAACCCGGTCCAAGCCAGTAGGTGCTGTCCTAATGGTGACCATCACTCTGGACTTGATTATGTTCAGAACAGGCTTTCCTGAGTGCCAGGGGCTTAAAATCCAGCCCCAGCTGCAGTCTACTTCTCTTACTGGCTCACTTAGAGACAACATTGAACGGGGCCAGAGCTCCACACTAGGGTCACTTCCATAGAGACCCCAGCCTCTGGCAGGAAGCATCTGAAAACAAAGATTCAGGCTGTATCTTGCCCCATCACATGCAATGTGTGATGCCATTTGCTGTTTGTAGGAACCCAGGTACAAGTCCAGCTGTCTGAGCTGCAGTTTTCCAGGGTGTGACGTGGCCGTCTGGAGAGTGGTGGCAGGGACTCTGTGAGGTGACACATGGAAGGGCTCTGCATGGGACTGAGGTTGGAGAAAGGGTGTCCTTGTCTGTCCCTGCGGATGGTGTGCTCTAGCCCGCCTCTCCTCCAGAACCTAGCTGTGTAGACCAGACTGGCCTCCATCTCTCGGAGATCCATCTGTCCCTTTCTGCCTCTCAAGTGCTGGGTTTAAAGGCATGGGTCACCATACCTGGCCTGTTATTATTTATTCTGGTTCTTTTTGAGACTGGGTCTCCCTGTAGCCCCAGTTGGCCTGGAACTCCCTATGTAGATCAGGCTGGCCTTGATCTCACAAAGATCTGCCTGCCTCTGCCTCCCAAGTTCTGGGATTAAAGATATGTACCACCATACCCTGCTCTAATTTATTTATTTTTATGTGTATGAGTGTTTTGCCTGCATGTAAGTGCACCATGTGCTTGTAGTGCCTGTGGAGGCCAAAGGAGGGGATCAGATCCCCTGGGACTGGAGTTACAGGTGGTCGTTAGACATTGTGTGGGTGCTGGGAACCAAACTCAGGTTCTCTGCAAGATCAGTCAGTGCTCTTAACTGCTGAGCCATCTCTGTAAGGTCTTGCTATATTACCCAGGGTTCCTCAAAGCTGGCAGTGACCTATACAACTGAGGCTATAGGCCTGCATCGCCGGGATCAGCTCTCAGTCAGGCTTTTTTTTTTTTTGGTGGAACGAGGGATTGAAACCCTGGGCCTCACACGTGCTTAGGAAAGCCCTGTAAGACTGAGGCATGCCCCAGTCCCTGACGGGTGGATCTAATGAAGAGTCCTACCATTTTTACTTTGAGACAGGGGCTCACTAAGCTGCTTAGGCAGACCTCATTCTTGGGATCATCCTGTCCCAGCCTCTTGAGTAGCCAGGCCTATACCACAAGGCCCAGCTTCAGTCACTGTTATTCCTGTTGCTTGATCTCCATAATCCTGAACAACTAGACCAGAATCGAAGATGTCAGATCTGAACCAGAGAGAACCTGGGTACATCCTACTGACTTGTGAAAAGAGCTGGGAGGGCCAGGGGGAAGGGAGAAAAAGAAAATGCCACAGAGGAGGACAGGAGTGGCTGGAAGAACAGACAGTGGGAGGGAGAAAGAACCAGAGACAGGTGGACAGACGGACACAGAAGGGAAGGGACATACCTTGGTGAACAGGTAGTCCATGTGGCCCACGCGGCAGCCTTCTTCGTTGATGGGGATGAAGTTTCCTGTCCGGCGACAGCACATCGGGGGCCAGGGAAACACCGCCTCTGGAGTGGCTGACCGGAAGGCAGATGTGTAATTCACCCAGTCCATGGGGCCAGATGTGCCACAGCATTCTTGCTGCAGGGAAAACTACGGGGTGAGGCAAGCTGGACCCAACTTGTTGGAGTTCTGGACCTCAAAGTGACTCGTGTGTGTGTGTGTGTGTGTGTGTGTGTGTGTGTGTGTGTAAGCATGTATTTATGTGTGAGAGTGATCAAGGACCATAAAGTATTTGTCCCAGGACCAGGAGGCTGATGGGACATTTGACCCACAGTCACACTCCTTTTCTTTTCTTTTTATTGAGACAAGGTCTCACTATGTAGCCCTGGCTGGCCTGGAACTCACTATGTAAAACAGGCTAGCCTTGGACTCACAGACACCCACCTGCCTCCACCTCTCCAGTGCAGGGACTAAAATCATAAGCCACCATGACCAGCCACAATCATTTTCTTTTAAAATCCTTTTCTTGATGACTATGCTGGCAAAATAACATACAAAAAGCTAGATTTCGAGGGCCAGAAAGATGGCTCAGAGGTTGAGAGCACTAGCTGCTCTTTCAGGGGACTTGAGCTTGGTTCCCAGCACTCACATGGTGACTCACAAACAGCTGTAACTCCAGTTCCAGGGAATCTGATGCCCACTCTAGTCTCTGAGGGTACACACACACACACACATACATACCCACACACATACACACACACATACACACAATTAAATTAAAAGGTAGATGTCTGGCTTTTCTTAGCTCTAGTATGTGATTTGTTATGAGTTTTTAAAAAAGATTTATTTTTAGTTTATGCATATAAGTGTTTTGTCTGCACATATATATGTACATCATACGTGTGTGTGTGTGTGTGTGTGTGTGTATACATGCCTGAAGGTCAGAAGAAGGCATCAGATCTCCTGGAACTGGAGTCACAGAGAGTTGTTAGCCACTGCATGACTACTGGGGAAATGAACCCAGGTCCTCTGCAAGAACAGCCAGTGCTCTTAACTGCTGAGCCAGCTCTCCAGCCCCTTATTTATTATTTTTTTATGTTATATGTATGAGTGTATTGTCTGCATGTGTGTAAGTGTACCTGTGTCATGTAATGCCCACAGAGGTCAGAAGAGGGCATCAGATCCTCTGGAACTGGAGTTAGAGATGGTTGTTAGCTGCCATACAAGCGCTGGGACTCGAACCCAGGTCTTCTGCAAGAGCAGCCAGTGCTTTTAACTGCTGAGACAGCCCTGTTGTGGTTTTTGCGGCAGGGCTCACTCATGTAGCCCAGGTAATTCTTAGACTCTAGGCAATTCAGCCTCGGCCTCCCACGTGCTGGAATTCCAGGCATGTGCCATCAAACCCAGCTCAAGTGTTTAATTTGAGGCCCTTGAATGCCTCTAAAGAGACAGACCTAGGCATTCATCAAACATGGTTTAGCTCCTGGCCAGCTCTGTGATTTGGGCCGAGCTGGAACTCAGTTTCTTCTTCTTCTTCATACCGTGTCATGTTGGGTGTCATTTAGAGAGTGGCTTCTGAGCTGGGCAGATGCTACATCTCAGGTCTGGAATCATAGCACTGAGGAAGGTGGAGGCAGAAGGATTAGGAGTTCATGGTCATCTTTCAGTACATGATGAGTTCAGAGCCAGCCTGGCTTCATTAGACTCAAAGAAAAAGGTGTTTCAAAGGCTAGGTACGGCAAAGTATGCCTCTGATTCCAGCACTTTCAAGGTTGAGGCAGGAGAGTCAAAAGTTAGAGGCTAGTCAGGGCTACATAACTAGCTTCAAGCTAAGTTAGTTACATTTGTCTTAAAAATAAATGAATAAGGCCAGGTGTGGTGGCACACGCCTTTAAGCCCAGCACTCAGGAGGCAGAGGCTGGTGGATCTCTGTGAGTTCAAGGACAGCTTTATCTACATAGCAAGTTCCAGGCCAGCTGGGGCTACAGGGAGACCCTGTCTCAAAAAGACAAAATTTTTTTCTTTTCCATTGGTATAAATGTGTAGGTATACACACATTCAAAAATATTTTATTACTTTTATTTTATGTGTATGAGTATATTGCCTGCATGTGTGTGAGTACACCCATGTCATGCAGTGTATTCAGAGATCAGGTGTCAGATTCCGCTGGAACTGGAGTTACAGACTGTTCACCTGAAGAATTTTTAAGATTTTTTTAAAAACTACCTTTTGGGGTCTGAAGAGATGACTCAGTGGGCCTGGCTGTTCTTACAGAGAACCCATGTTCAGTTCCCAGAACCCACATGGCAGTTAATAACTGGCTTTAACTCCAGTTCCAAGGGATCTGATGCCCTCTTCTGGCCTCTGTGAACATTGCACACACATGGTGCACTTACATATTTACAGACAAAACACTCATACACATAAAAAATTTAAAAGAAGATCTATCTATCTATCTATCATCTATCTATCTATCTATCTCTAGAAATATAAAATAAGGGGGCTGAGCATGGTGGAGTAGGCCTTAAATTCTAGATACTTAGGAGCCAAGGCAGGAGGATCACAAGTTCAAGGTCTGCTAGACTACAGAGTATGTTTAAGACCTGCCTGGAAACCTTGTCTCAGAAAGATTTTTAAAAACTGGTGGCACATGCCTTTAATCCCAGCACTCAGGAGGCAGAGGCAGGTAGATCTCTGTGAGATTGAAGCCAGCCTAGTCTACGTAGTAAGTTCCAGGCCAGCTGGGGCTACAGGGAAACACTGTCTTAAAAAAGAGGACTGGAAATATAGCTCAGTGGTACAGTACTTGCCTTTGCATGCATGAGGCCCTGGGTTTCATCCCCAGCATATCTCTCTCTCTCTCTCTCTCTCTCTCTCTCTCTCTCTCTCTCTCACACACACACACACACACACACAAAATGCTTTGTACAATGCCAAACAAAAATTTCATTTCTGGTAGGCGGAGGCAAGGGCATGGACGTTCAAGGCCAGCCTGGAGTACATATTAAAAGTTATCATTATTACAACAGACGGAGAATTATTGTCCATTTCACAAAAGAGGGAGCTCTGTCACTTAATATCATGGTGACCCTCTGAGGGTGAATTTCCTTTTCTGGGTCTGTTGACTTGTCTAGAAACTTATGCTAACCAAACTTTGCTCCCCTGTCCCACCGCGCCCACTGAGTAGACGTCTTTACAGTGCTCCCTCGGCTGGTGGGGTGACAGAGCCCCGCCCACCTCCATCATGATGCGGTCCCACAGGCGGGTCAGCTCCCTGCCCTGGTCCGAGTCTGCGCCGTAGAACGTCAGCATCTGCTTGGTGATCAGTGATGGGCTGGACACCATCTGAGGAGGAAGGGTGAGAAGGAGCCGGAGACAGCGGGCGGGGGGGAGAGCTAGCCCACTCCACATCCCAGACCCTCCAGGGACGCCCCCCGCAGCCCCCGGCCCCCGTCTGGCTCACGTAGTCGCGGTGGGTGTAGGCCGTGATGCAGGAAGCACACTCGAAGATGTATACTACGAGCATCAGCAGGAGATACTGGGGAGGGAGGGAGAGCGGCCATGGGGCGGAGCCCGGCAGGCCACAGCTCTGAGCGAGGCGCCCAAACAGAACTTATTGTTTAGTGGAAGAGTGCTTCCCTGCCATGTATAAAACTCTGGGTCCCCCCCAAGAACCTCAAAAATGAAAGGCAGAAACAAGTTAAAGGTCAATATAAGTCAGCAGTAGAGTGCCTGCCTAAAAACACCAGTGAGCTTGCCTAGCATAGCCCAGGCCTTTAATCCCAGTACTTGGAAGGTAGAGGCAGGCCGATCTCTGTGACATCGAGGAGACTTTGGTCTATATAGTAAGTTCCAGTCCAGCTGGTGCTACAGAGCGACCTTGTCTCAAAAATAAAACAAAACAAAACTCCTCAGATGGGGGCTGAAGCAATGACTCAGAGGTTAAGAGCTTGCTGCTCTTGCAGAGGACCCCAGCTCAGGTTCCAGAACATGTCAGGCTGCTCACAACCGCCTCCAACTCCAGTGGGTCTGATACACTCTTCTGGCCTCCACGGACACCTGCAACCCTATGCACATACCCACACCCAGGCACACACATATACACATAATGTTAAAAGATTTTTAAAGCCTGAAGAGATGGCTCAGCCGTTAGGAGCACTGGCTGCTCCTCCAGAGGACCTGGGTTTAGCTCCCAGCACCCACATGGTGGCTAGCAACGGTCTGCAACTCCAGTTCCAGGCGATCTGACAGCCTCTTCTGACCTCCATGGGCTTTGTACATGGGTGCAGGCAAAATACTCATACACATAAAATAAACATAAATTAAAAAAAAAAATTTAAAGATTTATTTTAAAAGACAGTTTTAAAAAAATCTTTTAAAAATTCTTCAGGTGGGGACTGGAGAGATGGTTCAGTGGTTAAGAGCACTAGCTGCTCTTGCAGAGGACCCAAGTTGGGTTCCCAGCACCCATATAGTAGTTAGCAACAGGTCTGTAACTCCAGCTCTAGGGGTCTAACCTTTTCTTCTGGCCTCTGCGGGCACTGCATATGTGCAGGCAAAACATTCACACAATTAATTAATTAATTAACAAAATCAAGCAAAGCAAAGAAGATACTTTTTAAAAAAAATCCTCTCCAATGGAAATAAATGTAGGCCTACAGAGGGTGGAGTAGACGTAGGACTGGTCGGTACTCAGTCTTGTTGAAACCAGGTTGTAGGTCACTGGGGCTCAGAACATTACACACTCCACTGCCATCTGTGTTTGATATAGTCTGAACATTTAAAAAAAATGCTTAGTTAATGACAAACTAGCTGGATGTTGTGGTACAGTCCTACAATCCTAGAGCTCAGGAGGATTGCTGTGAGTTTGAAGCCAGCCTGGGTTGCATAACAAGACCCTGTCTTCAAAAACAAGAGGGGAGGGACTGGAGAGATGGCTCAGTGGTTAAAAGCACTGGCTGCTCTTGCAGAGGACCTAGGTTTGGTTCCCAGCACCCACACAGCGGCTAACAACAGTCTGTAATTCCAGTTCCAGGGGTTCTGACGCCCTCTTCTGCCGTCCACAGATGTTGGTGCACTCATTTTCATGCCGGGGGGTGGGGGATACTCAGACACATAAAACAAAAACAATGAATTAATTAAAAAAATTAAATAGCCCAGGGTCAAGAGCTGACGTCCTCAGATGTAAGCTGGCTGTGTGGTCTCGGATAAGTGACTTCACCTCTCTGAACCTCAGTTTCAACCTCTGTTAAATAAAGCAGTGGTGACGATCACGATGGTGGGATTCAGTGGTAGGCCAGGAGAACTAAATGAACTAATCTGCAAACCACTGAGGTCCTGGCACGGAGTGCATGCTCACTAAACGGTAAGTATGTTATTATTATTTTTGTCATTGTTATTGGCATAACTCAGGAACAAAGACCCCCGGAGACCAAATAATTGGGGTTCAAACTCCGGCTCTGCTATTTGGAACCTTCTAGCAGCTGTTCAGAGCGTCCCTCACATCCCTGTGCCTTGGTTTTCTCTCTCCATTGGGGGTAACAGTTGAGACAAGGTAACTGGGTCAAGGGATAGTGAGTGTGCTTGGGAGGCCTCAAGTGAGGTGCCACACAGGACTGACCTAGTTATGGCAAGTCCCCTCCCTCCCTGTCCTGGGTCTCACCGTGAGGATCATGGAGCGCCGACGGCAGAGTGCAGCTCCCACACCAAAGCTGGCTACCACGAAGAAGGAGAAACCGCAGAAGATGGCGATCCAGGCCCCAGCGAAGACGTCATCCTTGCCTGAGACGCCCATCAGCGGGTACACACGGTACTGGTCAGCTGTCACCCACACTGTCTCAGCAAACAGAGCCAGGCCTGACAGCTGGACAGGGCAGTGGGTTAGGAAAGTCTGCCCAGGGCCAGTAGTTGGACTGGGGTATGTCTCTGTGATTAGAGTTCTTTCCCAGGACAGAAAAGTGGGCGCTGAAGTGAGGCCAGCACTCACCCTGTGAACAGGGACGGGACGAGGGAGGGAAAGCCAAGAAGCAAGAAAAGGCCCAGCCAGAGCCTTGGCCTCCACATCCCAGTGGCTTCAAGTATAAAAGGAGATGCCCCATGCCAAGCCTGGTGAGCAGTACCAGCACGTGCTTGGCCAGCCTGCCCCAATTAGCAGTGCTGTTCTGAGGGCAGGATTTTAGGCCCATAGACCTGAAACTAACATCTGTGGGCTGGAGAAAGCAGCTAAGAACACCAGATATTCTTGGAGAGGACCCGGGTTCGATTCCCAGAATCCACATGGCAGCTAACAATGGCCGGTAAACTCCAGCTCCGTGGGGGATCTGACGCCCTCTCTGGACAGTCCATGGACATTTCATGCATGTGGTGCATCTACATGCCTTCACGCAAAACATACATACACAGGAAAGCAAAAATAAATAAATGAATCAAAATAAAAAGAAATTTAAAATGACACCTGCTTCAACACTTTGTTGTAGCAGTCAATTATACAGGTGTGCTGGTTTGGGCAAGGCAGTCACCGGCCCAAGGGTTGTTCCCTGTAGCACCACGATAACGGTAGCAGGAGGCCACACAGCAGAGTGCTATGTGGTTGTACAGGGCCCTGGAGGCTCTCTGTGGTCTCATGTGGAACAGCCTATCAGCCACATAAGCTACCAAGGGAACACTGTAGTCACACAGCGGGACATGGGACGAGCTACACTGCAACAAGAAAATAGGCTTGTATGTGTGTCTGCTTAAAGAAATACCAGAAAGACTAGGGGTGCAGTTCGGTTGGTAGAATACTCTAGAATGTAGAAAGCCCTTGGTTCAATCCCCGGCACCACATGAACTGGGCCTGGTGGTGCACACCTGAAACCCAAGCACTCAGGAAACAGAGGCAGGAGGATCAGAAATTCAAGGCTATCACTGGCTACATAGGGAGTGTGAGGCTAGCCTGGGCTACCTGAGAGACCCTGTCTCAAAAACAGCAGCAACAAAAGAAACTAAAAGTCTGGTCATTCCAGAGTTGGCCTGGAAACAAAGGACTGAAGACTGCGCTTCGAACAGGATTTGCTTGTTTGTTTTGAAACAGGGTCTCACACTATAGCTCAAGTTGTCCTGGAACCCTCTATGTAGTTAAGCAGTTAACTAAGCAGTTAAGAGCACTGGCTGCTCTTGCAGAGGACCTGGGTTTGGTTCCCAGCACCCACATGGTGGGTAACAACCATCTGTACCTACAGCTCCAGGGGATCCGATGCCCTCTTTTGGTCTTCTCGAGCATTGTATGAAACAGGTGCACTTATATACATGTAGGGAAAATACTCCTAAAATACAAATAAATGAATATAAAAACTAAAATAAAAAGTCAAGGGGCTGGAGAAATGGGACAGCAATTAAGAACTTTTCCTGCACTTCCAGAGGGTCCAAGTTCAGTTCCCAGCACCCACATTAGGCAGCTCACAACCACCTATAACCCCTGCTCCAACAATCTAATACCCTCTTCTGGTCTTTGCAAGCAACTGCACTCATATGGTCTACATACACAGACACATACACAGACATGCTTTTTAAAAAACCCAACACCAATGAAAAGCCATGATTCCAAGCCAGCCACGGTGAATCATGCCTGTAATCCTAGAGCTCAGGAGGCTGAGGCAGGAGGATTCGGAGTGCAAGGCCAGCTGGTCTACAAAGCAACACCCTGTCTCAGAAAATAAAAAGGGGGCCAGTCATGGTGGCACACATCTTAAAGAGGCATGGGCAGGCAGATCTCTGTGAGTTCAACCTGGTCTACATAGAGAGTTCTAGTTCAGCCAAGATGACGCAGTGAGATTCTGTCTCAAAAAAGCAAAACATAGCAAAGAAAAAAAAATTTTAAATACAGATAATTATTCATTGTTACTATGAGTTTTCCATGTGTCAAGTAGTCACTTTGAGATACCAGCTCGCATGGTCTTCCACATTATTTATTTATTCATTTGGTTTCTATGTGTATGGGTGCATCACCACAAATGTGGAGGTCAGAGGACAGCCTGCGGGTGGCAGGTCTCTCTCATCATGTGGTACAACGAAGCAAACTCAGCTTGTCAGCCTTAGAAGCAAGTACCTTTACCTGCCGAGCCAGGATTTATTTATGTTTGAGACAGGGTCTTACAATGTAGCTCTAGCTGGCCAAGAACCCACAGAGATCACCTGCCTCTGCCTCCGGAGGGCTGAGATTAAAGGTGTGTGCCACCATGCCCAGCCCATATTCTTTTTAAAGACAGAGTCTCACGTAGTCCAGGCTAGCATCAAACTCTCTTTGTGGCTGAGGCTGACGCTGAAGTCGGCTTCAAACTCTCCAGCCTCAGCTCCCAAGTGTGCCACCATACCTGCCGGTGGAGCACTTTTTCTGAGTTGTGTACTGATCTACACAAGCCACAAGGAAGACACAGTCCTCAGACGAGGAAGACACACAGAGCAGTCAAGCGGTGCCCTATGGTCCCACAGCGGAGAGAAAGCCGAGCAGATTTCAACCGGGCAGCTGAGCAGCCTGCAGGCTCCTTGAGACTGCAGTGTTGGCCTCCTGGACAGATGTGGGTCCCGGCCCCACCCCAGGCTGAGGACCGCCACATCTCCCACAAACCCTTCACCCCTGTCTGCCCCCGTACTGGGGCCTCTTACCAAGATAGTAATGTTGCCCACGACCAACAGGCCCACCACCACCGGAGACCCCTTCTCTGTCTCTGATGCTGCAGGAGCCATCATCCTGCTGGGACATAGGAACAGGGAGAAGGCCGGGCAGAAATTAGGAGGGGAAGGAGGAGAGCCTGGCCAGACCCGCTTCACTCCGGACCCCGGCTGTGAAGAGACGAGATGCTCGCTCCCTGGCGACACAACCCAGACTGGAGCCTACACGCCCGGCCTCCCACAGCACTGGCCGTGAGCCCTTCTGCAGAATGAGAAAACGAGGCTCTGACAGAGCATCCTTGGCCATCCCAGCTCTCCCTGCCCCGGCTCCCAGAGCCCCCTTCTCACCTCTTCTCCAGAAGCTTCTGGCTGGCCCCACCCACAGCAGCTCGCTCTATATGTCCAGGCCCCTCCTGAGCCAGTCTCTAAAGGAGGAGGGGACAGGGGCTCCACAGGCCGACCAGGATGGCAAGACAGATTTTATGAGCTCCCTGCCACTCAGATGATTGACAGACTTGAAATTCAGGATTGTGCTCAGGTCTGGCCACCAGGGCAAAGTGATATATACCCAGGGCCTCTGGTTCCCAGGCTGCAGTGATACAGGAAGGGGGTGGGGGTGAGGCCGTCTCTACGGGCCTTACATGGGTTTTTCTGGGAGCAGGGGTCAGATGAATGACAGATCCACGTGTGAATCTCAGATCCCAGAACTGTCTCCTACAGCTTTCTGAGACCCAAGAACGCAGAGGAAGGACCAGAGAGAGACAGAGGACAGGGCTAGACCAAGACAGAGCAGTGGGAAGGCAGTAAGGGAAAGTTAGAGGAAGAGTGACTGAGGTGGGGACTGGAGAAGGGTGTGTGAAGGGGTCTTAAATTAGGGTGTGTGAAGGGGCAGAGGAACGTGCTGGAAACAGGGAAGGGGCAGATAGAATGGAGCCCCTTACCCCAATACTAGGGAAGTGGAAGCTGGATTACAGGTTCAAACCACCCTGGGCTACAGAGCCAGACATCTTCAGAGAGGGAAAGAGCGAGAAAGATCTGGAAGATCTAGTATTTAGGCTTAAATCCCAGTTCTGTGTCCTCTGAGTAACATGATCTGCACATGCACAAATTTGCGTGTCTTCAGACCACGTTCCCAGTGGGCCACGAGAACTGTCCAGAGTTTCAGGGACGCTCCGATGGCGCCCCCTAGTGGCGCAGCGCTGATCCCTTTAGTGAAAATGATTGCTTGAGGCAGGAGACATTTCCCAAAACTCCCCCCCGTAAGCTAAGATGTTGGTCTCCAGGCAATACACTCACCCACATAAAATAAACAAAAATAAAAAAAAGAAAGAAAAAAGACATGGCGGGGGTCTGTGGAGGCGTGGTGGTGCACACCTTTAATTCCAGCACTGGGTGGGTAGGGGCGGGTGGAGCACTGAGATTTCCGGGTCAGCTTGGTCTAAAAATCAGCCAGCCAGAGCTACATAGTGAGACCCTAACCCCTCTCAAACTAAAGAACAACAAATAAGTTTTGTTTTAAATAATTTGAAAAACCAGAGAGTCATGATAAGACTTTGAAATCTTTGGTTTGGGTCTGGTTTTGAATGCTTTTCAAATTAAATTTTATTTATTATTTTGTGTGTGAATATGTGCCCATTAAGCAGATGTGGAGGTCAGAGGACAAACTGAAGTCAGTTCTCTCCTTCCACCATGTGGGTGCCAAGGATTAAAACTCAGGTCATCCAGCGTGACTGCAGGTGCCTTTACCTCCTACGCCGTCTCAGCACCCAGGTGTTGTTTTTTAAAATATTTTATGATTTTTATTTTATGTGTACGAGTGAATTGCCTGCATGCCTGTAAGTACAGCTGTGTTGTACAATGCCCACAGACGACAGAACAGGACATCGGATTCCCCTGGAACTGGACTTCGAGATGGTTGTTAGCTACCACGTGAGTGCTGGGAACCAAACCCAGGTCCTCTACAAGAGCAGTGGGTGCTTTTAAACGCCGAGCCCTCTCTCTAGCCATTTTATTTATTAATTTTTTTTGAGACAGGGTCTCATATATCCCAGGCTAGCCTCAAACTTACAATATAGTTGAGGATGACCATGAACTCCAGATCCCCCTACTCTACTTCCTAAGTGTTGGTATGCACCACCATGCCCAAACTAAAAAAAAAAAAAAATCTTTTGAAATATTTTTATTAGTTAGCAACAGTATTTTCAAGCTATATAAAGTGCCTAATAAAAGCAGTTTAGAGCTCATCTTGTTCTTCTACAGGACCTGAGTTTGGTTCCCAGCACCCATGTGAGCTATGTCTAATGTATCTCTCAATCCAATCAAGTTGACCACCAAGATTAGCCATCTCAGAAGCAGACAGGTGGTGAAGGTGGGGTCTTCCATGGCTACAAAAGAAGCCAGAGACCTCTCATCCATTCTGCTATGTGAGGACACAGAGGCGCCATTTACGAACCAGAAAGCAGACCCTCCCTATATTGCAAAGCTACCTGTGAGCTGACCTTGGACTTCCCTAGCCTCCAGAACTGTTGTAAATAGTTTTGTTACATATATACATATATATGTATATATATGTATATATATGTATATATATATGTATATAATTTATGGGGCTAGAGACGGCTCAGTGGTTAAGAGTACTGGCTGCTCTTGCAGAGGATCCAGGCAGGTTCAGTTCCCAGGACCCACATCTATAACTCCATTTCCAGGGGAGTCTGACGCCCTCTTCTGACCTCCACAGGCATTGTACAACATGGGTAAACTTACACACATGCAGGCAAGACACTCACAAAATTAAAACATAACAATAAAGAACTAGTACTTTTAACTGCTGAGCCATCTCTCCAGCTCTCATTTAAATGTTTTTCAAAGATGAATACTTATTTGTGTGTGTGTATATGTGAATGCAACATGCATGCAGTTCGGGAAGAGGGCACTGGATCCCCTGGCCTGGAGTTACAGGTGGTTGTGGGCCCGTGAGAACTTTCCTAGAGGTGACTAGATCACAGGGGCTCTGACCCTAATGAATGGATCAATTGATGAACTCAAAGTTTGAATAGACTATTGGTGAAATATGTATCATTTCCACCTAATGCCCGGATCATGAGTGGCTACAATATGCTAATATTTTACAATATGCTAATTTCTCCCCTTTGTTTATTAGCTAGAGTGCTGGGTGATTAAAAGTAATGTAAAGACTCTACTAGAAAGCAATTCACGCTGGTACAGCATGGGGCAATGTTGACTACAAATATGAGGCGATCAGATTCAAATCCATGTCATCCCAGTGTTTTACTGCATAATACGTCTTGGGAACTTTCTGTTCCTGCACTGAATCCTCTCTTATCGACAACTCCAAAAGGAACCCCACAGCCACTCGACCTACAGGTGGGGATAGAAAACTGCCAGTTTCATTCATAAAATAGGGATGGTCTTTTCAAAAATCTTTTTCAAAGATTTTTTTTTTTTTAAGTTAAAAATATGATTAAGGGTATGTGTACCTGAGAGCAGAGAAGAGGGTACTGGACGCCCCGGGGCTGGAGTTACAGGCAGTCGTGAGCTGTCTGTCCTGAGTGGTAGAAATGGAACTCCAGCTAGAAGTGCTCTTATGCGCTGAGCCACCTCTCCAGCCCCTAAGGATGGTCTTAATCCAGTAGACACAGAGTAGTTGGAAGGCCCAGATGTTCTCAGCATGGTAGTTTTAATAATCTGCAGCTGCACCTTAAGGGCAAGCAGGGTGTAAAGTCCAGTGTTGACTGAAGCAAGGGAACTGTGAGAAATGGTCTAAGAGAGAGGTGGAGACGAAAGCGCTTCAAGGGCCGTCCTTCTGTTAAGGGGAATTGCAGGCCCTCCTCAGCAACGGTTCCGGTCTGACTGCAGTTACATCTCACAGTGTGGCTTATGTGGAGATATGCAAGGTTGAGCAGGGACTGCTCCGCAGTATGTCTCTCCAGGATGCATCCGATACCCAAAAGGAAACAAATCCTTGAGAGGAAAAAGCTCTTGGCCAGCCACCACCTTCCCAGAGGGCTGGGCACAGCCAACATTAAGGCACCGGGTGCCTCCTGCTGAAAGAGATGAGGAGCCCTGGAGATTCCAGGCTGAGATGCATGTGGAATAGGCAGGAAGAACTACTGTAGTATTATTATGTTTTGTTGCAGTGGTGGGGTTGTTGTTGTTGTTTTGGTCTTTTTAAGACAGAGTCTCCCTGAGGCCCAGCTGGCCTGGAACTCACTATGTAGACCAGGCTGGCCTGGATCTCACAGAGAAGTGCCTGCCTCTGCCTTCCAAGCCCTGGGACTAAAGGCATTCACCATCACACTTGCTCTTGTAGAATTAAAAAAAAAATACTAGAGAACTAATAAGCACATACAGAATGTGAATCATTGTTAACACTTCCCTCCCCATCAAGGAAGGATGGCTTAGAACTCAGTATTCTCCTGCCTCGGCTTTCTGAGTACTGGAATTAGAGGCTTGGCCTGGCTTGATAGTTTTTCTTGAGAGTGGTAATGAGTCAGGCATGGTGGTATAGACCCATAATATCTGCACCTGGGAGGCTGAGGTAGGAGGATTGCTTGAGAGTAAGACTACATTGTGTTAGAGTATGAAAGAACATATTGTTTTTCAAAGCTGCACGCTTTAAGTATTAGAGGGAATGTGTCAAGATATTTGGCAACTATTTCCAAGTGGTTCAGCAAACAAAGAAAAGAATAAAAATTACTAAGGGGTTGGAGAGAAGGCTTGGTCATTAAAGCCTGTGCTGCTCTTCCAGAGGACCCAAGTTCAGTTCCCAGCAGTCTACGTAACTGCACTCAAATGCACAAACCCATATACACATAACTAAATAAAAACAAAACTAAAACAAGCTGGATGTGGAGGCACATGCCTTTAATCCCAGCACTCAGAAGGCAAAGGCAGGCAGATCTCTGTGAATTTGAGGTTAGCCTGGTCGACATAGTGAGTTCTACGCCACGGGAAGACCCTTTCTCAAAACCACAAAAACAAAACAAAACTAACCATTTCTTAGGTAAAATAACGGTGACTGTTTTAAAGCTGGGTGTGGTAGCATGTGACTGTATTCCTAGCATCTGGGGGTGAAGGCAGGAGAATTAGGAATTTAAGGTCGTCCTCAGTTTACATAGCAAGTTTAAGGCCAGCCTGGGCTACCTGAGAACCTATCTTAAAAAAGGGGGGCTGGAGAGCTGACTCAGCGGTTAAAAGCACTGGCTGCTCTTGTAAAGGACCCTAGGTTCGGTTCCCAGCACTCACGTGGCGGCCAACAGCTGTCATCCGACATCGTCTTCTGGCCTCCCATTGCATGCATGGGTACATTTACATGCAGACAAAACTTTCACACATAAAAATAAAAATAGAAAACCAACACTAAGGTGAAAGGGTGGTCCAAGAGGAAATGCACAGTGATGTGTTCACAGCTGTTGAATCTATCTGGGACGGTAGCTCAGTAGTAGAATGCTTGCCTAGCATTTGTGAGACGCTAGGTTCAATCTCCAGTACAGTCAGGGGGAGCTAATTCTGTACAGATAAGGGCAAGCATCCATATCAATGTTAGCACATTGGAGACCGGAAGCTATTCTGTGTGAATAGCTACTCCACTGATTATCACAGAGATGGTTAAAGTTTATAATACAGAAATGTGGAGCCCGAGAGATAGCTCAGTCATTAAGAGCACACACACCAGGGAACTCACAACTCCAATTCCAGCTTGAGGTCCAAGGACCTCTTCCCAGCTCCACAGGCACCTGGCACTTACACACACACCCGGAGATACGCACATAATTAAAAATAAAATTGGGGCCTGGAGAGATGGCTTCGATTCCCAGCACCCACGTGGCACTAACCGTCCATAACTCCAGTTCCAGGGGATTTGACACTCTCTTCTCACCTCTGCAGGCATTGCAGGCATGTGGTGCACATATCGTCCACACTTACATCCACTCAGGCAAAACACTCATACACATAAAATGAAGATAGTATCAAAAAATAAAAATCTCAAAATAAAAACAAAAATGTAAACAGAACATCAAAGATCCTGGCTTGGAGGCCCCGTGTGGCAGGGCACAGATTCTGGCCCAGCTTCTCGCCCAGCTATCTGTACCACACGTGACACCTTTCCAGTGGGTTTTTATTAGTAGTTACATCATGATTCGGGGTCCCAGGGTAGGCCATGTACCCAGGTCCCTCTTTACTACCCGGGGTGAAGAACAGAGGACAGAGAAGAGACAGACAGAGCCAGGTCAGATCTTCCCAGGAAATGTGCCTTCTGCCCGGCGGTCATCCCAGGCTGAGACCTGCAAAAAGACAGAGTGTGTCACTCCCCTGTGTGAGGAAACCACGTGGTAGACTTCTCTGTCTCCCCCTTCCCACTGATCCAGCTGGCCAACAACCAGGGAATCTGCTGTGTGCTAACCACTGTACCAGGAAACCAACAGTGATTCAGAAGACCACAGTAACCCAATGAGCTGACATTCTGTGGGAACAGGCAGATAATCCTAGGCTTAATGCAGGGACATCACTTCACAGCCTCAAGAATGCAGCTGTGCACTGCTTCAGGAGCCCCAGAACATTCTGTTACTTGTCAGAACACAGGTAAGATGGGATACCAGGTAACTGTGAAAATGAGGTTGGTCCATGTTCTAACACAAATGGCTAGATCTCCAGGTTTTGCTGTCAAGGATAAAAAGATGCCAAGCTGAGAGCGGCCCCACTGTTCATCACAGATGCCTATGTGGCATAAAAAATGATGGAAAGCATTGTTAACATTCCCAAGAATGAACACCATGATGGGTGGACATCTTACAGTTAGGACAACTTGTGGGGTCGGTTCTCTCTCCCACCTTGTGGGTCAGGTGATCAGGGCGGCAGCAAGCGCCTCTACTCACTGACTGCCTGGTGGGCCTAGCAAAATCTTTTTGTATACACACATTCTGGCATTTATTTACACGTGAGCTGTCAGAGTCAATGGCTTGAAGCATGGCAAGAGGAGACTGTGATCTGAACACAATGGACGACCAATTCACAGAACCCACAACGCCTGTCAGACAACCTACTCTCCTGACATCACTAACACCGAGGCCAGATTTCTGCAGCAGGATACCAGAGTGCAGCAGCATGTCTGCTGGTTAACTGCGTTCCTGGGGCTGGCGTGGGGATAAAGGACTGTCTATGGCTGCGGTTCATTTGGACTGCGCATACTGACTTGTACTGGCCCTAGTTTTCTCTGAATTTCTTGGTTACTGGGTTTATCATTGTTTAAAAAAGATTATTTAAGTGGGTATTTAAAGCACACAAAGGAGGCACAGGCAGGGCGGCACACATCTGTGTCCCCAGCGATGCGAGGCAGAGGCAGAAAGATCGGAGCTCAGTGTTAGTCTCAGCTATAGCGAGTTAAAGGCCAGCCTGCAACACAGGAGTCTCTGCCTCAGACCAGAAGCACAAAACAGAGAAACTCCCAGGGAATAAGGTGTAATAACTTTTTGGTCTTCATCAAATCACCTTTACCCAGCAATCCCGCTTCCCAGGGAGGGAACTGAGGAAAGCATGCAGCACTCCCTGCTCTGCATTTGCTCCGGAAAGTAATATTTAAAATAGCAGAAAAAGACGTAGTCTAGTTCAAGGGCAGGGAATTCTTTTTTTTTTTTTTCCTTCAAGAATTTTCCAGGGAGCTTTTCTTACTTTATTTATTTTTGGACTTTTTGAAACAGAGTCTCCTAGTAGCCCCAGCTGGCCTGGAATTTACCAGGTAGACCAGGCTGTTCCTGATCTCATAGACATCTGCTTGCTTCTATCTCTGGAGTGCTGGGATTAAAGGTGTATGCCACTATGCCCAGCTTAATAAAAAATTGAAAACAGCTTTCACTTTCCACATTACATAAATCACTTCTCTTTAAAATTTTATACAAGGGGCTGGAGAGATGGCTCATGGTTAAGAGCACTGACTGCTCTTGCAGAAGATCTAGGTTTGGTTCCCAGTACACCCTGACAACCTACAATCACCCATAACTCTAGTTCCAGAGGATCCGACACCCTCAGGCTTCTACAAGCACTGCATGCAGGTGATACACTTACATACATGCAGGTAAAACATTCATACACAAATAAAATATTAAAATCTTAAATTTTTTTTTTTTTTTTTACAAAAAGCCAAAGTTATGTTTATAGGGAACTAAATGTTTTAAGAAAAGTAAAAGACGGCTGGAGAAAAAAATGATTCAAATGCCCACTGTATAGGAAATGTACTGACCTTTGCCCCAGCAAACAGGCCTACTGAAATGAGAAATGAACTTGACAAACAGAAAAGGGGTAAAAACACTTCCTGCCAAGTCTGACAACCTGAGTCCGATCTCTAGGATGCACAGGGGGAAGTTGTCTTCTGATCTCCCTCCACATGGTCCACTCCTTTAACCTCGGCGCTTGAGGAGGCCAAGGCGGGTGGATCTGTGAGTTCCAGGCCACTCAGGGCTACATAGCGAGACCCTGTCTCAAAAAACAAACCCCAAAACCAAAAACGTATTTTCCCTTACTAAGGATTCAGAATGAAGAAGTCAAAGCTGCTGGACATAAAGGGGTCTGGCAGACTGCTTATGCCCAGACCTAACAGAAGGCGCTTGTGTGGAGGAACCATGTAACCCGCATTCCCCATGTTGGAGCTGGGCACAGAGCAGCACAGGGTCGGAACGCACTTCCCAGCACCCTGGCCAGCGCGCACACACGCAGGCCCAGCAGCCGGAAAGCAGACACAGGGTCACAGCATCTGTGACCCAAGAACACCCAGGAAGAAATCCTTGAGCCTCAGATACTTGAGTCAATCTGGCATTGGCACAGCAAGGTGAGAGGCAAGCCAAGCGAGCTAAGACTGTCCCTAAGGTATCTTATGTTAGAGAACTAAGTCCCACACTTTCGGAGGCCAGCGTGGTGGCACACACCTGCACTCCCAGTACCTGGGAGGCTGAGGCAGCAAGGCTGCTCTGAGTACACACAGTGAGAACCAGGCTAGCCAGAGCTACAGAGTGAAAACCTATCTCAAAAAAAATTTTTTTTTAATTAAAAAAAAGAGGGGAGGGGTGGGAGAGGTGGCCCAGCAGTTAAGAGCACTGTCTTCTCTTACAGAAGACTCAACACCCACATGGTGGCTAACAAGTGTCTGTAACTCCAATTCCAGGGAATCTGACACCCTCTTCTGATCTCTGCAGGCATGCACGCCATGGGTACATTTACATATATGCAGGCAATACACTCATAAGCATTAACAAAAAAACAGATTTGTGCATCATCATAAAAATAAAGCAATAAACAAGGCCCAGTGGTGACCAGGGAGGTAGCTCAACCAGTAGAGTGCTTGTCTAGCATGCTGGAGGCCTGGGATCCACACCCACCCTGCACACAACCAGGTGCAGTGAACCATACATGCTGCACTCAGGACTCAGAGGCAGGATCTCAGGAAATTCAATGTCTTCCTTGACTACAAAGCAAGTTTGAGGACAGCCTGGACTAGCTGAGACTCTAACAACCACCACCACCCTGCAGTGGTCAAAGTAAGACACAGAACAGAATATACAGTGTGAGGAGCCAGTGGGACGGTGGCCTAGCATGTAACAGTACTTGCCACACAATCCCAGGAGTCCGTGTAAGAGATGGAGAGAACTAACTCCACGTTGTCCTCTGTGCATCACTGTATGCATGTCCCCAATAATACACAAAAGTTAAACAAACAAACAGAAAAGAACACACAGCACGAGCCATCCATACACGAGGCTCATAGGCACGCCGGCTCTGTCCAGAGAAACGGCGCGGTTACAGCAGCTCCCCCAGGGGAGTGCCGGGCGTCTTCTTCTATTTCACTGCACTGCTCAGATTTGATTCCTTACTTTTATAATTCTGCTTTTTCAAAGACAGGTCTCATGTAGCTCTGAACTCCTGACCCACCTCCTGAGTGCTGGGATTACAGGCAGGTATCACTGCACCCAACTCAGGGACCACGTTTTGATTCTAAGATACTCATTTTTCATTTTACCAACTGTGAAGTTAGTGAGACTGTTCTATTCCTTTTCATCAATTATCGCAAAGGTTGAGCATCTCTTAGTGTGTCTTACTGTCCCCAGTGGCCTCTGACTCTGTGGAACGGGGTCATGCAGGAATATTAAAGTCTGCCTAAAGAGTCTCAGCACATCAGCACTAACGACACTGCGACAGTAGGCCCTGACTCCGGGAGTTGTGTGCTGATGATGGCAGGGGTGGAATGACATGGCTGAGCTTTGCTCTAGAATACCCCAGCGCTCGAGAGGCAGAGGCAGGCTGACCTCTGTGAGTCTCAAGGTAGCCTGGTGTACGTAGTGAGTTCCAGGCCAACCAGGGTTGCACAGTGGGACCCTGTTTCAAAAAGAAAAGTGGGGCCAGCAAGATGGCCTAACAAAGTGCTTGCTGTACAAGTCTGACAACCTGAGTCAGATCACTATAAAAGCAGAAGGCGAGAACTGACTCTGGAAAGTTGTTCTCTGGCCTGTCCACACACACACCACACTTACATACAATAATAAATAAAAAATTTTTTGTTCCTAACTTAAAAAGAAAAGTCACAAGCATCAAAAAAAGAAAAAAGAAGTCAGGTATGTTGGTATAGTGGTGCAGGCCTTTAATCCCAACACTTAGGAGGCAGAGGCAAGTGGATCTCTGTGAGATCGAGGCCAGCCTGGTCTACACAGTGAGTTCTGGGCCAGCTGGGGCTACAGGAAGACCTTGTCTGAAAAAATCTTCACAGTACTAGAGGGCAGTCCGTGGTTGTGTGTAGCAAGTGCACGAGTGAGGAGGTCTAAGAAGGTGGTCCTGGCCGCTGGGCTGAGGGTCCTGACTGGGTGGTATCAGTGGACACTCGCCATGCCTGGTCTCCTTCTGCCCTTGGAGATGAACTCCCACTAAGTCCCCACTAGCCTCTTGGCCACGTCCCCAGCTGAGCGCTCCAGGGTCCCCTGGGAGGCACATACCCAGGATAGGGGGCAGAGGGACTTGTACACGCGCCGGTACCACTCGCACACAGAGGCGTCGCCCCCTTTTGCGTTCATGGCCTTCTCACAGCGGTGGAAGTCTGTGAAGAGAGAGGTTCAGGGTCAGGCCAGAGTGAGCACATTTCCGGTGAAAATTCACAATTACTTTTTGATACTGGTTAGTTATGTATACACACAAGAGGAAATACTAGAAATGGTCAGACACACCTCATTCAGTCAGTTCTGCAGCCCCTCAGAATACACTCAGTTAGAAAATTCTGGAGGCAGGAATGATAGCAAACAGGAGGGTATGTGTAGGGATTACGGAAGCCCAGAAGCAGGGCAAGATGGCTCTGATCTTAAGAGAGGAAGGCAGAGGACGGATAACCAGTATTTGTGTTGTTTTTGTTTTTTGAGAGAGTCTCATGGAACCCAGGCTGGCCTTTAACTAGATATACACTAAGAATGGTCCTGAAGTCTTCTCTTTTCTTTTTGAGACAGGGTCTTCCTGTGCCTCTAGCTGGCTTAGAACTCACTATATCAGCCAGGCTGGCCTCAATCTTACAGAGATTAGCCTGCGGCTGCCTCCTGAGTGCTGGGATTAAAGGCATGCACTATCATGCCTAGCTGCTGATTTTTATTTTTAATTTGCATTTACGTGTATTGGTGTTTTTGCTTGCAATGTATGTAAGTGTACGACATGTGTACCTGCCGGTAAAGTGAAGAGGTTGTCAGGTCCTCTAGAACTGGAGTTAGAGATAACTGTTGGCCACGTGTGAGTCCTGGGACTCTGGAGAGCATTCGGTCCTCCTAACTGCTGGGCCATCTCAGCCCCAATTTCTAATTCTTGAACCTTCTGCCTCCATCTCCCGAGTCTGGGATTATAGGTGTGCACCACCACGCCCAGGTCATATGTTTTTTTTTCTTTAAAAGACAGGGTCTTACTGTGTAGCTCTGGTTGGCCTGGAACTCCCTATGTAACTGGCCTGTAATTCACAGACTTCCATCTGCTTTGCCCCGTGAGTGCCGAGATTAAAAGCTTGTGCCACCTCACCCAGCTTACATATCTGGTTTTTAGAATCAGTTGATTTATTTAAAAGAACAAAAGCTTCAGGCATTCCACTCCCAGACACAATCCCTAGAGAGAAAATCATGCACGTGACAAAATATTACATTCATAAACTGGTGTGGTGGCATATACCTGCAATCTCAGCGCTATGGAAATTGAGGTATGAGGACTGTAGTTTAAGGCTAGCCCAGGTCACTTAGCAAATCCCAGGCCAGCCTAGGCTACATACTAAGACCCAGTCCCTAGAAAAGCCAAAAGCAGCTAGATACAGTGCCATACAAATGTAATGCTAGCACTTGGGAGATTGGACAGGATAAGGAGTTCAAGGACAGCCTGTGATACATGGGGTGCTAACTCAAAAACAACAATTTTTAAAAAGTTATTTATCATTTTTTTATGTGTATGAGTGTATTGCCTGCATGTGGATAGGTGCACCTGAGTTGTACAATGCCCATGGAGGTCATAAGAGGGTGTTGGAGGCCCCTGGAACTGCAGTTACAGACAGTTGCTAGCTGCCACATGAGTGCTGAGAATGGAATCGAACCTGGGTCCTCTGCAAGAACAACCAGGGCTCTTTACTGAGCCATCTCCCCAGTCCCTATGAACAAAAAAAATTTAATGAAATATTTTAAAAAGGACTGGAGACATGGCTCAGCAGTTAAGAGCACTTGCTACCCTTGCAGAGAACCCTGGTTCAGTTCCCAGCACCTACATGGCAGCTAACAACATGTCTGTAACTCCAGTTCCAGAGGATCCAATGCCCTCTTCTGGCCTCCCTTGGCATCAGGCACACCCAGGGTTCCCTTACATACTTGCAAGCGAAACACTCATACATATAAAAGGAAAATAAATCTTAAAATTAAGCCAGGTATGGTGGAACACGCCGTTAATCCCAGCACTAGGGAGAAGCTGGCAGATCTGGGAGTTCCAGGCCAGCTGGGGCTACAGAGAACCCTGCCTCAAAAATCAAACAACAAAACAAAAACCAAACCAAACAAACAAAAACCCAAATAAAATACCCCCCACATTCAACTTATTACAGTCATAATATTTACTGCAGCATTTGTAAGAACCCCCAAATGGGAATCACACAAAGGTCCATGAGTAGAATAAACGTAGAAAACTGATCAATAATGTCAAGGAGCAAATTACACACTACAGCATGGATGCACATGAAGAACTGCTGAGTGGAGAAATGCAAGGACAACGTGGGCACGGTGGCACACTCCTGTAGTCCCAGCACTTGGGAGGTGAAAGCCGGAGGACTGAGTTCAAGGTCATCCTTGGATACATAGTGATTCTGAGGCTAGCCTGGGCTTCATGAAACCCTGTCTCAAAAAGTCCCCTTTCCAGCCAGGCGTGTGGTGGTACTCACCTTTAATCCCAGCACTTAGGTGGTGGATCCCCATGAGTTCCACGCCAACCAGTGCCACATAGTGAAACCCGGTCTCAAACAAACAACAAAAGTCTCCTCCAAATCCAAGATAAAAGGATATAGTATATAAAGTTCACAAACCTAACTGACACTGGTATCAAAACACCTTCAATTAATGGCATCATGACTCGAGAGAGAAGGCTAATGCATCTGAGACAGCACAGAGCAAGCAGAGAACAGTGTTGCCAAATACCCATTTTACTACTGGATTTTACGATGGCAGGAATCAGTTCAGAATTAATCATTTAGCCGGACATGCTGTATTTACTTCCTGTAACTATGCTGCATGCAAAAACCTACATACAATCCTTCAAAAAAAAATATTGTAGAGACCAAAGTTTGTGACCCTGGCTCACATCTTAACATAGCTGGTGAAGAGGAGACTGGGCCTTCGCTTCCTCCACGAGGCCTGAGGTGTGTGGGATCCAGGGCAGACTCACAGCCACAGCTCCCCACACGCCATACCCTGCTTACCCAGGTAGTTCTGCCAGCAGTTCCTGGTCTGGTTCTGGTTTGGGAAACGGCTGTCGAAAGGGGCGGTCTTGTAGTTCTTGATTTTAGTCTTGATGTCTTCAGCCATGGTGCCCACTCCTGGACACAAACAGAGTGGGTGTTATGTTGGCAACCGTTTGGAGTGGGGGGGGTACAGGATGGGCATGACACACAGTGTCTGGCCATGGGCATGTCAGACCATCCAGGTCCAATGAAGAGGTTCAGACCAGAAGAAGGGGTTGAAGTATAGAAGCCCTTGTCCTCTCAACATACATAGAGAAATGAAGGGCAAGGTGCATCTTCATATGTGAAAGTAGAAGTCACCAAGGGGATGGGCAGGGTCTCCTCAGCAAAACAGTCTAGATCCTTAGATACAAGTTAACACTCAATGTGTGTACATCATGTGCCAGGCATAGTCTACACGCCTCATTCCTATAGCTACTCTAAAACCCAGACACTATCACTATCCCTGTTGTCTACACAAGGAAGGGACAGGGTGTCTAAGTGACTTCCCAAGGTCACAAAGTACCCTGATGGTTCTTAACCTTTTTGGGCCACACACTCGTCAGAGAACCCGTTAAATTTTTCTCAGAATGTCTAAATGCATTGCAAAATTGCTTAAGATGGCAAAGCAAAACAGCTCTACCTAAGAATTTATTAAGTGTCACAAATTGGAAGTAATCATGAGTGAAAACAGTGTTTTGTGACACACTTGCAACTACAACACAATAGAATATAGAATATTTGTGATTCTGATTGCTGACAAAGATCCACCCATTGCTAAAGCTATTCAAGTTGCTGCCTATTATAAATTATAAAACCATAACGCAATCCCTGTCCCCGCATCCATTTAAATACTGGTGATCTTTAAGTTCTACTGACTCTGAAAAGACAGGGATAAAAAACATTTTTGATAGGGTGGCGACGAGAGATTTAACAGCAACCACGGGGACAGATTCAGCATCAGGAGTAATTCTGTGCAAGACCTCGACTGTCACGTTTGCAAACGAGGGTGGATTAAAGATGATGCTGAGGGAGCAGGGTCGAGACGACAAGGTGACAGCCTGCGGCCTTTGAGTCACGTTTGGGAAAAGGCGACTACAAGCACTGCAGCTTAATTTACCGGTTCAAATTCTGGTTGCTGGGTAGCCCTGGCTAAATACCCGAGTCTCAGCTGTCAAACGGGAGAATGACTGGCCCTAGCTCGCTGGGCTGGAAGGCAGAGGAAGTTAATACAGACTGGAAGGCTACCTGGAGTCAAGAACAGAATGGCTAGCCAGTGCTATTCCAATTCAAGACCCCAGGCCCAGGCCGGCCGGAAGCCTCTTCCGGTCATCGGGGAAGCGATGAGCCGCCCCTCTGCCCCCAGATCCAGAGCTCCCGACCCTCCACACTCACCAAAAGACGCCGAGGTAGCCGCGCTCGCTCAATGTGACCCTCAGCAAAGACGCCAAAGTCAGACAGGAAGCGGAATTCGGACGGGCCGGAAGCTGGGAGAGGAGGCTCAGAGCCAAGTCCTCCGAGTGGCTAGAGCGGCCAGGGGGGGGACGCGGTGCCGGAAGCCTTTCTGGCTACGCCTACCCACGGAGAATTCCGAACTTGTATTGGGCAGCATACCTGTTCATCACCGCCGCCTGCCCAATCAGAAGCTCGCACGGCGCTGGTTGGCTCTGGATGTCTAGTCCCAGGTTCTATTCACCTGAGGTGTCTAGCGAGGTTGAGGGCAGTCCTAGGGACTGTCGGTAGAGTGGGCATGTCCCAGAGAGAGTGTTTGTTTGTGTTGGTATTTTAGGACAGTTTCGCCATGTAGCCCTGGCTGGTCTCGAACTCGTGGTCCTCCTGCCCTAGCTTCCCGAGTTGCTTGCATTACAGGAGTGCACCACTATGCCGAAGTGCGAAGGTATTTTCATTTTTCAATTCGTGCAAGAAACATTTATTGAGGCCAGGAGTGGTGGTGTGTGTCTTAAATTCCAGCCCTTGGGAGGCGGAGCCAGATCTCTTAAGTTCGAGGCCCGCGAGTTACGGTCCAGCCAGGGCTCTCAAGTGAGACCCTCACTTGTTTGTTTTTGTCTCTTTTGAGACAGGGTGTCCCAGTAGCCCCAGCTGGCCTAGAACTGGTTATGAGGACCAGGCTGGCCTCCATCTTACAGATTGGCCTGCCTCTGCTTTCCGAGTGCTGGGATAAAAGTTTTGTTTTTCTTTTTTCAATTAAAATATTTTATTAAACACCCGGTATCAAACACCTCTGTCAGGGTTGAGAAGGCCTCTTAAAGAAAACACAAAAATCCCTATCCTCACACTTGTGGGTTCCTTCGTTAAGGGGTTGAAAATGAACTGGGCTATCCTCCACACTCACTCATGGTATCAGACTCCACTCTGCTCATGACTATCCTCAAAAGTCACAATTTACAGATGTGGACGGCTGAGTGCTCAAAATCCAAAGTCCTGTGTCACAGGGAGGAGAGTTTAGGAGTTGAAGGTTAGGTCTGAGGGAAATAGTTCCATCTGGGTAAGATTCCACCCTTATTCTTGTGGATTTTCCTTTCTTGGCTTTTTTTCAGTTGTGCTTGCTGCCTGCCTTTGTATCTCACCATTCTGTAGCTGATCTATCAAGTAATCTTGTTGGTTCTGTCTTTAAAATATTCCCAGAAATCTCTGTCACGTGCCGTTCAAAACCTTCAACCTGGGCTGTAGTGGTCCAGTTCAGGTCCTTAGGTGGAGCCACATCAGCGCACTGACTAGCAGGGCCTTAAAGATGCAGCCTGGCTTCTTAAGAACTTGTATGTGTTCCTTCGGTTAGCTTGTAACGTTCTTCCTGTAAATGGCTCTCCTTTGGGTTTCTGCTTCTGCTTTGTAAATCGATGCCCAATGAATGAATTTCTTCATTCTGCACATGAAGGACAGTTGGGGACTAGGAATGGGTGATGTGAAAGCGAACTGGCTACCTACATCCCCCCCCCCCCCCCCCCGTCAGTCTGGCCTCTTGTTTCCCCATACTTTAAAAAAAATTGATTTGTGGGGGGACACCCATGAATGTGCCACGGTGTGTGTGTGAAGGTCCCAGGACAACTTTCAGGAGTGGTGCTCCCATTCCGCTTTGTGGGACTGGGGAATCTAACTCAGGTTGGCAGCAGGTGTCTTAACCCACAAAACCAATCTCCTTGTTCACATACTGTCTTTGATGTAACATCCACACCTAACAGGCACAGGGCCTTCTTTCATATTTTGTTCATCAGCATTGTAATTATTTTTTAATATTTTATTTTTTTACTTTGTGTATGAGTGAATTGTCTGCATGTATGTAAGTGCATCTGTGTCATGCAGTGCCTGCAGAGGTCAGAAGAGGGAATTGGAGTTACAAATGGTTGTTAGCTGCCATGTAGGTGCTAGGAATCAAACCCAGGTCCTCTGCAAGAGCAACCAGTCCTCTTAACCACTGAGCCATCTCTCTAGCTCTCTGAATGGCCCTTTTGATGGTAGTCTTGAGGCAGCCCAGGATATCACATGGTAGGAGACAGAGAACACTCCTGTCGCTAATTCTCGTTTTACAAAACTGTCAGAGTCAATCATGGGACTCCACTCTAATGATCCACTTCCCAAACGGGCCACCTCTATACACCATAGATTACATTTCTGTGCTTTTAATTTGGTTAATAGAAAACTTCGGGGATTAAATTCTTAGATAACTTTGGGAGACAAACCATGGTCAAGCCTTAGCAAGCCAGATTCCTTTCAATTTCCCCACACAGAACAGGCACATATTAGGCCCTATGGACTCCTTACTCTAAAACTAATGTCCAAATTAAGACGTGCAGAAGATTCAACAGAGGGCAGGAAAGATGGCTCAGCGGAGGAAGAGGCGGGGTGTAGACAGTTAAAGGGGAGGAACTCTTGAAACCTGCAGAGAGGAGCAGGGCTTGGGAGCTGAAGAGTTCGAGATGGGAAGAGGTCACACTCTTGGGAGGCCTAGGACGCTGGCAGTCTGGGAACCAAGGGAACGACGACTCAGGGTCAGGGATTTTATGAAAGAGAGGGATCCGGACGGGAGAGTAGGAAACTCCGAACTCTTAAGTGTCGGAAAGCACACTTGGGCTTCCTGGCACATCTAGCCAGTGTCGATGAAAAAGATACAGACAAGCACACAGGACATGATTGACAGGCCATTTTTATTGGGTTTCTGCAGCCAGGCGGTCCCCCGTGCCATTCGGGCAGGCGATGACGGGCACGCGTTCTCCGAAGCGATATGTGTACTTGCGCCCACCACTCTTGAGCACGATGTCGCGGCGGTAATAGTAGCGCAGACCCCGGCTCAGCTTCTCGTAATTCATGCCCGGCTTCCTCTTGCGCTCACCCCACAGCCGAGCCACCTAGGACCAAGGCCGGGAGAAAGTCAGAGGGCGAGGAGGCGGGGCTTAGTCGTGGTGGGCGGAGCGAGATGGGGCACGGGTGGAGGGCGTGGTCGTAGGCGGGGCCACGGGTCTGGCAACGCGAATGGCGGGAAATAGTTGGACTAGAGCAGACCAGGCGGGACTGGGGGGCTCCAGGGGAGCTGTCCCACCTCTTTGGGGTCGCACAGCTGGAACTCGCGGCGGTTTCCCGTCCAGCGGATGCAGCTGCTACGTGCTCCGTCGTGGAGCAGCTCCAGAAGGAACTGCCACAGCTGAATGGGACCTACGGGGTTAGAGGCACATGAACTCCCAGACTTTCCAGCCCCAGAACACTCGTCGACCATGACCTAGGAGTCGGGGGTCCTTCACTTTGAAGGCTTAAAGGTCCAGATCCTCCCGATTTAGGACCCAGGAGTCCAGACACGCCCCCCTCCTCGGGGATCTGTGATTCGAATCCCTCCATAGAAGAGATTCAAGAGTTATCAGCTTCAGGGACCCAGGCATCGTGGGGGCCCCATCTAGGAGACTCAGGAGTTTGGCCTCCCTACCTCGAAGACCCAGGTGTCCGAATTCTCCTCTTTGCTCCCACACAATCCATGACCTAACCCTCGTCCCCTTGGCCCTTAAAAAGCTACCAGTGATCCCTCGTTCCTTCCCTCTTCAGCGTCGATAACATGGCCCCGCCCCCCCACCTGCCAGTTTCCCGGATTCCGCCCCCTTTAGGGTCTCGGACTCCGCCCCTTAGGGGGCCTCGGCCCCGCCTCATCACTCTGGGGGGACCTCCTCTGCGGTCTTGCAGGGCCTCTCACCTCGGTGGTTAGTTTTGGGGTAGCGAGTTAGGATGGCCCGGTCCGACTGCTGGCTGGATTCGGAGGGAGTGGTGAATGCTGAACTCTGGTACTCTTTGGAAGAGATGCCGCAATCCTGCAGTCCAGTATTCCACGAGGTGGTGTAGTCCGAACCCGCAGACCCGCCCCACGACATGGTATAGTCCGCACGCAGTTCCCCGCGAAGGCCATTGTCCCAGTAGGTGGTGCCGTTGGGGTCGATTGAACAGTCCCAGCCGGCGGTGCTCCAGGCGGCCGGAGTAGGAGACCACGAGGTGGCTCCTCCCTCCGAGGAGGCAGAGTTCGGGCCTAGCGTCCCCTCAAAACCAGCGAAGGGGGCGGGGCACGTGCCGGAAGGAGCCGAGCCCAGCGTTTGCGTGGTGCAACTCCACGGATCCGAGGCGGTGCACCCCAGGTCTGTCCAGTCTCCGGACCACGGAACGGCGTGAGCGGCGGGCTCTGTGAGGAGGATGTACCTAAGTGAGGGGGGTTCAGGTGTCCTGGTCCCCAGCACCCTCAAGTGCTGTAGGAAGTCTGATCTCAGTCCTGGAGCTTCTGGGCAAGGGATCCCAGATCCACTCCATGCCACCTTGAGGGTATAGGTGTCCCCAGTCCTAGTCTCATGCCTCCTCAAAGACCAGGGGTCTAAAGTCTCAGCCCGGTGTACCAGGAGCTCAGTTCTTTTTCCCACCGTCCTTTAGCACACACTCACCTGCCTTGCCAGGTGCTTCCGCGTGGGGTAACGCGAGGGTCCAGTCCAGCCCCGGGCATCCTGCAACTGTTTAGGAAAGGTGTGAGCTATAATGTGGAGGCACTCTCAGCCAGCCACCCACCCGTTCTTCAACTCCCTGAGCCCAAACCTGCTGTCTCCTCCCCACTCAGCTCCCTCCTCCCTTAGACCTAGGAGTCCCAGCCTCCCTCTTTTCTCCTCAGCACCCAGGCGGCCCAGCACAGCAGCCACCTTTCCAGCCTGTCTCTAGGGTCATCGGTGTGATCGGTGTGTCCCCTTGGAGTGCCAGTTCAGGGAAATAGAAGCCACATTCTGCTCCTTCTGCAGGCAATAAGGATGTTAAGACGAGGTCAGGGGTCAAGAGTGACCTACATCATCGGACCCTTGCACAAACTTTATCCCAAGCCCCAGCAGCCTACCCAGTCCTGCCAGCTTGTCCCCGGGAGGCACTTCCTGCGGTGATGCTTCATCCCAGTTCCACAGGTCCATGGATGCTTGCTCTGGTTGTTCTGGGTTGGAAAAGGAAGAAATCCCAAGGGGAATGGATGATCTGCTGATACTTAGGGACCCGGGAGTCTGGTCATAGTCTTTGTTTTTCCTTCAGACCCAGGAGTCCGGATTTCTGCTTCCTCCTTCCCCAGGCACCTCGAATTTTGTTCTCCAGTCCGTTTTTCCTCCCCCAGACCCTGTCCTCCAGGCTCCCAGCTTTTGGGAGTCCCTTGTTCTCTCTAACCCAGACACCCAGGCCTCCATCCAGTTCCCAGTTGATGGCTCACCTCTGGCAGGTTCCTTTGCCCCTAGCCGGGGGTCTCAGCCCCATTTCATACCATGCACCCCCCCACGGGGTCTGAGTAGGGGGAGATTTTTCCGAGACGTCAGAGCAGGGGGTCGAAGCCCGGGTCAAGTTGCAGGGATGGGGGCGTGGCCAAGCGGCACCCCCGACCTCAGGGATGCGCACTGGTCCCTGGAACTGTCCCCCTGCAGGGATGACTTGGGCTTGGAAAAACACTGGGGAACGAGGGCCGGGCAGGGCTAGGGTACAAAGGGATGCTGGCTGTTTACTGGGGAATAGGAATGGTGTGAAGGACTTGGACATGTTCTCTATCTTCAGGATTTGATCCCGTGATACGAGAGGTGGTGGGGGAGGAGGGTCTCAGGTCAGCTGGGCAGCTCTGGGCTTATCTGCAACAGGAAGAAGGATTTCCGGCCAGATGCCCCCTTTCCCCAGCATCAGCCTACGTCACAAACGGCAGGGTGACAGACAGCCAGATGGGGTGGGGGAAGCCAACCCTGAATCTCCTACCAGGCACAGTTGGGGAGTCTATCCTGGAGCTCCTGAAGAGGGTCAATCATAATAGCATCAGCATGGACGCTAACAATAGTAATAATAGCAGCTAATACTGAATAAGGGCTCACTGGCCAGTGTACCGTATACAATGTCGGTCATTTCTTCTTAAGATTTTTTAAAATCTCAATTTTATGAAGGGGGGAAATTGTGTCACGTTCCTCAGGCTTCTCTTTCTCTCCAGAGTGCATGTCCTTCTAAGCTAAAATAGTCCCATACAGCTGAGAAAAATTGAGCACAAACCGAATATATGAATTCTTGAATGTAATAGTTATGTGTTAACGACAGGCTATGAGATATCTTTACTTGAAAATGAGAACATTTAGGGATGAAGTGTTATGTTTGCAACTTGCTTCATTTGATTTAGCAAAATATTCACACATATAACACACACACACACACACACACACACACACACACACACACACATCTAAAATAGTATTTGGGCCATCTATACCTGAAATTCAATGACTAGATGTCCTATATTTTTGTTAAGCTTGACAAGCCTTAGCTTGAGTGACCTGGCCTCAGACACTATACATGCCCATTGTCCTGTACAAGTAAACATTTAACATTAAAACATGTAAATGGGGCTGGAAAGATGGCTTAGCGGTTAAGAGCACTGGTTGCTCTTGGGGAGGATATGGGTTCAATTCCCACACCCACATGGTGGCTAACATCTGTAACTTCAGTTCCAGGGGATCCAATGCCTTCTTCTGATCTCTGGCACTCCATGGCATGGTGCACTTACATACATGCAGGCAATACACTCATACACATAAAAATGATTTTAAAAACTGTAAAACATGTAAACATGTATATTTTCTTCACTGGTGCTGGGGACTAGGCCAGTGCTCTACCACTGAACGATATCTCTAGCCCATGTTTTTTGTTTTTTCTTGAACTCTTGTGTGCATACATGCACATGCATGTGCCAGGACCTATGTGTGGAAGTTAGAGAGGACAACTTCTGTGGAGTCACTTGGTTCTCTTCTCTCCTCCCTTTACATAGGTTCCAGGAATTGAACTCAGGTCTTTAGGCTTCTCGGGCAAGTGCCTTTATCCACTGAGCTATCTGCCAGCCAAGTCCTTGTTTTTCAATTAATTAATATATGCACAGGCGTGGAGGTCAGAGGACAACTTTTGGGGGTTGGTTCTCGCCTTCCACCATATGGGTCCTGGGGATGAAATTCAGGCCATCAAACGTGACTGCCAAGTGCCCTTATCCACTGAGCCATCTCTCTTGCCAAAAGTTTTAATTATTTATTTATTTTATGTGTATGAGTGCTATGCCAGCATGTATGTAAATGCATCTGTGTGTCATGCAGTGCCTGATGAGGGTTTTGGATCCCCTGAAACTAGAGTTACAGATGGTTGTTAGCCACCATGGGTTCTGAGATTCAAATCCCGGTCTTCTGCAAGACCAGCCAATGCTCTTAACCTCTGAACCGTCTCCCTGGCCCCACTGCCCTTGGTTTTTAGTGACATGGATTCACTATGTAGCTCAAGTTGGCATCAAACTGATCTGCTGATACTCTCTATATGTACCTCCCAAGTGCTGGATATACAGTCATGCCTAGAAAAAAACCTTTTTAATATGAATAATCTCCAGATTCGCACAGCTTCTTCATTCTTCAACATTCTGGAGGTGGGGGAGGGAGCACTGTGCTTCCATCCATTTTACAGAAGAGAAACTGGACCTCAACAGTCATTTGGGGCTGTGATTGGACCCAGTCTTGAGCCAGTCATGAGTCCCGGACATCACTGGTCCATTCACCCAGGGGCCTGAAGGGAGTCCTGCTGGCCTTCCCCTGTCTGCCTCTTCTCTGCTGCGGTCCATCTGGACCGGTTGCACCGGTCTGAGGTGAGGCCTTGCTGCTGTCTCTCCTGACAAATCTATCCTTCCTGTCGGAGTGCTCCTCCATCTTCCATTTCTCCAAACCTCCCTAGCCTTGTACTGACAGTTCTCTCTCTGCCTGCCTTCTTCCATCTCCTTGCTGCATCCTCTCCATCCTGGCCCTGGGAACTCCTGCGCTCTTTGATGACCCTATTGTCCAAGATCGCCTCCCCATTGCCTCCCTTATCTCCTGCGTTGCAGTGAACAAATGGGGGGGCAGCATAGGAAGGGCTTGCTATGGGGGGGCTAAGGGGTCTGGGGCTGAGTAGTCAAACCCAGGTGGCAGGGGGCGAAGGGCACTTCCTGCCAGGGAGGGAGGTCCTCATTCCTCTGACCAGACTGGAAAATGTGACGTCAGAGAGAGGGGCTGTAATGTTGGGGGATGAGAAGAGACAGGAACAGAGAAATCTGACACCTCTCCGGAGTGATCTTCCCCAGAGGCCTTGGTATGGTCCCTCCACCCTCATGCCCTAGTGTCCCCCGAATCAGGGCTCTAATGGCTGCATCTCTAGGAACACCCCTCCCCCCCACTCCAGCCTTGCATCTCCCTCCTGTGGTGTGGCTTCCTTCTAGATGAACACAAGGTGGCAGGCTCAGGGTCCTTTTCTGTCATTAGAGACAGGGTCTCACCGTCTCACCTAGGCAGACCTGGAATTCTCCAGATGTAATTAAGACCAGCCTGAAACTCTTGGCAGTTCACCTGCATCAGTTTACCACGTGTTGAGATTACTGGCTTGTGCCAACACCCCCAACTCAGGGCTGTCTTGTTTAGCAGGATTTTGAGGCAGGATCTTGCTATATAGCCCAGGCTAGCCTTCAACTCACAGTGGTCCTCCTGCCTCAGCCTCTCGAGTGCTGAGATTCTCAGCGTAAGACATTGTTTCAGGCTTCAAGGCACTTTCTGCAGTGTGTAAATCTTCCAGCCAGGCCCTGCTTACATACAGCCTGGGCACAGAAGAGACCTCAAAACACTGAGGGGTCCACAAGGTGAGGGAGCCAGGACGGAACTTCAGAGCCAGAGGCAGTGGGACACACGAGAATCCAAGCACCTAGGAAACAGAGGCAGGACTGCAAGTTTGAGGCCAGCCTTGGCTACAAAGTGAGTTATGGTAAGACCCTGCCTTGAAAGAAAAAAAAAAGTCTACAAAGATTGAGGCTGGGTGTGGTGGAATCCATCAGAGGCACAGACACGGGGATTTCTGAGATGGAAGCCAACGTGGCCTACATAGCTCCAGGCCAGACAGGGTTAAATGATGAAACCCTGTCTCACAAAACCCAGGGATAGGGCTTTCAGGATGCTCCCCAGCCCTGCAATCCTCAGACCACCGTCTGGGCTCCTCATCTGTGGCCTGACGATTCCAGGTTGCCTGAGGGTAAAGCACATCCTGATGGTGGACCATGAGTTCTCAGGGCACAGCCCAGAGCTGTCATCATCACAGTCCCCACACCCTGTAAGTTGTGATAGATGAAAGCTAAGCAGGATGTGGCTTCTAGAAGGGTGGGGTCTAGACCACCACAAACACCTCACCTCAGTGCTAAGAACAGTCTGGTTTCATGTCAGCAACATGACTCTGAGTCTGGGCCACACCAAGCAGGTGCCTATGGAGGCCAGAAAGCTCATAGGATCCATTGGAGCTGCAGTTACAGGTGGTTGGGAGCTGCCTGATGTGGGTGCTGGGAATCTAACTCAGGTCCTCTGGAAGAGCAGCAAGTGCTCTCCACTACTGAGCCATCTCTCTAGCTGGATCAAAAAAATTTTTTTTCTATGTGTAGAAGTACATTGTATGTATGTAAATGCAGCCATGTCATGAAATGCCCACAGAGGCCAGAAGAGAGCATTGATCTCGGAGTTATGGATGGTTGTTAGCATCCATGAGAATGCTGGGGACCAAACCTGGGTGTTCTGCAAGAACAAAGTGTTCTTAACAGCTGAGCTCTCTCTCCAGCAACACCCCCCGTCCTCGATTTTTTCTTTTAATCAGGGGCTAAGTAGTCCTGGCCGAACCTGAACTTGCTATGTAGACCAGGCTGGCCTCAAAGTCACAGAGATCTACCTGCCTTTGAGCCTCCAGAGTGGAGAATTAAAGGTGTGCAACAGCATTTAGGATTAGCTTTGACCTTGCCACAGCACCTCTTCTTGGCTGGAATGGGTGACAGCATGAGCTTCAGAGATTTAGAGGCGAGAGGCTAAGGATAAAGCTCTAATGGTAGAATGCCTACTTAGTATGCAAGAATCCCCAAACCACAAAAACTGGGTGTGTTAACAGAGGCATGTAATCCTAGAGTTTGAGTCCAGTCAGGGATACCAGATCCTGACAAAAGCCAAAGAAGACAGCAAGATGGCTCAGGAAGTAATTATGCTTGCTGCCAAGCCAATGACCTAAGTTTGATCCCCAGAATTGAAGAAAAGAACTTGCTCTTCTAAGTTGCCCTTTGACCTCCTCACACAAGCATACACACAAAACAATTAATAAAAATAAAAAACTGGAGTTGGGTGTGGTGGTGCACTGGGAAGGCAGAGGCAGGCAGATTCTGAGTTCAAGGCCAGCCTGGTCTACATACGGAGTTCCAGACTACATGTGACTACAGGGAGACTGTGTCTCAAAAAAACCAAACAACAAAAAAGCCCCCAAATAACAACAAAAACCCCTGCAGCTGGAGAGATGGCCCAAAGTTTAAGAGCACTGGCTGCTCTTGCAGAGGATCTGGGTTCAGTTCTCAGCACTCACAAGACAGCTAACTGTCCATAACAGTTTCAGGGAGACCCTCTGCCCTCTTCTGGCCTCTACAGGCATTGCCTAACATGGTGTACTTACATGCATGCAGGCAAAATACTCATACATAAAATAACACCCCCAAAACAAGTTGTAATGGTACACAGGAGAGGCTCTAAATTGCATATGTGCATGTGTGCCCGGTAAAGTTTCAAGGCTCCCTGATCTCAGGTGGGGTGTGCCAGGCCCTGTCTCCAGGGTGCTTCGAAGCCCAGCCAAGGATGGAAATGAAGGAACATTTATTGAAACTGGTGATGGGTGAGTGCACAGCTGGGGTTTCCAAAGCAGCTGTGGGGAGGAGCCAGCGTGGTGAGGGGTGCCCAGCCACAGACCCTATCTGAGGCCCAACTTTTTCTTTTCCTTCTGCTTCTTGCGGACAACATCCAGGTTCCGGTCCTTCCACATGCTCTTGCGAAGCTTGATGGGTCTCGAGCCCACATACTTCCCTGTGGGAATGGAAGGTTCCAGGTTAGATCTATGGGATCAGGTTCAGTGGGACCTACCACACCCACTATCCCCGGGGAAACCTCGCCTACCATTCATCTCACGCATGGCTCGAACATAGTCACTGGGGTCCTTGAAGCTGACAAAACCGTAGCCCTTGGTCTTGCCCGTGCGCTTGTCACGGATCACCTTAGCCTTAAGGAAGGATGGAAAGCGGCTGAAGGCCCGTGCCAAGATGTCATCATTCACTTCATTGCCCAGGTCTCCACAGAAGATCCGGAAGTCATCTGGGGTCAGGAGAGAGCAGAGGTAGGAACAGCCCCAGCCCTCCTCCTCCATCCTCACAGCCTCTGCGTCCAGACTCTCAGTAACTGCCCACCCCCACGTAGTGCTAACTCAATGACAGGCAACCTGCTAAGCATCTGGGGCCTTTATGCCCCTTTATGATGGAGGCACAGAGAGATCAGGCCCCTGCCTGAACTCACACACCAAGTGGCACAACTGTGACAAGCATCTGGCTCTAGTCGTCCCCTTTTTTCTTTTTGAAAAATTTAAAAAAACCTTTTTGTGCATGAGTGTATGGCCTGCATGTATGTGAGTGCAGTGCCCATGGACATCAGAAAAGGTGTCAGATCACCTGGAACCGGAGTTACAGTTGTTAGTCACCATGTGGGTGCTGGGATTTAAACCCAGGTCCCCTGTAAGACTGAGCCATCTCTCTAGCCCCTTCTTTTTAAACTTTTTTTGGTCTTTGGGGACAGGGTCTCCCTGTAGCCCTAGCTGGCCTGGAACCTGCTATGTAGACCAGGCTGGCCTTGAATGCACAGATCCGCCTGCCTCTGACTCCTGAGTGCTGGGATTAAAGGCGTGTGCTGCCACGCCTGGCTATTTTTATCTTTTAGTGGCATATATTTTTATTTGTACCAGTGTTTTGATTGCCTGTACATATGTTGGTTATGTGTATAGTGCCCACAACAGCCAGAAGAGGGAGACGGCCACCATGTAGGTGCTGGGAATCAAACCCAGGTCTTCTGGAAGAACAGCAAGTGCTCCTTAATTCCTGAACCACCTCTTTAGCCACCTTGTCTTTAGAAAAAAACAAACAGGTTCTTGCTATATGTGGCCCAGGGTGGCCTCAAAACTCTTCATCCTCCTGCCTCAGCCTGAGTCAGGGGATTACAGGTGTCAACCATCACACCTGGCTTCACTTTAACCTCTAAATGCAGTCTTTCCTTACTGATGGCAATCACTTATCCCTGTCATGAAGCTTCTCTGTCCCAGGCCTAGCTTTCCCTTGGAGCCTCCAGTGCTCCTCTATCTCTTGCACCCAATACTCCCCAATCCCCCAGCATGGCACTTCACACTTCCTCAGCTAGGCTTTCTTTGCAAAGCCCACTCTGACTCCACCTTGAAATGGAATGGTGGCCTGCCCTTTCTCCTGGATCTTTATCATCTATCTGCATTCTCTGGCTTACCCTCAGGATGGGGCCTGTGCTGCTACTGAGCATGCTCTTAGATTACAGTCTCCAGGAGTACATGCAACCAGTCTCACTTTGGAGAGAGGGGCATGAGGTCTGAATGACTAAGTGAATGGCTCCAGGCCACAGAACTACCTCCCGGAGTAAAGGCACCAGTCAAGGATGGGGTGGAGGCAGTTTCTTTCCTCAGCTATTGCTGTGGTTGCCTCTTGGCTTCTGTGGTGAGTAAAGACACCCTCTGACAATGACTTAGGCCACCTCGGGAGAAAATGATCTGATAACTCAGATTTTTCAGCAAGGCCACTGGCTTGGACAACTGAAAAAAAAAAAGGTATGGGGCTTGGAGAGATGGCTCGGCAGTTAAGAGTACTGGCTACTATTTCAGAGGACCCAGGTTCAATTCCCAGCATCCATATAGCAGCTAACAACCACCTATAATTCCAGTTCCAGGGGATTCAATGCCCGCTTTTTGCCTCATGGGCACTGCATGCAGGTGGTATACTTACATATGTGCAGGCAAAACACTTATACACATAAACTAAAAATATACAAAAACATTTTAACGTTATACAAGGGTCTAGAAAAAAAATTCTATACCCAAGTCAGGAGTGGTGGCAAGACCCTGTCTAAATAAAATGGCTGCAGGGGAGCCTCCCGAGGCTGAACATACACAGGCTGACTGACACCTCAGCTAAACATTTTTGAGGGCCATTCTTCCAGCTAAGGTTGATAGTCTGGGCAAGGTCTACAGAGGGCCAGTACAGCCAGTAGAGTGCCACCAGAACCTGCCTGCCCACCTGGTTCTATGACCATGAACCTGGGCCCACACACAGGATGCTGCATGGAATCCAGGTACCTTCCTTCCCTTGTTCTGTGTGAATGACCACTCATTTCTTCTGGGTTTGGGACTTGGTCAGATGAGTACCAGGATCTACTTCCTTAGCCAGCTTATTATTTTCTTAAAAAGTTTTACATAGGGGGAGCGTGTTGAACACCTTTAATCCCAGCACTCCACAGGCAGATCTCTCTGAGATGGAGAGGAGCCTGGTCTACACAGTCAGGTCAGCTAGGACTACAGGGAGACCCTGTCTCAAAAAAAAATGTGTGTATGTGAGTAGGTGCACGTTTGAGTGCAAGTACCCAGAGTCCAGGAGAGGATATTAGGTCCCTGGAGCTGGAGTTACAAGTGGTTGTGAGACATACTTTTAACTGTTGAGCCATCTCTCCTACTCCAGCACATGGCAGCACTTGAAAGGTAGAGGCAGGAAGATGATAAATTTAGGTCTAACTTGGCTATGTAGTACAAGGCCAACCTGAGCTACACAAAGCCCTGCCTCAAAAACAAAAACAAAAAAACCCAAAGCACTAAATTTACTTATAGTAAGTAAATTGCTTCAAACAACTGAACAAAAATGCATACATGACTGGGGAGTAGGGCTGGAGAAATGGCCGAGTGGTTAAGAGCACTAGCTTTTGCAGAGGACCCAGGTTTGATTCCCAGCACCCACACGGTAACTAACAACGGTCTGTACCACCAGCTACAGGGCAATCCAGTGCCCCCTTCTGACCTCTGAGTACTGCA